>JACEFZ010026354.1:0-230000 GCA_014155875.1 Cepaea nemoralis | reverse complement strand
CTGCTGAAATAGTGTATCTTCTAAGTCAGAAAAACAACACCAACCATCACATCCCACATGTGCACTTTCAGGGCACCGGAATCATTTGATGATAACCTTCACTCATGATGATGCACCCTGTCACATGGTGTGGTTTAGTCAGGCGAGGTAAGTAAAGAATTCTACCCTTCGCTGTGGTACACGAAGTGATTTCAGGCAGACAACAAGTGTAGTCGACTGGTTCCTCAACAGGCAACTCCTGAAAGGAAAAGCGATCGGTGAGAGTATTCTGGCCCAAACATTGGTCCACATGCATCCTACCACTGACTACTCAACCCTCAGTCATGCTACTTAGTTATGCAAATAACTAAAGCATTATCTCTATATTGAGAGTGGTAAAGCATGGGTTTCTGTCAATGTCAGCTGGCCACAAAGAACAGCCCGTCAAACAGAGTAAGTAATCAGAATGACGAGTCTGATCGTATGTCTCACTTATCCCTAATAATCTACCAGTTGTCGCTAACGTCACTAGTAATAGTAATCAGTTATCATAGTTCTAAAATTAACAGAACTAAACATTACGGTGAAGAGTCCCTGGACTCGTTCCTTACATTGGACATGTTTATTATTAAACCTAATACTGAATACTGTACCATCCCTCGGGATATAGGAATAATACATGATCACATCAAGTATTTACACTCTCCGTTCTGCTGGTGGGACATCCTGCCCACCCTATAGCAAAACTCTTCTTATCAGACTCTTCCCTAGAGTCAAGAAGCCTTCTTTGTAAAACATGTTCCCCACATGTTCCAAGGGTTATGTTCCAGCTCTGCCCTTCCAAGTAGATTAGCCTTGGCCTGGACCGAACTTCATAGCTGGCTTGGTCTGCCAGCACTATACTTTCATAACTTGCTTTCCAATCCCAATATCCCATATGTCCCCGTGTCTCATGCAACCTCCTTTTGTCCTTCCCTACCACTAGCACCTCAGCACTCATTCGCACTTGTGCAAGCAGGAAAGAACAGGACCGTAAAGACAAGAATTAAGAACGCCTGTTGACATCGCGACGGTATGCATTGTTATCCCGCGTCGAACCACTAGGCGTTCGGTATCGCTCCAAGAAGTATCACATAACATGACCTAATATATATATATATATATATATATATATATATATATATATATATATATATATATATATATATATATATATATATATATATATATATATATATATATATATACAGAATGACACATCATATATATATATATCATCAATGAAGATTTACCTTCTCACAGAATTCCAGTGTCCCACACAATGAATTCACTATTACATTATTACACAATAGTTACATCATTCACTGTGGTAAAGCACTAAGTTCTCTCTTTACTTAGCAGCTACGCACAACACTGTCTGAATCTCCACCTATCAACTCACCTTGCTATCCCACAGTTCTAGCTTCAGCTACTGACTGACATAAGTCTAGATTCATATCAGGCACTATTAACTATGTCCTATTATAAAACAGCAACATAGTATATGCAACGATTTGCCACACATGGTAAATACAAGTTGAACAAAAATCGCCAATATCACAGGCCTAGCATTTCAAGCCGTTAATTCAACTACACACGCTTGTAAACAAACGCACACACTGCCTAGTTTTCAGCGACGTTATCGATCGGATTCTCATTAGTGATGCAAAACCACCCGCATATTTAATGAGGTTAGAACGATTGAGTTTTGTGAACAATTACAAAGTTAAATTAATTAACCAAGTAGATACCTGAATAAGTAGAACCAGCCTCCAGTCAGCTACCAGAACTGTTCAAGGGCACATCTGCCGCATGTGATAACAGTCAGCCGCAACTTGGTTGAGGTGAGACGCTATACAAATGGCTTACCAGAGCCATGCGTCTTCTCTCCGTCGAGAGTCAGAAGTGAATGACTATTCTAGCCGCATTTCCCCAACGTGCAAACTCATGCGCACGAGAAAGGAGAGCTCCTTGAGAAAAGTCAACTTCTCGGACAACATTCATTCCCCGCCTAGAATTTCTAGATCTCTCTGCACGGGAATTTGGTGAAGCACCCGGCAACCCGGTACATTCAAATCCCGGTGTTTCGAGACGATTCTAGATGGAAAATTCCCATCGGCTTCCCTCAGACAGATGAGCGCCGTTTGTCACACTGCCCCATCTGCGATTCCACTGCTCAACTCTAGAGGTTGTCAACTCGTTGGAGAGCTCGAGATCATCACTATCCTGATGATGTTTGCTTCGTTTGTTAATCAGCAGGGAAACATTTAAATCTAAGCAGGGTTTTCGAATTTTCTTGTCATTCATTTCCGTCAGAATCTCCATCGCCTGTAGGTGACGGACAAGCAGGACAAGATGAACCCGACGGGCAGCTACTACGCAGTTGATGCCCAGTGGTCAGCGTGACGCACGAAGCGCACGGGGACTAGAAGCCAAGGGCGCTAACGAGAAACATCGGCGTTGGCTCAGACTGATTCAGGACTTCGAGACAGGACGGACATGAGAGAAAGTGTTGCGTGTATTCGTGTATTATTCTATGCTCGATGTGAGAAAGCCTGTATGTTTAGTAAATTCTATTTGGGGACTGAGTGAGTGCTTTGGTCCATTCATCTATGAACTTGTGTATTGCATATATGTATTTGTAATGGCATTGTCGCTAATTGTGAGCGCAGCATAGTATGAATGCCGTTGAGGAGAGTGGTTTATGTGATTAAAGTGTTTCAGTTATTTTGCCGCGTGTCTGAGTACAATCATTCTTTGTGTATGATTGTTTCACTCCTAGGTGTGTACACACACACACACTCATACACTGGGACTCGAACCCAGGTGCCCGGCGCCTATGTGGTCTACTTACCCATATACGTATTTCACATGTCTCACTGTCTTTGACTGGTCTCGGTGGTGTACGGGGGAAGCCGACGTGGCCGGCGGAGGGACCTGTGGGCGGGGAGGTGAGTAGGGAGTACCCATGGACCGGAAGTCAACCGGAAGTAGTCAACAGGAAATGACAATGGATCCGGTTTGTGATGTCAGCGATCTGGATCCATAACCTTCATATAGTAAAAAAAATGGCGTCACCAGATGGATCTGGATCCAGATTTTATAAGTAATTACAACATCCCGTACTACTGACAGGATTCCAGACGATTGATTTACTCTCTATTCCACCCACACTGGTAAATGATCGGCCATCCGAATTGCTAATTTGTTGTTGTTGTTGAATGTTATACCTGTGTAAGTTGCTTTCCACCCACACTGGAATTGTTTTCCCTTCATATATTATGTAACTAGCTGACCCGGCCCGGCTTCGACCAGACTCTGGTGGGGAGCATCTCATTTAATTCATATAAGTAGTCATATAAGTTCTCGTTCCCGTTACCGACTATCTGTCTGTCTGTCTGTCTGTCTGTCTGTCTGTCTGTCTGTCTATCTGTCTGTCTGTCTGTCTGTCTGTCTGTCTGTCTGTCTGTCTGTCTGTCTGTCTGTCTGTCTGTCTATCTGTCTGTCTGTCTGTCTGTCTGTCTGTCTGACCCGGCCCGTCTTCGCCCAGACCCTGATGGGGAGCATCTCATTTAATTCATATAAGTAGTCATATAAGTTCCCGTTCCGACTATCTATCTGTCTGTCTGTCTGACCCGGCCCGGCATCGCCCAACTCCTGGTGGGGAGAATCTCATTTAATTCATATAAGTAGTCATATAAGTTCCCGTTCCCGACTGTCTGTCTGTCTGTCTGTCTGTCTGTCTGTCTGTCTGTCTGTCTGTCTATCTATCTATCTATCTGTCTGTCTGACCCGGCCCAGCCCATGGTGGAGAGCATCTCATTTAAATTATATAAGTAGTCATATAAGATCCCGTTCCCGACTATCTGTCTGACTGTCTGTCTGTCTTGGGTAAATGTAGGAGGGAGGAGGAAGAGGGAGGTGGAGGAGGGAAGAGGAGGGAGGAGGAGGGAGGAGACAGGAGGAGTAGGGAGGAATAGGAGGGAGGAGGAGGGATTAGGAGGATAAGGGAGGAGTAGGGTGGAGGAGGAGGCGAGGAGGAGGGAGGAGGAAGAGGGAGGAGGAGGGAGAAGGAGGGAGGAGGAGAACGCAGGAGGAGAAGGGAGCAGGAGGAGGAGAGGGAGGAGGAGGTAGAAGGAGTCTGAGGATGAGTGTAGGAGAGAGTAGTAGGCGTGATGCATTCGTGACGGGGAGAACGTAAGATGGAGTACGTAAGAGTTGAGGAGGAGGTAGACTTGAGGATAATTAAGGTCGGAGGAGAATGGGTAGGTAGTTAGTTTAGGATGCTTCCAGGGCGGTAGGCGGCGGGAGACGGAAGAGGAGGGAGGCAAGATGGAATGCGTCGGTAGACTGAGGTAGCACAGTCCTGGGAGGAGGGAGAAGGGAAGAAGAAACGTAATAAAAAGGAGTGGGAGTATGAGGAGGGAAGGCATAGGAATTGTGAAAAGTTATGATTATTGCAGGAGGTTATAGGGTCTTAGATAGGGGATGAGTGAGTGCGTAAGGGAGAGAGGAGGAAACTAAAGGTATTTATGAGAGCAGGGGAGTAGGGATGAATGTGAAGGTTCAACTTGAGTACTGCTGGGGGATTCGGTAGACAAGGGATTAGGCGGAGGTAGAAAAACGAAGAAACAGGGGGAGTGAGTAGCGGTGAGCGGAGGAGTTAGGATGCGGTGAGGTGCATGAGGTGAGGGGGAGGCATGGAGATGGGGAGGAGGTGTTATTGAGGATGTGAGGAAATCTCCAGAAGGGGAGGAAGGGGCGGATGGGAGTGATTAGGCGTAGGGGTAGGCTGATGTATGATGCAGCGATTAGGAGGTCGGTGAGGAAGTACATTGATGGATGAGGCAGGAGGTTAGTATTCGGAATAGGGGGGGCGGGAGGAGGAATTTGCAGGTATTAGGAGTTAGTAGTATAGGGAGGAGTCGGAGGAGATTAATTATTGAGGAGGATGAGAGGGACGTCTGATGAATGAGGATGGAGGCGGCGGAGGACTCGGGCGGCAAGAAGGATGAGGACGGTAATACGGCTTTATGACTGAGGATGAAGGGAGGAAGTAGATGACAGCTGGAAGAGTTCGGAATGTGACGGAGGAGGAGGTAAATAGGGAAGGGGAGGGAGTAAGGATAATTTATGTCTTAGGTCTAGATTGGGCGCGGAGGGAGGAAGGAACGTTCATAGGAGGAGGATGAATGTGAAGGGAGGATGTATGTCGGCGGATGTGATTCTGTAGGAGTGAGGAAGGAGGAGAGGCGTGAGTCGGAAGGGAGGATGTGGCGGAGGGGCAGGATGAGGCGTGGGGACAGTAATGACAGTCAGGATGAGGGATGACAAATGGTTAGGGATAGGTGAGGCGGGGGAGGGACAGAGACGAGGTAGGAGGAGAGTGGGCCGATGGAGTGCGGGAGGAGTGTATAGGTAGGATGAGGATGTAGCTGAAAATGGGGAGGAGGGCGGAGGCTAGACGGCGGCTGAGGGAGGTGCGGTAGGAGGCAGGTATTCAGAGGGAGGAGGAGGGAGGACGGAGGACAGGGGCGGACAGAATGGTGAGGAAGTCAGGTCTGAGGATGTGAGGAGGTCGCTGATGAAAAGCAGGGATCATGCGGAATGCTGTACTGAAGAGGAAAGGAGGAGGAAGAGGGAAGGAGGATGGAGCGGGTAGGCTGATGCTTGATGCGGTGATGTCGTTCGATGGATGAATATTGAGGAGGCGGATGGAGGCGGATGAGTGATTAGTGGCTATATGACCTAGGTAAGGATGACGGAGGAAGGGTATAGGTAGTAGAAGACATGGGCGTAAGGAGGGATGCTGAGAAGGAGGCGTAGTGATTCTGGAGGGTTAGATGTGATGAGGGAGTAGTAAGATGGCATAAGACGGAAGAGAGAGGAGTAATTGAGGGGACGAAGGGACGGGAGCCTGAGGCATGTGATGATGAAAGTGGCTTTGTCAGAGGATGAGGATATAGGATGACAGATGTATGGGGAGGAGGCATGTATAAGGATGAGGAAGGATGGCAATGAAATTAGCGTGTCTGACGGACCTAGTAGGAAGAAGGTAGGAGTATGGTTTGTCTGGATTAGGTAGTGAGGAGGCGTTAGTCGTAGGGACAGAGTGAAGATTGATAAGAAGTGAGAAGGAGGAATGGAGTATGATGATTAGAAAGGGATGGCCGGAGGAGGAGCTATGTTTGATCACGTAGGCGTCGTTGCTGCGGAGGATAGGGAGAGGGAGGAATATGAGGACGGAAGGCGAGATGGAGTAGGGGGAGGGAGGAGTATGGAGGGAGGAGGGGAGAGGAGAGGGAGAAAAGGACGAGGGCGAAGGAGGGAAGGGAGGCAGGAAGGTCTGAGGAGGGAGGCAGAAGAGGATCATGTGTGTGAGGGAGGTAGGTAGAGGGGGAGAAAGAAGGGGGAGAGAGTTCGCCATTCCGAATTCATACTCGTCTAGTTCTTCCCTTCTACACGACTGTAGATAACTTCCTTACACATAAAAAGATGAATTGTTATTGATATTGCCGTGGCATGGAGGAATATCAGCAGCAGAGTTGATTAAAAAAAACAAAGACTGAGATCTACAGAGAGCCATGAACGCCTACGCCAGCCGGCACGGCACTTGATGATGATGATTGCCGTGTGACGATTCTGTGTAGTCACGTCATTTTCTTCCCTTTCCCTAGCGTTTTGGTTCGGGGATTCTTTCATCATCATCATCATATATTTACGTACGTATTTTGGGAGGGGGAGGAGGGAGGAGGAGGAAGAAGAAAAAAAAACTATGACAGTTGACAGCTCTGGAATGAAAGGAAGGCGTGTAGAAAATTTCATCTCAATCAGATGGGCCGTTCGCGAACAAATAAAGGACATACATATTTACATACATACATATATACATACACATATACATACACTTTGTTTTATAGATATAGATTCTGCGGTATGCACCTGACGAGATGCAGCGAGTCATGACTATCAATAAATCGGGCAACATATTGTTTGTAACTTCTGTGTTTACATTCATTAAGGGAATTCATTCTCTTCAATAATGCACAATAATGCAGCTCCGGTCGCCCTAGAAACTTAGCTGCCTGCCTGCATGTACGCACTGCACAGTCGACGGAACAGCACTGCCTTGGACTGCCAGAGTACCTAACAACGATTGTCTTGATAGAGTTAATGAGAGTAGAATATTTACGCAACTATAAGAAAGAGACTTCAATAAAGGCTAGTCCAGTCATCAAATGTCGAGAAGAATAACTCAGTCAACACATGCTGGGAAGTCTAATGTGGTCAACACATTTCGGGAAGAAGTCAGATGTCTAGACAGAAAAATGTGCAAATATCTCAGCTCTGATGTAAACAGATGTATACATGCTATTCAACGAAAAAATGAATCCCTGGCGAATGCAGCAGAAAAATAAGACACCATTTTACCGTGTCGTTCGCCCGTCAATAACGCCTGCCATGAAGCTAAGAGGAAGAAGTAAACCAACACGACGCACGAAGCCAACGACCTAATCAGACTAACCGGCAATGACAGGTTATGGATAGGAGAGATACACGGGAGGCCCACGTTGACAATATCTGTAGAACTGACAAGAACAATCTGGACAGATCTCGCGCACACCGATACGCCCGTGGCTTGTTTCCGGACATCCGTTTGTTTATATCAGAGGGACTGGATATGTTATATTGTTGTAATGTGGAAGATGCAACTGTGTCTTCTCGTATCTCTCTCTCTCTCTCTCTCTCTCTCTCTCTCTCTCTCTCTCTCTCTCTCTCTCTCTCTCTCTCTCTCTCTCGTTATCTGTGTGTTTCTACATCCGTGTTTCTGTATCTACCACCCAGTATCTGTTTCCCATTCTCTTTTGGCCTTTCTGTTTGTGTATCTTCTTTTGCTTTCATGTCTGTCTGTCTGTCTGTCTGTCTGTCTGTCTGTCTGTCCGTCTGTCTGTCTGTCTGTCTGTCTGTCTGCCTGCCTGCCTGCCTGTCTGTCTGTCTGTCTGTCTGTCTGTCTGTCTGTTCCTACTAAAGTAACAGCATGCAATAATTGCACTAAACTCTCGATATTAAGAACACCTATGTAAAAATGTTTCGGATTAACGGAAAATTAAAAATATTTCACGTTAATTATATAAATTTAAACAATTAAAAAAAATTACTAAGTGAAAAAAATTAGTTCGAAAATATTCCATAACCCCAAACTGAGAAAAGTCATGTTTAAACCACGTATTATTCTAGTATACACACGTGTGGACCCTGTTTGGTGCAGGTTGTGGATATTCACCTTGTCAGATCTTTAAGAAGAGACTGGGGCACTTATGAAGAAGTTCCTACTTGCGATGAATGTGGTATTTTAAAAGACCAACCTACACCAAATAAAGTAAAGAAAAATGCAAACAATCAGCTATAGTGCATTCACATTTGTTTGCCTCAACATAAACATCCATATCTCAGTAACCAACTGAGGGAAAATTATGAGATTTAGTATATAACCTTATCATTATGTCCACCCAGCAAAAATTTTTTTGTTCTGGAGATTTTACAGCAGATTTCAAAGTTTGTTTATATGCGGTATATAATTTACGAGTCTGAGATGAAATTCATAATTTTAAATGTATTACAGCATAGCCAGACAATCAGCGCTCAATGTTGAATATTTTCACGGAATTGGCCTTATGCCAACTCCCCGCGTTGTTTAAACTAGGACTGTTCAGAGGTGTCTCAAAATGTGGGTTATTTCATGAAACCTGATTAATATGTTTTTTTGTTTTTTTAAATCTTACCACTTATCGCTAACATTGAAATGTGTGAATATTTTTATGTGGGATTGAATGCGAAATTGTGTATACACTTCAAAGAATCGCTATGAAGTTGTACACATATTTTTGTCAAGAAGCTGATCGGCAGGAAACTGTTTTATACTATTACAAATTCCGAAAAAAGAACAGTGCATGCATTGGGTTTGAGTAAACGGTCATTTCGTCGATGGGTGCAAGAATCTGGAATTAAACCACCACGCAATAACCAAACGGTAGGTAGAAAGATTATTGTAGACAGCTTTGACAAAGATGTCATAAGGCGAGCTATTATAAAAATGCTTTAAAAAGTCGCTTAAAATTCGACAGGGTCGACTTCATTGCACCGGGTTCTATCCCATATGGCTCGGTCTCTTTCCGCAGCGCGGAAAGCATCGCACAAAGCACGAACTCCGCAGCTCTAGCGACGACCCACAGAAGTCTCCGAAAAATTTAACTCGTGAACCGAAGGATGCGGCCCGGAATCGAACCCACGACCTTTGGAGCCCGAGTCAAAAGGCTTGACCACTTCGCCACGGAGACTCCTAAAATTATAACAATTTTGGATCTTATATCCATGATTATCCAGCATTATAAAAATGCTGGATGCCAAAGAAACAGTGACTGTAAGAAAACTTAGGGTTTGGTTGAGAAAGAACAATAACATAGAGCTATCCAAAACAACTTTGTGGAAAATTATAAGGACATTATCTTCACTTTTTGAAAGTACAAGGGCGGTAGAAATATTCTTTGCGAGCAACCGCATTTAGGAGCCATGAGAAGCAGATACCTACGTGAAATAAGGGAAATGCGCAAAGAAAATTATGGCATAGTGTGTTTGGATGAAATGTGGATCAATGCGCACCACACAAGTGATAAGGAATGGCAATCAGTGGATGGACAGATAAAGCGATATGTGCCCAGTAGTATAGGACAGCTTTTGGTCATGGCCCATGCTGGTAATACGCATAATGGCTTACAACAGAATGCTGGGCTCGTGTTCGTATCAAAGCATACAGACAATAGGGATTATCATAATAAGATGAATGGTAATGTATTTAGAGATTGGCTCGAGAATACTGTGCTTCCATCCCTAGATAGACCGTCGTGTCCAATTATGGACAATGCATGATATCAATGTTGTTGCCCAAGAAGACAAAATACCTACAGCATCGAGCACAAAGGGAGCAATAAAGATATGACTCCGAATGGAAAACATACCATTTCCAGAAACGTATTTCTAGCTAGAATTGTTATTCCTTGTAAAACAGACGCCAAAAAGCAAGAAATATCAAATAGACAAGTTGATAGAAGAGCATCGTCATGGGTGCTTGAGACTTCCGCCGTACCATTCTCATTTTAACCCTATAGAACTTGTGTGGGCTAAAATTAAAGGACAGGTGGCAGCTGACAATACTATATTCAAATTGTCTGACGTCAAGATACTAATCCAGTCCGCGCTATTAAATATTGATAAAAGTTACTGGAAAAATGTGAGGACCATGTGTTGAAAGAGGAAGAGGATTATTGGAGAAAGGATGGATTGAATTTTATGCAACCGAGAGCAGTCATCAACCTACTGGAATCGTCCGACACAGATTAAGGTCTGAGCAGGTCGCAGACCTTAATCTACGTGCACACCAACTGGGATATTTTGCTACAAATATTCAGAAGAATTGCAGGCCCTAAACATTACAGCATCAGCATAATGTCAATGGCAACAGTTTGTATTCCACAGTGATGAATTTTCAATTCCGCAAGCCCTCAGCGGTGACAAACAACTGTATTGAAACACACACACACACACACACACACACACACACACACACACACACACACACACACACACACACACACACACACACACAACGCACTGAATACCAACAGAAGAGTAATATTGCTGTGGAAACTGACATATTGTGGCATAACAAGATACGTGAGAGCAAAGACGTTATCAAATTAGGGGACAACACACGTGCATACGAATCAATCTATAAACTTCAATGAAAAGAGGACCAACATCTTGGTCTTTAAGAAGAAAGCCCACTACAGAGACACTGACAACTATTTTCATAGTGCAAAACAGGTAATCATGTTCCGTCTCTGAACGGTAAACAGCAGAGTAGACAATCTTTCACGAAGACTCAAAGCGGGTCTGTCACCCATGTGTACGTGTGAACAAACTACACAGACAGCTGAACAGATCCTTAAAAATGGAAACATGATGACTAAATTGCGGTATCATTTCTGGTCACTCCATACGCACTTTAACGCACAGCTATTTGGAAGCTTTCACGAACTCAATATAAAAAGCTAACATGAATACTTGTGTACACATTATTAACCAGCAGCTGAAGAAACAAGAAGGAAATGAAAAATAAGGTAAGAAATATATTCCTTCTACTTTCCTGTCAATTTACAAATTATTTACCCCATGCCTCTGTAAATTCTCTGTCTTTACTAATATTACACATTGCACCCCTCTCGGGATTCTCCGTGGTGAAGTGGTCAAGCCGTCTGACTCGGGCTCCGAAGGTTGTATGTTCGATTCCGGGCCGCGTCCTTCATTTCACGAGTGCATTTTTTCGGAGACTCCCGAGGGTCGTCGCTGGAGCTACGGAGTTCGTGCTTTGTGCGACGCTTTCCGCGCTGCGGAAAGAAACGGAGCCATATGGGATAAAAACCCGGTGCAATGCAGCCGACCCTGTCGACTTTTAAGCTACCTCTTTTATTGCACCCACTCCCATACGAATCCGGATACGCCGTGTGTCGTCATGTGAATTGGCGGGCGATACTTACTGTAATAACAAGTTTGTTAACGAGAAATCACTAGTTTTTCAGCAAAACATCAAAGAAATGCGCCGCTTTCGATGATTTAAGTTGCTTTTGTACCTATCAAAGACATATTCCTTGGGTGGGGGTAAATATAAGACGGCAGGAAAAATTTCATAACGATGCAACACACAGTTTTCAAAATAATTGATCGTGAATGACGGCATTCATTTATGGACAGACTATAGTTCGTTTCGGTAAGTGTATTGTGTACATGGCTTATTTCCCTTGCAGTCTACCCCCTAGTCACCGCCACAGGGTCAGACAACGTGCACTGCTTCTAGCATTTCATGTGCCGTCGCGTACCAGGGGAATTTAAAGAATGCGTGGAGGCTTAAATAACACATTCCAATGAATAAAGAAGCGAAGAAATTACAATGGCGCTGGATAGGACACACGAGGAGAAACTTGAGGATAATAATTAATATAACTAGACACTGTCTTGCCTGAAACCTACAAGAACGAAACAGCGGGAGACTTAAAAACAACGGGGAAGAGAATTAGAGACATGGATGAACTACGAGATGGGAAGGACATGCACGGAGCTGCAGGAGTTATCAAAGAATAGGATGGTTTTGCGTGAGTTGGCTGTGTATGCCCCGATGGGGAGTCAATAACAAAAGAAGACCGGAAACTGAAATGTACGCTCCTGTATTGGATAAACACGATGTTTTCATATGTATAACAGCGATTCAAATGGTAAGATACGAATCGACGCCTAGGTATATTTTGATTTAACGCAACTGCCATGAGCCGCAACCAGAGAGACTATCAGGACGAGGAGAACTCACCGGACTCAGAAGATAATTGGGAGAAGAACTCACTAACAAAGAGAGAAACGAGTAGAATAGCGAACAAAGAAAATTAAGAACCAATCTGCGAGCGGATTGCCGATCACGTGGTGACACACCCCAAGTGACAAGAAGGACTGACATTTTGGGTCAATCGGGTCGAGAGCTTTCTAATGGCAACATCAGAACTCCAGCGCACATTTAGTGAAAGAAGATGGACCGAAAGTTACAACAACACATCAAGATTGTTCTGGTTGCAGGTCGAGCTTAGCACGTTGAACAACGGGAAGCGAATCAGAAGGCTTCAGTCACTCGTTACATCTGCTGATTGATTCAAAGTTGACGGGGTGTTCCGCAGTTGATGTGCCGATCAAAGCCGAGCGGTGGCGTAATAGAGTGACCAATAGTTAAACGGTAGAAGTTACAAACAACTGAGCAGATGAATAACGCACTCATGACGATGACTGCTTTGCAGTATAATTTAGGGATCAGTGTGCGAGTAGCCATTCGTGGGAACGAGAAAACGGCTGTAGTGAAGCCGGCGGCGTGTGGGACTTGCACGGAACGTACTGTTGACAAATAAACTGTTTGTTTGGCGTCAGGACGCAAGTGTTGTGCACTGATTTACACTTGTTGTGGTCGTAAACTGCGAGTTTCTTAGAACGAGCCAAGAAACACAGTGGCAGCAACCCTTGACCACATTTTGAAATACGATGCTGAGTTGGCTCTTGTTTTGCTTGTGATGAACATGCTTCTCTTCTCGTGTCACCCCTGGTCCTCTTTAGGGAATAACCCTCAACCAGCACACCCAAGGCCCTTATATCCTAAGCTATTCGTTGCAACGAGGTCCGTGTCCTCCCCATATGATTCATGTTTTGTCTACTTCTCGTCTTGATGTATTTTTGTGTCTTCCTCTATTTCTCTTGCCCTGTGGATTCCAGACAAAGGTTTTCTACTTACACTATTCTCAGGTTTATAAACTGGCCTAACATTCCGGGTGCCAATTCTGGAATTTTACCTTGGTCAAAATAAAATAAAATCTGCAAACCGGACTCACTGCACCATATTTCTCCTAAAAGAGACTTTTTGTTAACTTGGTTGTTTCTACGGAATATGGAAGCCTGTCCTACGCCCAACCCTCCCTTGTGGCCTTTGACGACCTGTATGTAGGTTATGTAGGCATGTAGTGAGATACCATTATTTGCGTCCTATACATTTCCCAGCAAAACACAGGCACAATCCTTCTAAGTCTCCCGTGACAACATGCGTGGTCGGTTGTAGAGACACTATTGTTTGCTTCTCCTTAAGGCCCCGTTAACACACATGCCACATGCTTCCCTAGCCTATGGCTATGATAATAGTGCTCCTCTTCAAGGATGTTCAACATGTCAGCGCCCGGTCAATCTAGCGAGCTGTTGGCTACCAGCAAGTATATTGGGAAGTAAGACGGTGTTGGTGAGTTTTTGGTGCACCATCCCTGCAGTCCTGACTGGACATATGGGTTTAACACCTTGTGCCCAATGCGCCTTAAAACACGTGAAAGGTTCCTTGACACACACACACACACACACACACACACACACACACAGAGAGAGAGAGAGAGAGAGAGAGAGAGAGAGAGAGAGAGAGAGAGAGAGAGAGGAGTAATAGTGAATGAAATACCAATGACAACAGAACACATTATTCATGAGAAAATAGCCTGTAATATTAAAGCACACAGAAAGGTGAAAGAAAAGAAAGCTGCAAAAAAAAAAAAAAGACATAGGAGAAGAATATAGAAAACTCTGGTAGTTAGCCAGGAGGCTGGAAGAACTAGACGTATGTGAAGTGTGGCAGGCAATTGGCAAGCAAATAAAGAAAGTCAAGGACGCTTGTACACGCTAAGGTGTTTTGGACATATATTTCCCGGCCCATGCGTTTATAGACCAACATATATATATATATGTGTGTGTGTGTGTGTGTGTGTGTGTGTGTGTGTGTGTGTGTGTTTGACTTTAAATGTGATGTACAAACTTACAAATATGCACTGGAAAAACTGACTCTACAGAATATGACATCGAAGAGTAAATACTCATTGTGGGACATGAAATCAACTTTAATGAAATATACACAAATGTATAGACGTATTGTGCGGGTTGTGAAAGCAAGTCATAGAAATCTGTCAGTACAGGCTGGACAAATGACACAAGAGAAAAAATGTTTTGGAATTATAGAATTTGTGTGTTAACATCACGAAGGACATAGTAAACAAATATTGAATGATCAATTTTTGTTTTCATATCTTCGATTTTTTGTTCACTATAAACACGTTTCAGTTTTATGTTGCAGTACAGCTATTTGATAAGCAATGGCCATATCCGACACTTTTGTTGTACACGGAGTTCAGTTTGCTCAAGAAGACACTAGTTGTGCCACGAATAGTTCAAGAAAGCACAGACAGTGTCGTATGATGAATAACATTGGGAGTTCATGTCACGAATAGTTCCAGATAACACGCGCACCTGGTCCTTTACGTTTATCATTTACACCAACTTGTAAACATCTGTCACGTGACTGTGATAGTTGTAATATTGACGTCACTACAACCGGGATAGGCCAATAAATGTTCGATCTCTACCAAGAGAAGAGGAAGAGTATGTACACTGGGTTCCCATGTTGCAAGCTGGTTGTCCCTGTTGTCAACTGGTTGTCCCTGTTGCCAGCTGGTTGTCCCTGTTGCCAGCTGGTTGTCACTGTTGCCAGCTGGTTGTCCCTGTTGCCAGCCTGGTTGTCCCTGTTGCCAGCTGGTTGTCCCTGTTGCCAGCCTGGTTGTCCCTGTTGCCAGCTTACTGGCTATATGTAGACACCGCCATCGTCTGTCTTCAATGAGACCAGTTCCATACTCGATCCCCAACCTTAACAGTCGTAGTCACCAGTTACATCACCAAGCGGTGTGCCCCCGTCCAGCTGTCATCAGATGCATCATCAAGCGACGTGACCCCGTCCAGCTGTAGTTACTGCCCGCCAGAAATGCCCTCGGCATATTCTGAACTTACCGAAGCAGAGGCTGAGAATCTTAGACACATATCGCAAGTAAAAGTACCATACATTTTCCCCTGCATATCCTATTACAGGACATTGCTATCAACACCAACATTATACCACTGTTGTTGATTTCTTGACAAGCTTACGCTCAGTAGTTTGCCATTGATTAAGTAACGGGCGCGGAGAGAACCGATTCTCGCGCAGCAGCGTTTGCTTTCGTGGATAAACGGAATTACGGAGAAAACCACAAACTCCTGGGCTAGGGACACAGGCAAAGGTACCATATTGGACAGCAATAAATCAAAATTTGTTGTAGGATAAAGTTAGTATTATAATCTTGTATACCCTAATACGAGAGCCAACAGTTACAAGTTAGCTGAATATTCTTTACAGGACGTCACAGTTAACTCCAGCAGTTTTTTGGCTGCTTGTGATTTCTTGGCAAGTTTACGATCAGTAGTTTTCCATTGCTTTCTGGACGACTGGCAAACATTCCATTGTATGAAAAGCATCGCATCGTGGTCAGCTGTCAAATCACCCGCAGCTGTGTTTCGAACGCGGTATGCAGGATCACGAATTGCGTTCGTACCCGCTTCGCCACGGAGCTAGTACTTCGCGGTGGACTGTGCAAATATCAGTAATTTTCCCGCGATTTGTTTTTCAAAATGACACCTGACCAGTTAACCCCAGTGCAGGAACAGCGTACTGTGATGAACGTTTTGGTGAAAGAAGGTTCACAATCCGTTGAAATTCATTGTCGACTGTCATTTCTGTTTGGAGTACGCTTACGTGAAGATCATGAATACGTCGAGGATGAACCCCGTGAAGGTGGACAGAAAAATGGCTTTATGAGTGAAGCCATACTAAGTGATTTTGGACCATCTGCAAGTTACTGTGTACGAAGTAGAGATGGCTATTGCCTAAAGCAAAACTTATAATTAAGCATTACCTCAATTTTCATAAAGTTTCCTGTCGAAACAACAGAATCCGGCTAGAATAGCGAAGTGAGTTAAGCAGTTCTCCAATGGCTAAAGAATTAGCGACACGAATTTTATGTTGCCGGAATATACAAGCTAGTTGATCGATGGTAAAACTATATTGTAGTGGCAGGTGGCTACGACGAAAATTAGTACAAGTAAGCATGGACAATGTGCAGACAAGCAGAAAAACATCTATTAGCAGTGGACATATAGTGGGAAATGCAGAGAATACCATGGCTAGACAGAAAAAACCAATGAGCAAATCCTACAAGAAACAAATGAAAAACATAAACCGATTGGAGCGATTAGATATAGACAGTCAAGATTTTGGGGAAACTATTTGAGAAGAAATGCTCTAGAGAACTTGGTGACAACTAGCAAGTTTGTGGGGAAAAATAACAAGGGTAAGGGAGAGAGGTAAATATCAGGACGTCTTGGCCACACGACAAAACAGAGATAAACACATACAGCTGATCCACGACTCTGGTGATCGCCTGAGACCGCACACGTTTATCAACACGATGATGATGATGATGATTTTAAATTCATCTCACATAGTTATCTAGTCCTGATACTTACGATCCTAGTACATTACAATCAGTGGCAGACAAAATAAGGATGTCACAACGTTAACCCTGTCAGAGCTATGAAGTCGACCCAGGAAATGAAAGACCTTATTACGGACAAAAAGACGGCTCATTAGACTGAAAACCACAAGCGTCGGACATGCGACAAAATGGATGGTCCTAGACGACAGGATCGCGTGTATGCCGATGACAGCTGGTAATTGTGATTGGAAGAGGCAGACAACGATAGACGTATGAGTATTGCATCATAAACACCAGCTGACATCCTCAGGTTTGTCTCTTTATATATATCAAAGGCAAACCAATAGATATGCATATTATACAAGTATACACACCAACAACAAGCAGTAGTGATGAAAATATCAACACTTTTACGATGAAGTAGAAAGCACGATAGCTTAAATTGGATCGCAAGAAATAAAAATAATACTGGGAGATTTTAATGGAAAAGTAGGAAAGGGAAAAATAGAGGATACAGTGAGGAATTATGGTTTAGGTACAAGAAATGAAAGAGGAGAGAAACTAATAGAATGGGCAAATATTAATGATATGATAATTGGAAACACATAGTTTAAACACCATAAAAGACGTATATACGAGGGCGAGTCAATAAGTAAGTCACATAGTTCTGTGGGATGGCAGGTGAATGTAGTTGGTGTTTTCTACACGTGTCATTAGGTGACAGCAACATCGAACTTTATATTCCTGTTCGTCAGGTGGCGCTAGGTGTCTCATGCGCATGTGCAGCGCATAAACAAAATGGCGACTGTAATTACGGAGTGTACAACCAAAGAGCAACGTGCTGTTGTGCGTTTGTGTGTGTGTGTGTGTGTGTGTGTGTGTGTGTGTGTGTGTGTGTGGGCAAAAGGACTGCCTGCAATGGACATTCACAAGAAATGCCTCCTGATTATGCTGACAAATGTTTGTCCCGTAAAGTGGTGCATACCTGGGTAGAAAAGTTTTCTCAAGGACGTTCTAAAATTGTTGACGAAATCCGACCTGGTCGTCCTGTTGAGATTGCAACGGAAACATGCGTGCATCGGGTGGAGAAGATGATTAGAGGTGACAGGCGAGTAACGATAGACTCTGTAGCGTCTGCGATAGGATGCTCACATGGTTCAGCATAAAGCATAATGCATGATCGTTAAAATTTAAGAAAGTGTGCTTAAGGTGGGTATCCAGACAATTGTAAGAGGAACACAAAATGTACCGATTTGGCCTGTCTTTGCATCATCTCTGCCGATACGAAGATAAAGGAGAAGACATGCTGAACAGGCCTGTCACTGGAGACGAATCATGGGTGCATCACTGCCAGCCCGAATCAAAACGTGCTTCAATGCAATGGAAACATCCTTCCTCGCCTTGAGTCCAAAAATTCAAGGTTACGCCATCAGCAGGGAAGGTTATGCTGACAGTGTTCTATGATTGTCAAGGAGTGCTTTTAACCAGTTTCAAGAAGAAAGGTGACAATGTGAATTCTGAATCGTACTGTGAAGTTCTATCGATGCTTCATGATGCAACCCGAAGAAAACGTCCAGGACTGTTGACCAGAGGAGTGTTGCTTCTTAATGACAATGCCAGACCACATACGGCGCGATTAGCTCAGAAGAAAATTAACCAACTAAGGTGGGAAGTCCTGGAACATCCACCTTACAGCCCTGACTTAGCCCCTAGCGACTTCCATCTTTTTGGTCCACTGAAAACCCACCTTGGCGGGAGACATTTCGCGAAAGACTCAGAAGTTGAATGTAACGTGAAAACGTGGTTTAGAAAACTGAGCACGCAGGCCTATGCAGCCGGTTTAGGAGGACTGATAAAACGATGGGATAAGTGCATCAATGTTGGTGGAAATTATGTTGAGAAATAAAGAGACAATATATGTATAAAAATAAACTGGTTTCAAGTTGTTATCATATTTAGTTAATTTTCTACATCCATTTGTGACTTTTATTATTGACTTCCCCTCCTATATACGCAACTAAATTGACTACATACCTATTAATAATCGATTTAGAAATGCGTTAATTAATGTAAAGACAATGCCTGGTGCTGACCGTAATAGTGGTCATGCACCATTATGTGGACAAATAAAAGTAAGATGAAAGAGAGAGGGGAAAATGATTAAGAACTTAAGACTTAATAAAGAGGTTCTGAAAGTAGATACAGAAATTCTAGAACAATACAGAGTGAATGTTAAAAAATAGGTACAATGCAATAGCTAAAATACAGAGTATAGATAAACAGTGGAAAATATAAAGGCACTCCATGTAATCAAACTATTACCGGAGAGAAGCCAAAAAGCTAAGAAAAAATTGATGAATGAAGAAACATTAATGCTGATGGACAAAAAGAAACGGAATAAAAATGACAAACAAGAAATTGCTAAGATGAATAAAGAAACAAGAGATAAATGTGTGAAGACAAAAGAAAGTTGGTTAATCAAACAATCGAAAAAAAAAATTGAATTAAATTCCATTAAAGATACCAAAAATATACTCAGACAAATCAGTGAGTTCACGGGAAGAAAAATAAGAATAAATACAAGGTGTCTGAAATAAAAAATATGAAAGATATTATTGGAAGAAGATGCTATAATGAAGAGATAGAATGTGTATATTTCAGAATTATATGATGGAGAAAGGGAAGATTTAACAGAATAAAGCAACTTAGAAGGCCACCTATTCTAAAAGAAGAATTCGCTGACGATATGAAACATATGAAGAAAGCTGGGCCAGATGAAATCACAATATAAGAATTAGAAGTATTGGGAGAATTTGGAGTAGATATATTAACCAAAATGTTGAATGACATTTACAGCAGTGGATATTTACCGAGCGATATGCTGAAATATGTAATTATAGCTAAATCAAAAAGACCAGGAGGCATTGAATGCGAAGATTTTCGTAAAATTAACCTCATAAACCATGTCGCTAAGCTTCTACTCAGAATTATAATGAGAAGAACAAGAAAGAAAATAAAAATTGAAATTAGTGAAGAACAGTATGAATTTGTGAACGGAAAGGGCAAAAACAATGCAATATATACATTACGGACATTAATAGAAAGGTCAACAGAGAAACAGAGAGACATATATTTGTGCTTCGTAAAACACGATGAACTCATTAAAATGTTGGAAGATATCAAAATTGATGGGAAAGATTTAAGAATAATAAAGAATATTTACTGGAACCAAGTAGCAGCAATTAAAATGGGAACTTAAGAGGGTAATTACGAACAGATAAACCTAGGAGTACGACAGGGGTGTATCGTGTCACCGGATCTCTTCTCCCTCTACAGCGAAGCAATAATGAGAGAGATCAAAGAGAAGCCAGGAATACTAATTGTAGGTAATAATATACACAATATATGCTATGCAGATGACACAGTATTGGTGAAGGATAATGCAACAGACCTATAACAGTTGTTGGACATTGTAGTTACAGAGAGTGTAAAGAAAGGACTCTCCTTGAATATCAAGAAAACAGTAACAATGGTGATATCAAAGGAAATGGGGACACCAAAATGTGACATAGAAATAGAACCAAGTGGATAATTTTAAATACCTAGGGGCATTTATACCATCAGATGGAAGATGTACAACAGAGATTTTAAGAGCAGAATAGGGCAGACAGAAGCCGCATTTAAGAAAATTAAAAGTATCTTATGCAATAAGTCACTATAAATGAATGTAAGAGAGTGCTGAAATGCTATATTGAACCTGTTTTCCTGTATGGCAGTGAATCTTGGAATGTAAATGAATAAATTAGGAAGAACTTAGAAGCAACAGAAATTTAGTTTTTGAGACGAATGTTGTGAATTCTTTGGACTGCCAGAGTAACTAACAACGATTGCATGATAGAGGCTAATAAAACTAGAACACTATATACAACAATAAGAAAGAGACAAACAGCTTTCTTTGGTCATGTGATGAGAAGAGAGGCATTGGAGAACATCGTGACAACTGGAACAGGGGCAAGAGAGGCAGAATCAGACCAAGAGAAATGCCACTGGATGGATTGAGTCGGTGGCATGGAGGAATATCATCAGCAGAGTTGATCCAGAACACAAAAGATAGAGATCTGTGGAGAACCATGAACGCCTACGCCAGCTGGCAGGGCACTCGATGATGATGATGGTGATAAATATATATATATATATATATATATATATATATATATATATATATATATATATATGTGTGTGTGTGTGTGTGTGTGTGTGTGTGTGTGTGCGTGTGCGTGCGTGCGTGCGTGTGTGAGTCAGTTAGTTGACAGACATTCCTCATTGCACATCGAACCATTCAGTCCATAAATGCTCGGATCCCCTCCTCAGCAAATCCCGCAGCGTGTAGCGGCTAACGACACCAGTTCTATGTTGGTTTATCAATCTTCTTTGGCTTCCTGCGAAGTGTTCTTGTTTGTCCACACTTCTTTTAATTTGCTGTTCTCGAGGTCTGACCATGGTTATAGATTCACAGTCATCACTTGGTTCTCGCAAACGTCTTACTTCTCGTAGAGCCTTCAGAATGTCAGCCTGGTCCATGACGCGTCCGCCCTACACAGTAGCCTTACCTGCGAGCTTGTCAGCCCGCTCATTTCCTTGTACTCCCGCATGCCCTGGCACGAAGATGAAACTAATCTTTGCCAGCCGAGAACGCTCTAGAGACAGTAGCCGCTCACTTCAGATCCACCCCATCTCTATCCTCTTGAGCATGCTCATTGAGTCACTAAGGAAACATGCCTTAGTGAATGTCTGTTTCTCGAGCCATGTTATTGCTTTACTTACTGCTATGACTTCCATAGTTAGGCTACTTGTGGTCCCAACAAAAGCATCAGAATTCCTTCAAAATTCTCCTTCCGGCCTGTGCCGTAAAGGTACATGAGCTTCTCACAAGTCGGGCGACCGACCCAAGTGTGTAGATGACAGCATCACCGTCTAACGAATTCTCGAAAATCAACGCTTGTACTTCCGCCTCCACAGCAGCCGGATTTTCTTGTCTGCATTTTCTGTCTAGTTGTGTGCAAGCAGAAAAAGACGTACAGAAATTTGTTGGCACTTGCACCCACTCATCGCCAGGTTCTAAGTTATCAAGTGAATACACCTGTAGAAAAATTTTTCGGCTTGACCCTTCCAAGACCTTCCTCTTTTTAACCTGTTGCCTTTCACCGTCATAATTTCACTATGCAGTGGATGTTGTCTGTTTGCGTTAAGTCTGAAGTAGGCACGTGCTCTGCAAATTTGTATTCTGTCTTCAATGGTTGGAAAATTAAGAAGGTAGCGCATCGCCCTACATTCTGAATCTCTTGTACATCCAAGAATAATGCGTATAGCTTCGTTCTGTATCCTTTCCATTCTTTCTATCTGCTTACGGCTGAGAGTCAGGATCGCCATTGCATACTCAAAAACAGACATGACCAGTCCCTCGTATAGAAGACATTGGTGGCGTTGCTCACAGTTTTCTGCGGCCAACACTCGCTTCGCAGCCAAAATCCGCTTGGCTTTTGTTATCACCTGGTCTATGTGCTCATTATAAGCAAGGCTTCGATCAAAACGTATCCCCAGGTAATTCATTGCCTGCGTTCTTTTCACAGTCTCTGAACACAGATTTACAGTTGGTGTTGGAGTGTTGACAATATGATTATTCGAAGAGAACCATGTCACTGTTGCCTTTGTTGGGCTGACCATTGCCGAGCTTCAACACACCAAATCCTTATGTGACTGAGTTCGGTGTGTAGTTCCACAGCAACTTGATCTCTATCCTTACCCTGACGATACACTAAAACATCATAGGCACATGACAATGTCCTACCAGGTCCAGTGATCTGCTCACTGATGATTTTCTCAGTGTACGCATTGAACAGCACCGGAGATAATGTGATCCCTATGGTAGGCCAGGATATATTGTTGTTGGTTCCCAAGTCCAACTGCCACATCTAAAAACTACTTTCCGCTGGAAGAGGGCTGCAGCGATCCAACTAAGGAGGAAACGACTTATCTTGAGTTCAAGCAGCTGAAGCATTAAGAAATCCACTGGTACTCTGTTGTACGCGTCCTCAATATCAATCACTGCAGGAAAGGTGTCGAAACCTTCATAGACGTCATGGGCAAAAACTGCTGCATTGGTCCAGGTTTCTAATTTTTGGACGGTACCCTCCCATGGTAGGTGGGAAAACACCTTGCCTCTCTAGCTTGCTTGATATATATTAATTAACTAATTAATTAAATAGTCTGGCAATTAACTCCTCCAGCAGCTTGCCTAAACATTATGTCTTCTGTCATTGCCTAAACTTCTGTATGGTTATAACTCGATATTCTTGAATTTGTGTGTGGTCTTTCTTTGCCAGGCTTCGGCAAGGGAATCAGATAGCTGTGTAACCACTCCTCCTTGATGCTAGCACTCCCTATACTGTTGTTGTACATGTCTGCTACTTTCTCTAGCTCGTTGTCGGTACACCTATTGATGTCGTTGTATCTTATGCCATCTGGCCCTGGAGCGCTGTTTTTTTTAAATCGTCGAAGCACAGCCTTGATTTCTTTCACTGTCACTGTGTCTTCATCCGAAATGTTCTGCGCCTTGCACCTGTCTTAGGTGACCTCCTTGGAAAGATTTCGGCCTCTCATGACGGTCTGGTTGCTCTGCTCTAGACAGCGTTCGAAGAGGGCTTTGCCCTTGTTCTCGTCAGTTCTCTGCCAGATGAGGCCAGCACCTTGGAATTCAGAAATTCTCTTATTCTTGACTACCCCACTCATGCTTTTATGTAGTCGCCAGAACAATTTCAGTGACTTGTCGGTGCTTGCTCTTTGACATACCTCTGCCAATTTTTCACATTTACCTACTTTAACCAGTTGTTTGAAATAGCTTACTTTTGTGTGCATCTCTCTTTCTAAGTGCATGCAGGGACTAGGATGGGCAACTCTGTTCTTCTTGGCGTTTTGCCATTTCCTTACAGCACTGCGCTTATCCATCCAGGCCTCCTCCACCTCAAAATTCCACCAAGGTGTCGGTCACCAGCTTTTTTTTCCCTGCCATGATGATTCCTGCGCTTGTCACGCCTTATTTTACTCACCAGATCTTGCCCTGAACTGTCATACTTGAAGGTCTTGACCGTTGACTTGTGCTGCCTGGTTCTGCCGTTCTCCACCAATATGCTGCGAGGGTGTTAGTCGCTGCCAATGTGCCATAGGACACCCCACCTACATAATGTAGTAAGTGACGGAGAAACCAGCGCCAGGTCAATAACACTGTCCTCATCACCTGGACGACTTGCTGTCCCGGTGACACAACCATTGTTGATACAAACAAGGTCACTGGTTTCAATTACGACCTCGAGCTCTTCCCCTTTGTGTTAGAGGAAATCGTACCCCATGATTTGCACTTATCGTTGAAATCGTCACAGAAAATGATATTCCTCTCGTGACATAATACTGCCATCTCTGAGAATCCACACTCGTATTATAGGCATAAACGTTAACCAACACGAATGGTAGACCGGGTTGAACTCTAACAACCTGTAATTGTATCTTGTCACTGTCCCACCTGTCCAGTTTTGAAGCCACTAAACTGTCTCGAATCAGAATCGGCACTTCCAGGAGTCGCCTGTTGTAAAAACATTTGAAACCGGCTTATAGAGTGAATTAACACCCAGTCTCGTCTCCCGAAGCGCTGCTATATTGTTCCTGTATGTCAGGCTTTCCAAAATGGGGCCTCGTTGTTTAGCACTGGCACAATTCCAATATAGAATACACGTTTTCTAGAGACCCATCGATCGCATTTGCGTCTGAAACGTCTGACTCCAGCCCGTCTGCTCTGTTGTTTACGTTGTGGACCTCGCCGAATTGATTTGTATACCTTATGTACGGGGCACAAACGCTAGTCCGCCATGCTGAAGAAAACCAGAACACAACACAATAACCCAAAACACTGAGAAAAACGCTCAGGGATTGATTCTCTCGGATGCACGAAACTCCGTAGTACCGGCAAAAATCTTGAGAAGAAACTCCTGGTTTGCATCTTAGAGTAGAAATAACACTCACGAGATGAAATTATCCATCTCCTACGCGAAAAATGGATCGGTTTCAAAACATCACAACCACCCGCCGCCATCTTGACAGGAAGTCCTCGTCTGGATCTAATAACTATGGAGTAAGGAATACCGAGCAAGCTGGAAGAGGAAGACATAATGTGTACATGAATCGAAGATATACTAGACAGTTACACAGGCAGGACATCCAGCTTATGATAGAGAGACATTTAGAAAGACTGTTTTGGGTGAAAGTTCTGTTTTGGACAAGCCACTGTATGATGGATAAATTGCTTACAAACTTCACGTTTTCAAGAAAATCTTCGACTCTTCTATATAAAAGTCAATAACCGGCTGAAGCGTAATCCTGCTTTTATTATTATAGATCATACAGGATTACTCAGCTTTATTTGCCCCCTGGCGATATTTCCATTAGCTTTAACAATTAGTTCACGAGCGTGATTCGTCAAATATAATTTAATAGCTATCGACAAGGTGGAACTGATTTCAACCAGCTGCGCATTGATATGATGGTATTAAATGACTGACTAGCGAATGTTGCAGACTGTTAATTTGCCGTTCAACGATTTTCATACAATACAAACTATCAAGCGAGCGACCTGCATGACTGGACAGAGTAGTAAATTTTCTGGTTTAGTTCTAGTTTATTCAACAGTTCCTAGTCTCTGTATGTACATGCGAAACACGTGGCTACCGTTAACACCCCGCAGGTGCTTCCAGCTGTTTGAGTTTTAAGTTCAAATATTGCCATTGGATCAATCAGCGAGGGAACTAATCGGTGGCTTTTGAGCTGAAGGACGGAGCATGTGGTAGAATTACCTGAAATGAGGGACAGAGTATGTATAAGAATGCCCTGAGTGCTGTGAAGTCGATTCTTAAATTAAGCATTAAATTCAAATATCACCATATTGGCAAGGATCATGAAACGCCAGGCACAGCATATTGAAGCAGCGTGTTCTCCCAGTTTTAAACAGATCTTCGTTGTGGATGCCATAACTGCATCTGTTTCTCGCGAAATTCCCGGGTTACACTTATGTAGACTATCAGTGACTTGGGCAGAACAGAATTTTACATAACAATTTGGATGGGGGTTATTAATGCAACAACTATCTGAGACAGTGGGAATTAATGTTGGTCAATTTAAGATGTGTCTGAGACAGAATAGTTACAGTAATAACTAGATCAGGGTTTGCTAATGTAACAGCCGTCTGGGGCAGAATAAATCGCGTATTAACTAGAGTAGAGTGGTTTCATGCAACAGCTGTCTGGGGCAGAATAAGTAAAGTATTAACTAGGACAGATTGACTTCATACAACAGTGACTTAGACAGAGGATGTGAAAGCTTTTGCCCTAATGCTTGCTATCAAGCAATGTTTCGTAAGACGATGTTTTTATATCACCTGAGTATATTGATTTGTTGTAGACAGGTGTGCTCAAATTATGAGGCAGAAATCATTGCACTGTAGAAAGCAAGATCATTTTTGAAGACTGATTTTGAGGTTTTCACTGGCCAATAACATCATTACATTTACGGATTCAGTGTCGGCTAGAGCCAACAATAAGGCTGGACTTGGCCAGATAATTATAGATGCTGACCAAATGGCTACACACCACAACACTAGGATAGCCGTACAGTGGATCTCTGACCATTCAAACATGCCTGGTAATGATAAGGCACACACACTAGCAAAAAGGGATCCACATAAGCACTGATGTGTATAGCAAACATTTCTAACAGACAAAAGCTAATAACAGCGGTAAACAAGGGAACTCCATTGTACCAGTGGACCACTAGAGACACTGCAGGGGAAGCATATACATACATACCCGGTCTAGACCCCCAAAGGCAACATGAACCATCTGACGAGGATAGGAACGCAATTTTCAATATGGAATATAACGTAACAGGTGACATGCAACTGAACAGCTTAATCTCTGCTGACAACTTAGTGTGTGCTTTGTAAACACTCTCAAGAAACTGTGGGACTTCATCTCTGTGAACATTCAGCTATCAGCAATATCATAAAATGGTTACTTCCACCACAGAAGGATAAAAAGAACACTTTATATGCTGCAACACAACAGTATCATAACATGACAAAGTCGAAAACCCAGTCACTTCTAGATCGATAACAACAATATGCCGATTTTACATTTCTTCTTTCTTTGATAACCGTGATAGCTAAGTTTTTTCAAGTCAAGCCAAGTTTATTCCCAACCCTGTTCTGTACGACCTTGAATAAAGGTTTGCATGTGACCATGTAAATAAATACTTGACCGTATTCCAAGAATTCTAACTACTTCAGCTACCTCAGCCGCAGATAAACTGCATTCAATACACCCACACTCTCCCAGCGCAACTCTAACTTTTAGCAACCTCATCCACAGACAAATTGCATGCAATACACGAAAACTCTCCTAGCACAAGTCTGACTTTCAGCTACCTCAGAAATTTCAGCTACAGATAAATTGCATACAATACACACACTCTCCCAATACAATCCTGACTTTCAAATACCTCAGCCACAAATAAACTGCATGCCATACACGCATTCTCCCAGCACAATCCTGACTTTCAGCTACCACAGCCAGACATAAATTGCATACAATACACGCAAACTCTCCCAGCACAATCCGGACTTTCAGTTATCTCAGCCAGGTATAAATTGCATATATTACACGCAAACTCTCCCAGCACAGTCCTGACTTAAATCCACCTCAGCTACCTCAACCAGACATAAATTACATAATATACATGCAAACTCTCCCAGCACAATCCTGACTTTCAGCTATCTCAGCTACCTCAGCCAGACATAAATTGCACACAATATACGCAAACTCGCTCAATACAATCCTTACGTTCAGCTATCTCAGCCAGACATAAATTGCATACAATAAACGCAAACTCTCCCAGTACATTCCTAAATTTCAGCTACCTCAGCCATCTAAGCCAGGCATAAATTGCATACAATATAAGAAAACCCTGCCAGCACAATCCTAACTTTCAGCTACCTCAGCCAGAAATAAACTACATACAATACACGCATATTCTCCCAGCACAGTCCTGACTTTCAGCTATCTCAGCCAGACATAAATTGCATACAATACACTCACACTCTCTCAGCACAGTCCTGACTTTCAGCTGCCTCAGCTATCTCAGCCAGACATAAACTGCATGTAATACACGCACACTCTCTCAGCCCAACTCTGACTTTTAGCAACTTCAGCTATAGAAAAACTAATTGCAAACCCAGTATGCTCAATCCGATATCCAAGTTCATATCTATGTCTGCTAAAGAACGCATACGTTTTGTACGTATGTCACAAGAGTGGACCAGCCTGCAGGACTGCTGGATGGCGGGATATCTAAACTCTGTGGGGAGGTGTTCGTAATTTAGGTGGGACATTAATTCCCAACCAAGAGCATACATGTTTCCTCTTGTGTATGTGTGTGTGTGTGTGTGTGTGTGTGTGTTCGTAAGTGTATGAGAGAGAGAGAGGGGGGAGACAGAGAGTCAGACAGCACACACACACACACACACACACACACACACACACACACACACAGAGAGAGAGAGAGAGAGAGAGAGAGAGAGAGAGAGAGAGAGAGAGAGAGAGAGAGAGAGAGAGAGATGAAATTATGACTAAGTTGGTCTTTGAGTTTGCTAACATTCGTATCTGACAGGAAATGTTCACGAGAAGCCATTACAGCGTGCTGTAAAACCCTACCATATTGTTTTCACGAAGTGCTGCCACAAGAAAGCCACAAGAAGACGTCTAAAACCGTGAATATTACTAGCTCTGATGGAAACTTTCAATCGGAAGAAACTACGAAACAAGAGAGGTTTCCTAATTGAATTAATTCTAAGATAGTTGGGGAGGAGGAGCGGTGGTTGTGTGCCACGTTTTTAATTTTCTCCTTGAGTTGTCATCGAATGTCAGTTGTTTACAAGATTTCCCCTTCAACAGTTGTCATTGAATGTTAGGGTTTACTGTCAATTAATTCCAAACGTTCTCCCGTCAAATCTAAATGTATTTTTTTATGCCGCGGTTTTACCCATGGGGGAAAGATCCAGAAAGCATCCATGAAGAACTGTGAGGACAGTGGGGGATAGATTTCATGCAACATAATCGGTGTTAACTGGAACTGAAGACTGTGCTTGCAGCAAGAGCCGTGCAGCCTCAGACAAACGGTCAAGAAGATAATCTTAATAATAATAATAATAATAATAATAATAATAATAATAATAATAATAATAATAATAATAATAATAATAATAATAATGCTTGTGTTTGTTGGCTTGAGCTCCAACGCGAAGCCCTGTATGTCGGATGAAGACATCCTGTTATCCAACATCAGTGTGATGTCATACAGGACCTGAGGTCTGCGTGAGTATCCGTTGTCCCATGTCTGGCTTATTGGTGTGCAGACTGGTGGTTCCTCGCCGTACAGGCAGACACTTTCCGACTTCGGAGGAAAATAATAATAATAATAATAATAATAATAATAATAATAATAATGTCCCTGGAACAAAGTAACAATGTGTGTACGTAACGTGTTTGGGTACTTCTTTCCTCTCTCGAGTGAAGCGCATCACGCCCATTCATGCACCCCAGGGGTGGGTGTGTCCGACGTCAGCATGTATGTGAGCGAGGTTTGCTTCCAGTAGACAGATTCCGTGTCCGAGAGCAATAATCATAATGCAGTCACAGTCTACCCCATGCGGAGACAAGGTTTGCTCATGTAGATAGATTCCGTGTCCGAGAGCGATAATCATGATGCAGTCACAGTCTACCCCATGCGGTGATAATGTTTGCTCCTGTAGACAGATTCCATGTCCGGGAGCGATAATCATAATGCAGTCACAGTCTACCCCATGCGGAGACAAGGTTTGCTCATGTAGATAGATTCCGTGTCCGAGAGCGATAATCATGATGCAGTCAGTCTACCCCATGTGGTGATAATCATGATGCAGTCAGTCTACCCCATGTTGTGATAATGTTTGCTCCTGTAGACAGATTCCATGTCCGGGAGCGATAATCATAATGCAGTCACAGTCTACCCCATGCGGAGACAAGGTTTGCTCATGTAGATAGATTCCGTGTCCGAGAGCGATAATCATGATGCAGTCAGTCTACCCCATGTTGTGATAATGTTTGCTCCTGTAGACAGATTCCATGTCCGGGAGCGATAATCATAATGCAGTCACAGTCTACCCCATGCGGAGACAAGGTTTGCTCATGTAGATAGATTCCGTGTCCGAGAGCGATAATCATGATGCAGTCAGTCTACCCCATGTGGTGATAATGTTTGCTCCTGTAGACAGATTCCATGTCAGGGAGCGATAATCATGATGCAGTCACAAGCTACCATTTGTGGTGACGTCAAGGAAGCTATTCCAGGTCTTCAGGTGTATCACATTTGTGCTGCTGGTCCATTATTTGTGTTGCCCAACAGACATTCGATGTCTGATGTGACCAATGTCACGCCGGATTCCTTTACTTCCCAGTGCTTTTCCTAATACCTATTTTAGGCTGGGTTGACCTTGGAAACCAGACCAGTTTACATTTTAAAATCTTCGCATCAATGGGGTCGTGAATACTGGAGCAGCGGGCCGACAGACGCGCATGTCGGCCACCGCGCTGCCGCGACTTCCTGCTGACTGAAGTCGGTTGCTGAACTGTCAGCCCGGAGAATCTACGTCCATATTTCTGCCGTCTACACGCATTGTTTGTAATCCACAATGACGTCAGTGTTGCCCAGCAACGAGACACAACTTTAACTAAAACGATATTTTAAAAAACACGGTTTTCTAACATAACGTGTCTAATCTTCTCCCAAAGTGCACCCAGGGGACGGGGAAGCTTTAATGCAGAGTATCATTTCACATTATACCCGTTGTACTGTAATTGTGATCATCTGTCGCAGCCGACAAAACCCAGCTGACATACCCCAGCTGCAAGAACTACGAAGCCCACTGCAAGCACTTTTAAATCGTTTGCCTGTCTGCTGGCCATTTTATTATCACAATGTCAGCGGGTGGCTTCAACAAATTATGTTGTTATCTGCTTTAAAGGAAGCATTACACTCAGCCATGTTGAAAGTGCTTGGCTTGAGTTTATACATTCACGAAAGTCGTAAATCGAGGGGCTGTGGTACGCAACGTGCGACCGTGAGTCTCCAATACGACAAAGGTTACAAACTTAGTTTGTTGTTGATCTCTAACGCTGATGAAACACGACTGACGGAAGGGTTGCCAACAACAACAATGAGAACTTGTAGATATTTTAGTGCATAACCATGGAAACACGTGATGTCGGAATGTATTCACATTTAGTATAAAGCCTAGTTAGTTGCATATCCGTTACAGGTAGTCGCAGTCAACCTCGGTATTTTTTGGCTGTGACTTATTGGCAAGTTTACGTTCAGGCGTTTGCTATTGCTTTCTGACCGACCGGCACGACCATTGTATGAAAATCAGCGCATGGAGGTCTGCTTCCAAATCGTCCTCAGCTGTGTTTCCACGGCGGTATGCTGGATTGCGAATTGCGTCCGTTACTCCTTCGCCACATCTCGGACACATCTCTGTGCATTGAACATGATATCTATTCTTCTCGGACACATTTCAGTGTATTGGACAATGTGTCTAGCGCTCTCGGACTAAAAGCATTGAACAAGATATCTATTCTTCTCCGTCACATTTCAGTGTATTGGATAATGTGTCTAGCGCTCTCGGACTAAAAGCATTGAACAAGATATCTATTCTTCTCCGTCACATTTCAGTGTATTGGACAATGTGTCTAGCGCTCTCGGACTAAAAGCATTTACATGCACTATGCCATAAATGTCATAATATAACTGTATATATGTATGTATTTGCTTTGTTCACACATGTGACACCTAACACTAACAAACGGCAACGCTCTGTAATATACACAAACAAAAGAAACACACATTACACCTTGTAAATATACATTGATTTGTATGAAATAAACGTTTAAAAAAAAAAAAATATTGCACCATGCCAATAATGTAAAAAAAAAAAAAAGAAGCATTGAACATTACGTTTAGTTTTCACGGACAAATCACTATGTATTGGACATGACATATGTTAGTTTTGCATATTCTTTACAGGACATCGCTGTAAACATCAGCATCTTTCAGCTGATTGTTGATTTCTTGGCAAGATTACAATCAGTAGTTTGCCATTGCTTTCTGAGCGACCGGCTCCATACTCTCATAAGTCACTGGCGCGACTCGAACCGCTTCCAATTCTCGTGCGCTCACGTCAACCACGAGAGTATTCGGCGTTACGGAGAAAGCTGCTAACACCTCGACCAGTGAAATCGGCGGACATGACATATAGTCTTCGAAAACAAATCTATAAGTATTGGACATAATAAATAGTTTTTCCAAGCAAATCTATCAGTATTAAACATGATGTTTAGTATTCCCAAAGAAATCTCTAAGTATTGGACAGAATAGTTAGCCTGTTCGAACACATCTCTAAGTATTGGACATGATGTCTACTGTACAGTGACAAAGTCTGTGAAAGGATGTGCATACTTTCAGGCTATCGCTTCAGCAGTGGGCGCAAGAAGCATGATTCCAGCCCTGAGCACGATGAACTAAAGAAGTCGGAGGTAAATGGACAGTTAAGAACTCGGCGCTAAAACGATTGGGCCAGGTTGCGCAGAAGGCAGAATACTGTATATGGAAGAATCGAAACCTTCAGTGGAAGCAGTAGATTCAGTTCCGGTTTCTTACTGCAGTGCAAAGTCTAGCACAGTGGTTCTCAACCGGTGGGGAATTCCCCCCCCCCCCCAGGCGGGAATTTTGGGGTTTCCAGGGGGGGGGGGGGATGAAGATTATTTTCAGATCACGCTAATACAAGAACCGATTACTTGACATTGTTTTTCCCTTCATACTTTACGGTTCTGTACGTCTCACCCCTTCTATAATTCATTGATAAAATAAGTAGACGCACAAATCACATTTTATGTGGACGTCTTGACTTGCTTTGGTATGTGCTTCCATTATTACGTATACTGTGTAGGGGCAGGAGCGGGAGGGGGGATATTAGGAAGGAAATATTAAAGGGGGGGAATGACGTTGTGAAAATATGGTGAAGGGGGGCACGGGCCAAATTTTTAGGTAGGAAATTCGAAAAGGGGGGGGGGGGGGGGATGACGTTCTGACACTATGGTGAAGTTGGGCACGAGCCAAAAAAAAAGGTTGAGAACCACTGGTCTAGCATGTCTCACTCATGTAAAGGGAATAATTCTCTCAGCAAAGATTGAAACAACCTTTAATGAGTCGTGCTAACCAATCAACATCCCAAGTCAGAGCAAGGCATTTGAGCCGAGGGCAGCCCGGAATGATCGACACACCACAATGTAGCAATCACAGGTTACAAGTTAGTTGCATATCGTTTACAGAACGTAGCAGTCAACCCCATCATTTCTGGCTGTTCGTGATTCCTGGGAAAGTTTATGTTCAGTAGCTGGTCATTGTTTTCTGAACGATCGGCACCTATATCATTTAATTTAAAAAAAAAAAAAACGTAAGGCGGTCTGCTGGCAAATTGACCACAGCAGTATTGCGAAAGTAGGTATGCGGAATTACGAACTGCGTCCGGAACTCCTTCACCAAGGAGTTAGTAGCATGGCGGTCTGAGAAATCAGAGTGGAGAGCTGTGGTCACAAGTCCAGCCTCTGCAGCTAACGGACAGAAGTCGCTAACGGGGTTAAACAGGCTAAAGTATGGACTCCATGACACATGGTTGATCCCATATGGTTCAGTATCTTTCTGCAGGGCAGCGTGCATAAAGCGTTGCACAAAGCACGAACTCCGTAGCTCCAGCGATGACCCTTAGAAGTCTCCGAGAAAATTTCCCTCGTGAACCGAACGACTTAGCCCAGAATCGAACACACGACTTTCAGAGCTCGAGGCAGCAGACACAGTTAGCACTTCGCCACGGGGATATCCTTGCAGTCGCTAATGGTGGTACAAGATGCCTTGTATGCATCTCGCTCCTTAGCAGAGTAATGGCGGGGGGAGTGAAACAGAAGCCCTCAATAAAATTAGCCCAGAGGAAAAGCAGGCTTCCTCTGGGTGCGAGCTGGAGGGTAGTCTGTTAGCCGTGAACGGGGTGCCAAGAGGGAACTTGGCGGCATTGAAGTATATTGGAATATAGCGAACAGACGATATGATGGTAGCAACAGAAAGGTCCCGGGAAATAAGTTGGTATTCTCACGGTCGAATGGAAGGTGAGGTGATAATTTAGGCAGGTTATAACGCATCGAGTGTATATTTGTAGGCATGGCTTGTGAGTGTGAAAACATAGTGGTGCAACTGTGGGATAAGTGTGAAAACATAGTGGTGCAACTGTGGGATAAGTGTGAAAACATATCTGTGCAACTGTGGGATAAGTGTGAAAACATAGTGGTGCAACTGTGGGATAAGTGTGAAAACATAGCTTGCAACTGTGGGATAAGTGTGAAAACATAGTGGTGCAACTGTGGGATAAGTGTGAAAACATAGTGGTGCAACTGTGGGATAAGTGTGAAAACATAGCTGTGCAACTGTGGGATAAGTGTGAAAACATAGTGGTGCAACTGTGGGATAAGTGTGAAAGCATAGCTGTGCAACTGTGGGATAAGTGTGAAAGCATAGTGGTGCAACTGTGGGATAAGTGTGAAAACATAGTGGTGCAACTGTGGGATAAGTGTGAAAACATAGCTGTGCAACTGTGGGATAAGTGTGAAAACATAGTGGTGCAACTGTGGGATAAGTGTGAAAACATAGTGGTGCAACTGTGGGATAAGTGTGAAATCATAGTGGTGCAACTGTGGGATAAGTGTGAAAACATAGCTGTGCAACTGTGGGATAAGTGTGAAAATATAGATGTGCAACTGTGGGATAAGTGTGAAAACATAGTCGTGCAACTGTGGGATAAGTGTGAAAACATAGTGGTGCAACTGTGGGATAAGTGTGAAAACATAGCTGTGCAACTGTGGGATAAGTGTGAAAACATAGTGGTGCAACTGTGGGATAAGTGTGAAAACATAGCTGTGCAACTGTGGGATAAGTGTGAAAGCACAGTGGTGCAACTGTGGGATAAGTGTGAAAACATAGTGGTGCAACTGTGGGATAAGTGTGAAAACATAGTGGTGCAACTGTGGGATAAGTGTGAAATCATAGTGGTGCAACTGTGGGATAAGTGTGAAAACATAACCATGCAACTGTGGGATAAGTGTGAAAACATAGCTGTGCAACTGTGGGATAAGTGTGAAAGCATAGTGGTGCAACTGTGGGATAAGTGTGAAAACATAGTGGTGCAACTGTGGGATAAGTGTGAAAGCATAGCTGTGCAACTGTGGGATAAGTGTGAAAACATAGTGGTGCAACTGTGGGATAAGTGTGAAAACATAGTGGTGCAACTGTGGGATAAGTGTGAAAGCATAGTGATGAAACTGTGGGATAAGTGTGAAAGCATAGTTGTGCAACTGTGGGATAAGTGTGAAAACATAGCTGTGCAACTGTGGGATAAGTGTGAAAGCATAGTGGTGCAACTGTGGGATAAGCGTGAAAACATAGCTGTGCAACTGTGGGATAAGTGTGAAAGCATAGTGGTGCAACTGTGGGATAAGTGTGAAAGCATTGTGGTGCAACTGTGGGATAAGTGTGAAAACATAGCTGTGCAATTATGTGATAAGTGCGACAATATTATTAAAACGTTTCGATGGCAAGGTGTGAACTCACGACGGAAAAAAAAGAAGATACCCGGGAGTCATTTCCCGGGTGGGCCGCCAATAAAGAGTATTAGGAAGGTAAAGGGTGCGAAACACTGACCGAAAGAGAGTAGCGTCTGATGATTGGAAACTCCCTGTCGTGCTTGCTCCACAGAACTACCAGTCGCAGCAATATAAATAATCAGACACATCAACTACAAGCAAAAAGATTCACAAATATGACAGGAATAGAGGATCTTGAAAACGATCTCAAATATAACCATTCGACACACCGATAGAAGAAGGCCAAGTCAACTTCTTGGAGAACAGCATAACAGTTAGTGTCTTACCTTCACTTCTTCCGTTCCAACAATGACTACCTTAGCTCTTCCGATTCTGGGTGTTATTATTTTTGAGTAACAATTGCCTGGAACAGAAAGAATTAATAGTGTTATTATTTTAAAGCAAGAATTGTCGGGAACAGAAAGAGTTTAGAATCGAGACCTTATTGACATCAGACTTGAGAGCAAAGTTGATTTAGGGGTTATGGGGGAGAACCCGGTGTTTGAGCTAGTCGAGAAGAACAAAAAGAAAAGCGATATAAAGTGTCCCTAAGTATATAATAAGTTAAGGAAGCGAACTGTCACGAGAATAGAAAAAACCAAGACAATAAATATCGTTATTACAATGCGGAAGAAAAGGAATTCCGAAGAGCAGTCTATTGGAAATAATCACCAGAGAACGACATTCCATTTGGGACTCACATGACGAATATATGAATGAGGCTTCCTAAAATAGAGTTTGTTTCCACGCGATTTCAGCGCTCGTGACTTTTGATGAACATGAGAGATATAAACTGAAGCTTGAATGAACGGTTTGTATGTCATGTCTTGGCAGGTTACTCACACCTGAGTTTGCTTTCATGTTACTCACCAATGCGTCTCGCACAGTCATTGTCCATAAGTCGGTTCTAGTGAACGAAGAATGAGATGACGGAAGAGAATGCAGAAAGTAGGAGGAGAAAGTATCAGCAACAGCAGCAGATTGATCACTAATATTTACTTTACCCCCTTGTCATCTGTGAACACCACTCAGTACCTGTACATTCATTTCCCATGTATTTCTCTAATGTTGTTACTCTTTCTTTAACTACGCTAATTAAATCTATGAGTGTATGACATTCGTCATTTCCTCCTATATGACAAGTTAAGCACAGCAGATGCTGTGCAGTGATTAATGCGCTCACCTCCTAATTCAGTGGCCGTGGATTAGATCCCTAGCAGAGACAGGGTTGCATATTTTTTCCGCCGTTATGACTCTGGGGTGTATCCACGCTGATAAACTAGTTATCATTGACCCAGGTTGATAACACGGCTACCATGACCCAGGTTAATAACATGGGTACCACTGACACAGGTTGATAGCATGGATACCACTGACACAGGTTGATAGCATGGGTACCACTGACACAGGTTGATAGCATGGGTACCACTGACACAGGTTGATAGCATGGGTACCACTGACACAGGTTGATAGCATGGGTACCACTGACACAGGTTGATAGCATGGGTACCACTGACACAGGTTGATAGCATGGATACCACTGACACAGGTTGATAGCATGGGTACCACTGACACAGGTTGATAGCATGGGTACCATTGACACATGTTGATAACATATGTAGCAATGATCCAGGTTGATAACTTGGGTACCATTGACCCAGGTTGATAACATGGGCAGCACTGATCCAGGTTGATAACATGGGTAACAATGATCAAGGTTGATAACATGGGTAACAATGATCAAGGTTGATAACATGGATACCATTGACCCAGGTTGATAACATGGATACCATTGACCCAGGTTGATAACATGGGTAACGCTTATAAAGGTTGATAACATGGGTAACGCTGATAAAGGTTGATAACATGGATACCATTGACCCAGGTTGATAACATGGATACCATTGACCCAGGTTGATAACATGGATACCATGACCCAGGTTGATAACATGGATACCATTGACCCAGGTTGATAACATGGATACCATTGACCCAGGTTGATAACATGGATACCATTGACCCAGGTTGATAACATGGGTAACGCTGATAAAGGTTGATAACATGGGTACCACTGTTCCAGGTTGTTAGCATGAGTAACACTGGCTTCAGACCAAAACGGTCATGTATAGACCACATTTTCATCCTTAGAATAATCATTGCAGACTATGTAGAATTCCAGTCGAAATTAATCATCGACTTTGTCGACTTTCAAAAAGCCTTCGACAGTATCCACTGTCCTTCACTTTGGAATCTACTTAACATCTATGGTTTCCTTACCAAATATATCAACATCATAAAATCTTTCTATAAGGAGACACGTTGCTGCGTGAGAACAGAATCAGCAACTCTTACTAGTTCTCAGTGGAAACGGGAGTGAAACAGGGTTGTGTCTTGTCACCGATGCTCTTTGGAATAGCTAGCGATTGGGTCATGCGCAAATGCACAAACAACACAAATAGGGGTATCCATTGGGTTGACAAAATTCTAGAACACCTGGACTTTGCCGACGACATAGCGCTTTTAAGTTCAACACACCCAGATGCCCAAGAGAAAAAAAACACATCTCCAAAATGTTTCAGGACAAATTGGTCTCCAAATTAACACTGCAAAAACAAAAACTATTGATCTTACCAACAGTTCAGACGACACCAAATTAAACAACCATGTTCTTGAAAAAGTCAACAGCTTCACATACCTAGGAAGCAAAATGACATCTACAGGGGACTCAACGCCAGAAATATTATCTAGAATCGCACTGGCATCTGGTGCCTTCAATAAACTGTCAAACATCTGGAAGTCAAAGACACTCAGCAAACATACGAAACTTAAAATCTTCAACTCTTGTGTGATTCCAGTGCTAACGTATGGATGTGAGAGTTGGAAATCAACGGTAGCTTTAGATAAAAAATTAGACAATTTTGAGAACAAATGTCTTAGAAGAATTCTAAACCTCCACTGGACAGATTTCAGAACCAATACGCAAATAAGACAAGAGACTAAGCAAGATATTGTATCCAATTTTATAAGAAAACGCCGTTGGAACTACATCGGCCATGTACTCAGAATGGACAAGACAAGACTCCCCAACCAAGCCCTCTTATGGTCACCAGTAGGGAAAAGAAAACGGGGAAGACCAAGAGAGACCCTGCGTAGAACCATCATCAGAGAAGGCTCATTCAACGACCAAGTGAACATCCAGGATCTACAACAGGTAGCAGCGAACCGCCGGACATGGAGAGCCATGACTTCTGCCCTATGCGCCGCCTTAGGCTCAAGAGGAAAGACTAATATCTGTTGCAGAGATGGCACTGTATGATGATGATGACTGAAATACAAACAATAAAATACTGGCACAAAGGCGTACAATACACTACTAACAAGCAAATGAATCCACACCCCACATTTCAAGAACAACATGCTTCAACAGGACAATTCTTGTCAAGAACAAGTGGGGTAATTCATTAAAGTCACGTACCTGCTTGTATGAAACACGATGGCTGCAAATATGTCGGAGAAAGAATTGTGGTCTGAATGCTGGATACTGTTCAACCTTGAATGCAAAGTGTCATACTCGAATCTATGATCAGTTTCAAACTGTAAAGTACTAAAGTAAAACAATCTTCTCTGTCTTTCACTCCTTATGGCCAAGCTACGGGAAAAGACAGATCCAAAGATAATAATATATGCATTTTATTTAGACACATTATAAAATATGTGGTTAATTCACCAATACTTTTTAGTCGACTAATATATATATATATGTATATATATATATATATATATATATATATATATATATATATATATATATATATATATATATATATATATATATATATATATATATATATATATATATATATATATATATATATTAGATACTGGTGTTTGTATTTCTCAAACACTCTTTAACAGATACCTATACGTTAATTAACAATCAGTAATTGCATAATTCACTGCTAATTGTAACGATGCTGTAACTTCAACTGACCAGATATCGACACGTATAAAGCTCAGTGACAATGATGTGATATTCAGTAACACTGTAACTCAACTGTGCGTCTTAGCTTACTGTCGCCACACTAACGTTGGCTTTTATAATGGTTACTCAAGACACTGGCCCCCCGTCCGTCGCATAAGGCACGTTACGTGAATATGTGTGAGTGAGAGATGGCGCGTGTGAATCAGGCATACAGACAGGGATGGACACTGTGTGTGTGTATGAGCGAGAGAGAGAGAGAGAGAGAGAGAGAGAGAGAGAGAGAGAGAGAGAGAGAGAGAGAGAGAGAGAGAGAAATCGGCAGGCGGCCGTTTTACAACCACAACGCGTCGTACGTTGAAGCTATCCATTACGCCATTGCTCGTATGCACTAATGTTTTAGTTGCCAGGGAGGTCTGGCTGATTTATTTAAAAAAAAAAATTCCTGGTCGTTAAGGAGCTGGGTTGCCAGGTCACAGCCGTAGCTGGTGTTGACTTTTTATAAGTTTATTGGGTCAATTAATTATTTCTTAATTAGAGTAATCCTTTTTGTTCCCATTGTCTGTAAGGTGGTCTTAATTGCCGAATTAATTTAATATTGGTTTTATTGCTGTCTTTATTAGTGTCTTTATTGCTGTCTTTATTGCTGTCTTTATTGCTATCTTTACTAGTGTCTTCATTGCTGTGTTTACTGCTGTCTTTATTGCAACCACTACTGATGTTAATGTACAAGGAGTTGGGTTTCTTTCTGTTAAACAGACCATTTCGACTAACATTCAGAATAAATAATATCATGGGTAGCTTTGCACACTCATAGAAGATAGTGGACAGTAGCATCAATTGTAACCATGAACTTTCTTTTTGTGTGCATATCCGTTTTACAGGACGACGCTGTCAACACAAGCAGTTTACTGCTGTTGTTGATTAATGTATTTGCAAGTTTACGTTCAGTAGCTTGCCATTGCTTTCTGAACTACCGGCTCCCATACCAACTCGTTAAAACACAGCGCAACACGACCTGCTGCCAAATCGGTCGCAGCTGTGTTTCAAACTCTGGTAAGAGGACTTACGAATCGCGTCCGTAACCCCTTCGCCATGGAGACGGCCAACAGTGTACTAGACAGAATAAATACCTGCGGGCATACAGACAGACAGACAGACAGACAGACAGACAGACAGACAGACAGACAGACAGACAGACAGACAGACAGACAGACAGACAGACAGACAGACAGACAGACACATGCACGCACGCAGGCAGGCACGCAGGCAGGCACGCAGGCAGGCAGGTAGGCAGGCAGGCATGCATGCTTGCATGCATGCATGCATGCATGCATGCATGCATGCATGCATGCATACATACATACATACATACATACATACATACATACGTACGTACGTATGTACGTACGTACGTACGTACGTACGTATACATACATACATACGCACGCACGCACATACATACATACATACATACATACATACTGTGGTATAATAAAAACGTCCTTACCCTTTCCTATTTATGGACTCCCTTAAAAATAAACAAACCCTTACAATTACTTTTTAAGTAACTTACTTAATGTAGGAGAAAATAAAACAGCGATAGACTGACCGTGGCACAGCTAAATTTAGTTTGGCTTGTTTTCTCTCCCTTATCTGGCCAATCCTGGCGAGGGGGAAAACAAAGACTGAAGCGGCCATTTCTAGTCAAGAGAACTGACAAGAAAGTCGACCTTTCCCTTCGGGGAGAAGGTAGTTTGTTTTAAAACCATGATTCTCTTCAAGCTATTGGTATGTTATCTACATCATTAAGATATATTTATGTATTACCTAGACCAGTATGTTTAATTAAGAATTAGTTACAATTCTCTTAAACCAGGCTGGATGATGTTTACTAAGGAAACACAGGTGGGCGCCACGCTGTAATTTTTCCTATGTCTTACAATTTCAAATCCATATGTTAATATCTTGTATAGGCATTATGAACTTATATCTCACTAGTAGTGCTATAATCTATGAATATTATGTGTACTGTAAAGTATCAACTCTCATGTCTGAAACACATTCTAGAGATTTTCTCAATGTAGGAGCAGACCCCTGATTCATGCTTCATAGTAAAGAACTAGTGTCTGTCAATTTCATATTCCTATGTTAAAACTTCTAGGCACTGTGAACAATATCTCACTATTTATGCTTAGAAATCTGCAAATAATCTATGTACTATAGAAAGGTGTTTTATCCATGCGGGGACATACAAATGATTACGCATATTCCTGACTCGTACTTAGTCAGGGGATAAAATATTTTGCCACATTATAATCTGTAACTTGGAAATATAGTGCTAAATTTTAGTACCATTCTTTTGTTAACAGATTAGTAACCACTCCATATGAGGGTGAACATATAATCATTTCATAAAATAGTGTTAGGGACAGGCCATGTTTGAATATAAATTCATGAACAATTAAACGCGTGATGTAAATGTATGTTCGGATAGGATTCACTCCGCATCGCCTCACCGTAGTAGAAACAGAAGCGAAGATTGATGTGAATAAATTGCTTGCAATATTCAGAAGACTGGACCATGCGGCATAAGTTATTCTTATAAATACCCTCCGAATAATAGCAGTCATTGGCAAAACATATCACAGCGATTACTATCCTCATGTGCTGTACGCAGTGGGGGAAAACAATGGATGTTTTAGTTCATGAAGATAATTCAAAAACCTAGGCTCCCTGCATCATCATTATGATTATTATGTATGATTATCATGTACTTAATATCAGAGAAATGTACATGTATGTTTTTTTTTGGTATGAGAATTTTCTCTGTTCTGATTGTTACTTTTTACTGTGGGAATATACATTTTAATGTTGCACCTTGGGACATGAGGATGTTGATAGAAGAATTCATGTGTATGTCAGTACTTAAAAAGCCAATGGTGAATAGTCTTGACCTAGTGATGATTATAGTGCCGAAATGAAGACGCGGCATTAGAAACCACAGGGATTCTGTATAGGCTATTCTCTTCAAGTAATGAGAGAGACAATATCAACATGTTGGATGGACAGAATGACTTCACCCATCCAATAGTCCCAGTAACAACAGAACAAAATATAAGTGAGAAAATACCTTACTCACTATGAAGAGTCAGAATGGCTCTACTCAGCAATGAGGGACAGTGGAACATGGACACCCACTCCTTTCCCCTTCTCCCCTTGTTGTTTTGTATTTGTGTTTGTAATTGTGTTGTAAACCTTTTATCATAACACAGTAGGTTAATGCTAGTGTTGTATTCTTGTCATCCCTTTTCTATAGAAGAGAAGCAGGTGGTGGTTGAATTTGGTGGGACTATATCACTAACACTGGATCCTGGGTCAACAGCCATAAAGTGAATGTCCAAACCATAGTCTGGATCTAGCAATACCTCAATGTTTACTGCGGCGCTCAATAGCTCCATAGCGAGCAACAGATAAAGTTAGAAGATAACTGACTTGGGTGAGTGATTAAGTCCTATTTTAGGAGGAACATCCAGGATGGACTTCAAGATCTAATAATCTACAAAGATGAAGATCAACAGAGTAACGGACAACAGTGTATCGTCTGCTTTACGTCTGAGAAGTATCACCTATAAGCCTTATCACTCAGCAAAATCAGTGAAACTATGGGACAATCCTACAAGTTACTAAAACTAGCAACAGTGAAAGCCCTTCAACTGTTGGTTGGATTACCAAGTTAATATCCACAATGGATAAGTCTTCAAAAGAACATCTCACAGCTGCAAAAGTCAAACATAAGGTTCCAGCCATGCAACACCAAGTTCTAGCTATGAACACCAACTCAAACAAATGGGAAGAAGACATTGAACCAATACAACCAAGGTGCCAACTGAAAACCATACCTACACCAGATTACCTCAAGGTTCCCAAACCTGAACACATAAAAAAGACCATATGAAAGCAGCTAGCGGAGTAAATGCCTCTACGCCTGCAACCACAAGAATCACCTGATGGCTTGCATCCCTGGATATGTGGTGGAGTAATATTCTTCAGTTCCATGCCTGCAGCAGAATCTTCAGATGAAACCCAATGAATGACTCACCATGGTATGTTCTACACAGAAATGGAATGAATCAGAACTCTATGCTGGTCCCATGTCGGCCTAACTGCCCCATCATCAAGTGTGGGATGGCCTATCAACATGAACCGGGTGTGTGACAAAGCCTTTTGAACTAAATTGGGAAACGGTTAACATAAACCGAGCTGTTGGACAGTCGTCATCTTTTCATCGATAAGATGAGGTAGGGAAGAACCTTCTGCAGAGCTTAAGTTGCATCTCCTGAAAGTATGACAGACCTAGGCATCAATTTCAATTGACACCGAGCCGTTCGCAAAGAAGATTCTTGAATTCAGCTCCACGGAGGAGATATGTGGTGAATTTATTTCATAATAAGGATTATAAGTTCCGCAACAAACTTCAGTGGACATTAAACATGACTGTGAGTATTTATTGGTGTCAAGGATAAATATGGGCATTAACTGCTTTGCACTGGAGAAGAATACCCATCCGCAATGCCTAAATGAACACTATAATTAATTAATTTAATTATTAGTATCAACTGTTTTCATGTGTGTTTTTTTTCTTCTATGACATATAAAGAGTGGTATTGAGGTATAACCAATGATGGTTAAGGTAAATAGTATTTTGACATCAACTCATTATTTTTAAATATGATAATTGTACATGGTGTCAGAAACAAATATATATGTTGGGTTTCTGCACCTAGACCAATGTGATTTTATCTAGGTACAATGAGTCAAGTTAGCAGAACCAATTTGTGGTTGTTGTGTTGTTTGTAATAACCTTGTTTTTTTCTGGGGTCACTGGGTACTATATTGTAATAATGCAATGAATCCCATGCCTGTCTGAAAATGCATAGTGTTTATTACACCTATATATATGTAACTACAGATCTTGAGTTAATACCTGAACTGTTTGTCCAAAAGTGTTGTGTACATCAAGTAAATGTGGTGTCCAACAAGTGGTTGTTTATATGTTGTGAGCAATCAATATCCTTCTAGCATCTATAGTTAATTTAAGGGTGATGAAGTGGGAAGGGAAACCTACACACAGATGCCATTGTTTCAAGGATGGAACTCTTTCCTCCTGGGATTTGTGGTAAATATCCCTGATCACCCTGCATTCTTACCAGTGACAGAGAATCAATAATACCCCCTAGACATTTTAACGAATCATTCTCAGGAATTAAAATCCACATCCCACATGTGTGGTCCCGCCCGGTACGGACTTCACCTAGTAGTGGAGTAGTCCGTGAATTTAAAACTCATGGTAAACATCACAATTGGTGTATTATTGTGAGTATATGAATTCAGGGAAAACCTCTCGCAGGTAAACCAAGTCACTTCAGAATGTTATAGTGTTAGTAACAGACCTAATCACATTAGTATGAGCTGAGTCAAGTGTTATATGAACCCATAATGGCTCAGATAAATATAGGTTTTTTTTTGGTACAAAACTGTTCACAGGTAATATCTTGATTCTGGCAGATGCATCAGGTAGTTGGTTGTTGGGTATGAGATTTTTTTTTAAAAAACTCATATTTTATATCTTATTGATGGGAAACTAAGTCCAGTAATGAACCTCCAGTAGTAAGGTCTCTGGGATGGTAAACTCACATAAGATAAGTAATTCAGTGAATGTTTAGAATTCATAGTCATTCCCATTTGATGTTTGAGGTATGGTTCTGCTACTCTGATATTCTCTTTAAATGGTTTAAAAGTGGTGTAGTCATGAACACACTACTATATTATGTATCCATAAGGTTTATGTTCCTACATATGAATCATGTGTTAATTAATTATTTTGTCATTGATTATCATTGTATTTTCATGCTTGATCTGCTTGTATAATTCATGTAATATTGAAAAGTTACCAAGGCAGCAGAGAGTGATAGACAATTGTATAGATAATTAGGACAGATAAGTTAAAAATCCAATAAATTTTTTTTAAGGGAAAAATTTAATCAACAAATGATTCAGTAGTACACTAAATAATACCTGAGAGATGAATTAAACCAGGGGAAAATAGCAGTAACTAAAGTAAATGAACTAATGGTAAGGCCAAAACCACCACTTGCAAAAATGTAGACATAGTTAATGGAAGGGAAGGAATATTGTAAGAATTTGCAGTATTTAGGGGCACCCTAATTTAATCCTTTTTTCATATGAACATAACATGTTCTACAACACCGGTAGTAAAGTAAAGTGAATAAATGATGGATACTTAGGAAGAAAAGCCATACCGACACTTATTCTACTCCACCGGTGATATGAGTAGTATTATTAACTAACTCAGATGGCCCATATGTTAATAATAGGGTCAACCAAAATATTCACCTGGTGATGTAAGTGAAACTGATCAACTCACTTACTGACCCAACAGAATATAAGGTATTTCTTTAAATTATCCACCCCGATTCCATTATTGATGGTAGCGGAAACAGACCGTATAGGTATGTAAAAGGTATAATTAAAGAATTAACTTAAGAAATTGGAATTTCAAATAAACTTCAGGAGATACCGGAAAAAATCTGTGCCAATCTCTAGTAAGAGACTGAACATTTCAGATAGTGGCTCCTTAACTTTGAAATTTACAGTTTAACCTCATTAAGTGAAACGTTCACTATGAGAAATCCTCATCAAAAAGAGGAATGAAACAGCTTTTAGTTAGCGATTAGCTTACGTAAAGTTATTTCAATAATTGCCTAACTAACATTAATATTCTCATAAGGGAAGAATTAAATAGGGCAAAAACATAAGTAGTACAAAAGAGGCGCGCGACTCAATTGTATTTTCTTTAAAACTAACCGAGTAACTAAATTCTAGATAATGCTCGAAGTCTACTAATAGGTAGATGAATCAGAAATCAATCGCAAGGCGAAACAGATTTCTACATCTCAGTTCTGACTAGGATTATATGCCAGCATTAAATATGTGAAAGCAGATCCAGACTAACAGAGATTAGCTTAAATAACTGATACGAATCAGTAAAAGCAACAATTAAATAAACAACTCTTGAAATAGATGCTGTTTATAAATAGGACGAACTCCTTGACGTGAAGACAGGGGAAACGCCTAAAACTTATACAGTGAACCCATGCTAGGAAAATGGAATATAGCTGTGTAAAAACCAAGCAAATTGGAGCAGATAGCTGAAGAATTGCTTGATATTTACTAGAGTAGGAATTTCAATCAGGAATCCAGCTAGTAAATTATATAACAGTTCAAAGATAGACCTTAGTCAATCTAAATAAATCCAGAGTTTCCACGTATTAAACGGATGAAAACAAAACTGGAGAGAAACATTAAGAGTACCTTACCTGTTATCTTGAGGACACAACTCAGGAGACGCCAGTATTAGAGGGATATACAGATGTAATAGTAATTTTACAAAAACTAGTAATCCACATCCATAACTGGAAAGTGAACCAGCAACTTGATTGTCTGGAAGACTATCACAGGAATCACAAAAAGGGGCTTTTAACTTCTCACTGAACTGATTATATATGGTAGGAGACAATACGTCTGAACCTACATAACAATGTATGTTGCTAAGTTGAAAATAGTCCTAAAACCTGGAGGGAGGCAGACGACGATCAATGTACGCCAAGCGACGCAAAATTGCTCGTAATTCAACACCAAAGCAACAAATACAGAGTGAAACTCAAACACATCAGCTTAGAATTACTAATAAGGATTCTAGCGTAAAATAGATCTAGGTTAGAAGGAAAAGCAGAGAGTAAGCTAAGAATTACTTCATTTCTGATAGATTCATGTTCCCCGTAATATTCGGTTCAGAGCGGAAATCTAGAAAAGTTGGACCTTGTTTACATGTTAGACGAGATTCTCCGGGAAAACCCACAAGAGAAAGGGACACCACTCTAATCAGTAGTTATCAAAACTGATCGGAAAATCCCATAACTCGACTAATAACCCAAACACATGATGTGTTGGATGAAAATGTATTACAACAGGAACCATCTTTAGCTTCCTTTAAATATCAGATCTATAGTTAAAACAAACGTCTAACTTACAGGGAGACGGGCGAGTTTAATATGCTATCAGTAGACGCAGAATTAACCGTCGGTTTTAACATAATCTCAAGATTGATAATCTAATGAGAGAGAAATCAAGCTTAATGATGATATCTCAATTGCTTCAAAAAGTCGGTTTGATGCAGACAAACTAGTACTTGAAAGTAACAAATTATCAGATAACCACTCATATTTCAAACAATAGCTGACAACAGTGGAGAGGGTGCTACACTTTTTCACTAAAAGGGAAGTAAGCCATTAAGGTTATGCCAGTTGTCGTGACTATAAGAAAATGGACGTGGCCCTGATAGATTATCTAACATAGGGAAGTAATGTAGGAAATTACAAAGGGATGGATACTAGGTGAGTCAATGTAAAGACGGAAATTGTAGAGTACTATTTGACCATTTATTTTCTGAAAGAAATAAATGGCTTAAATTGGGGAGGCGTGTGGTATAATAAAAACGTCCCTACCCTTTCCTATTTATGGACTCCCTTAAAAATAAACAAACCCTTACAATTACTGTTTAAGTAACTTACTTAATGTAGGAGAAAATAAAACAGCGATAGACTGACCGTGGCACAGCTAAATTTAGTTTGGCTTGTTTTCTCTCCCTTATCTGGCCAATCCTGGCGAGGGGGAAAACAAAGACTGAAGCGGCCATTTCTAGTCAAGAGAACTGACAAGAAAGTCGACCTTTCCCTTCGGGGAGAAGGTAGTTTGTTTTAAAACCATGATTCTCTTCAAGCTATTGGTATGTTATCTACATCATTAAGATATATTTATGTATTACCTAGACCAGTATGTTTAATTAAGAATTAGTTACAATTCTCTTAAACCAGGCTGGATGATGTTTACTAAGGAAACACAGGTGGGCGCCACGCTGTAATTTTTCCTATGTCTTACAATTTCAAATCCATATGTTAATATCTTGTATAGGCATTATGAACTTATATCTCACTAGTAGTGCTATAATCTATGAATATTATGTGTACTGTAAAGTATCAACTCTCATGTCTGAAACACATTCTAGAGATTTTCTCAATGTAGGAGCAGACCCCTGATTCATGCTTCATAGTAAAGAACTAGTGTCTGTCAATTTCATATTCCTATGTTAAAACTTCTAGGCACTGTGAACAATATCTCACTATTTATGCTTAGAAATCTGCAAATAATCTATGTACTATAGAAAGGTGTTTTATCCATGCGGGGACATACAAATGATTACGCATATTCCTGACTCGTACTTAGTCAGGGGATAAAATATTTTGCCACATTATAATCTGTAACTTGGAAATATAGTGCTAAATTTTAGTACCATTCTTTTGTTAACAGATTAGTAACCACTCCATATGAGGGTGAACATATAATCATTTCATAAAATAGTGTTAGGGACAGGCCATGTTTGAATATAAATTCATGAACAATTAAACGCGTGATGTAAATGTATGTTCGGATAGGATTCACTCCGCATCGCCTCACCGTAGTAGAAACAGAAGCGAAGATTGATGTGAATAAATTGCTTGCAATATTCAGAAGACTGGACCATGCGGCATAAGTTATTCTTATAAATACCCTCCGAATAATAGCAGTCATTGGCAAAACATATCACACCGATTACTATCCTCATGTGCTGTACGCAGTGGGGGAAAACAATGGATGTTTTAGTTCATGAAGATAATTCAAAAACCTAGGCTCCCTGCATCATCATTATGATTATTATGTATGATTATCATGTACTTAATATCAGAGAAATGTACATGTATGTTTTTTTTTGGTATGAGAATTTTCTCTGTTCTGATTGTTACTTTTTACTGTGGGAATATACATTTTAATGTTGCACCTTGGGACATGAGGATGTTGATAGAAGAATTCATGTGTATGTCAGTACTTAAAAAGCCAATGGTGAATAGTCTTGACCTAGTGATGATTATAGTGCCGAAATGAAGACGCGGCATTAGAAACCACAGGGATTCTGTATAGGCTATTCTCTTCAAGTAATGAGAGAGACAATATCAACATGTTGGATGGACAGAATGACTTCACCCATCCAATAGTCCCAGTAACAACAGAACAAAATATAAGTGAGAAAATACCTTACTCACTATGAAGAGTCAGAATGGCTCTACTCAGCAATGAGGGACAGTGGAACATGGACACCCACTCCTTTCCCCTTCTCCCCTTGTTGTTTTGTATTTGTGTTTGTAATTGTGTTGTAAACCTTTTATCATAACACAGTAGGTTAATGCTAGTGTTGTATTCTTGTCATCCCTTTTCTATAGAAGAGAAGCAGGTGGTGGTTGAATTTGGTGGGACTATATCACTAACACTGGATCCTGGGTAAACAGCCATAAAGTGAATGTCCAAACCATAGTCTGGATCTAGCCATACCTCAATGTTTACTGCGGCGCTCAATAGCTCCATAGCGAGCAACAGATAAATTAGAAGACAACTGACTGGGTGAGTGATTAAGTCCTATTTTAGTAGGAACATCCACATGTGGACTTCAAGATCTAATAATCTACAAAGATGAAGATCAACAGAGTAACGGACAACAGTGTATCGTCTGCTTTACGTCTGAGAAGTATCACCTATAAGCCTTATCACTCAGCAAAATCAGTGAAACTATGGGACAATCCTACAAGTTACTAAAACTAGCAACAGTGAAAGCCCTTCAACTGTTGGTTGGATTACCAAGTTAATATCCACAATGGATAAGTCTTCGAAAGAACATCTCACAGCTGCAAAAGTCAAACATAAGGTTCCAGCCATGCAACACCAAGTTCTAGCTATGAACACCCACTCAAACAAATGGGAAGAAGACATTGAACCAATACAACCAAGGTGCCAACTGAAAACCATACCTACACCAGATTACCTCAAGGTTCCCAAACCTGAACACATAAAAAAGACCATATGAAAGCAGCTAGCGGAGTAAATGCCTCTACGCCTGCAACCACAAGAATCACCTGATGGCTTGCATCCCTGGATATGTGGTGGAGTAATATTCTTCAGTTCCATGCCTGCAGCAGAATCTTCAGATGAAACCCAATGAATGACTCACCATGGTATGTTCTACACAGAAATGGAATGAATCAGAACTCTATGCTGGTCCCATGTCGGCCTAACTGCCCCATCATCAAGTGTGGGATGGCCTATCAACATGAACCGGGTGTGTGACAAAGCCTTTTGAACTAAATTGGGAAACGGTTAACATAAACCGAGCTGTTGGACAGTCGTCATCTTTTCATCGATAAGATGAGGTAGGGAAGAACCTTCTGCAGAGCTTAAGTTGCATCTCCTGAAAGTATGACAGACCTAGGCATCAATTTCAATTGGAACACAGCCCAAATGGCAACAGAGTATTCTTAAATTCAGTCTCATGGAGAGAATATGTGCTTATGTATAATTCTATTCTTGGATTATGGATTAGAAACATTCGCCAGCCAACTTCGGTGGACATACTGTGAGTAGAAAATGACTGTGGGTATAATTCTGCACGGATAATTATGGACATTAACTGCTTTGCACTGGAGAGGAATACCCATCCGCAATGCCTAAATGAACACTATAATTAATTAATTTAATTATTAGTATCAACTGTTTTCATGTGTGTGTGTTTTTTTTCTTTCTCTTCTATGACATGAAAAAGGTAAAGAGTATTTTACATGGTAATGGTGGACAACTAAAGGTTTATGTTATGATATATCTGTATAATAATTTGACACCCACTCATTATTTTTAAATATGAGAATTGTACATGGTGTCAGAAATAAATGTTGGGTTTCTGCACCTAGACCAAGGTGATTTTATCTAGGTACAATGAGTCAAGTTAGCAGAACCAATTTGTGGTTGTTGTGTTGTTTGTAATAACCTTGTTTTTTTCTGGGGTCACTGGGTACTATATTGTAACAATGCAATGAATCCCATGCCTGTCTGAAAATGCATAGTGTTTATTACACCTATATATATGTAACTACAGATCTTGAGTTAATACCTGAACTGTTTGTCCAAAAGTGTTGTGTACATCAAGTAAATGTGGTGTCCAACAAGTGGTTGTTTATATGTTGTGAGCAATCAATATCCTTCTAGCATCTATAGTTAATTTAAGGGTGATGAAGTGGGAAGGGAAACCTACACACAGATGCCATTGTTTCAAGGATGGAACTCTTTCCTCCTGGGATTTGTGGTAAATATCCCTGATCACCCTGCATTCTTACCAGTGACAGAGAATCAATAATACCCCCTAGACATTTTAACGAATCATTCTCAGGAATTAAAATCCACATCCCACACATACATACATACATACATACATACATACATACATACATACATACATACATACATACATACATACATACATACATACATACATACATACATACATACATACATCCATCCATCCATCCATCCATCCATACATACATACATACATACATACATACATACATACATACATACATCCATACATACATACATACATACATACATACATACATACATACATACATACATACATACATACATACATACGCACTAACACGTGTTATCACGCGTAAATCAAAGACATGGGTTTTCAATGCAATACAAAGACATGGGTTCTTCATGTAATACAAAGACATGGGTTCTCAATGTAATACAAAGACATGGGTTCTCAATGTAATACAAAGACATGGGTTCTCAATGTAATACAACGACATGGGTTCTCAATGTAATACAAAGACATGGGTTCTCAATGTAATACAAAGACATGGGTTCTCAATGTAATACAAAGACCTGGGTTCTCAATGTAAAAGAAAAAGACGGATTCTCCATGTAATACAACATGGGTTCTCCATGAAGACATGGTTCTCCATGGAATACAAAGACATGGTTCTCCATGGAATACAAAGACATGGATTCTCCATGTAAAACAAAGACATAGGTTCTCCATGTAAAAGAAAGACAAGGGTTCTCCATATAACACACAAGATACATTAAGTGTGAACTCTCCCCGGAGACCCCAGAAGTGGTAAAACAAAGACGTAATGATCGCTGTTCCCTGAATATGTAACGACACGTGACACGTGAAGTTAAAGAGAAAATAAAGCCAAATTGAGAGGTGAACGAAGCAAATACAAAATGTGGCGATTGCCCACGACAGACAAGATGGCATGTACCAGAACATGTACTTGGAATTTGTAGAAAATCTTTTTTTGAAAATCCAAGGTTATTTTATTGTGTGTTTAAAAACAAGACCTTGTCACCTGTCTGGCAGTTTGTCATCCTTGATTTCATATTTAGCAGATAGAACATGTGTGTATTGTTCAGTTTTTTAGTGATTGATACTGACGGTCCTTCGGCTTGTTGTTGTTGTTGTTGTTGTTGTTGTGTGTGTGTGTGTGTGTGCGTGCGTGTGTTGGTTTTGTTTGTCGTTTAACTACAGTGCGTTTAGTTCTAAGCACACATCCCCTCCCCCCCCCCCCTCCCCCCCCCCCCCCCCCCCCCCCAAATCAAGCCACTAGTATAAGTATTGTGTTTGTTGTAAAACTGCTTTGAAAAAGTGTATGGGAGTTCTCAGCAAAGCTTAATGGACGGTGTTTAGTGCAGGAGAGCCTGGCATATTATATCGTGATATCAAGTCTGAGGTTGAGTGAGTTTCTGCGGCGTTCCGCTGTTTGGAGAATAAACAATACAGACACACCGTTATTGTAATGGACTCAGAGTGTGCTGAGAAGAGTGAAGACGGCATGCTTCGTGTAGTCCGGCATGCTTAAAAAACAAAAACATCAAAGATAGGGAGCGTCCGTTGGATCCTGTTCACAGGACACGCTGGTGGTTGGGAAATGAGCAGGCGGACAGAATAGCTAGGTCAACAACACAGGGCGGGAAACTGGTGCACGATAAGGCAGACGTTGGCAAGGGCAGCTTGGGATCATGTCAACAGTGTTGAAGAACAAATACATAATAATGGTCTGGAGAGAATGGCGCCGCAGGGAGTGACCAGAGGACCTGACCGACACTCAGTACCCCGAGGAAAGGCTTGACGGACACATCATCAGACTACACCTGAAACGATTATTACTAGGATTCTTTGCTGGTTGTTGAAGCTGCTGGAGAAGATCTTCCTGTGTGCTCTGATGTCAGTTCCTAACGCAACACAGCTCCTGTGTTAGAGATTCTGAACAACAGGCACCGGTCACTCTCTCTTGAAGGGATTTATGGAATGACCGTCCAGGACATTCTGGAGTGCCAGGTCACGAGTGAGCAGGTAGGGTGGCTTAAACAAGCGTTAGTTGTTCCAACACCCATCACGGACAAGGCAGACGCACTGGCGAATAATGCTTACAGAAACAGAATAGGAAGAAGCAACTTATTCAAGAATTCTTGAATTAGGAGTTATGAGTAGGTTTAGCAGGGAGGGATGCACGGGAGCACAAAGTTGACATTTTAACAACCAGTGTTTCGGTGGAACGGTTAGCATTGACACTTTGAGAATTTGCTGCGGGAGACAATAGGTGTGCCTGGAATGTTATGATGACGAATCTTGAATCAGTCATTTAATCAATCAATTACTTTAGTTTGGGGTGAAGTGCCTGCCATTTAACATTTTCCAGGTCAGGCACTGTGGAGCATGGTAGCCAGTACTTTCTTTGTCGCAATCTCACCCCACCGCCTCCACACCCCGACCCCCACACCCCAGAAAATCAATACAAATTCCGATAAATTACCAGGTACCAATTTTATGTGCATAATATCAAGAAGTCGGTCTCTCTGGCAGAGGGGTTACACCACTTTCTCCGTTATCGCGTTTATCACGCAGAGTCTCGTAGCGGGTGAGAACTGGGAGCGGTTCGTCCCCCGCTGGTGACTTGCGGGATAACTGAGCCGGCCGCTCAGAAAGCAATGGCAAACTACTGAGTGTAATTTTGCCAAGAAATCAACAGACAGCTGAAAGATGCTGCTGTTGACATCGACGTCCTGTAAAAAGGATATGCGAATTAAAAAAAAATATCAAGAAAATAAAATGTGCAGATGTAAGATATTGTACGTAGTGGTAAGATAAAGTAGCAGAGCTAGTAAAAGTAATCGTATTTGTTGCAGTCATGTTAGTAGTAACGGCGGCGGCAGCACGAGCAGCAGCAGAAAATGGAGGAAGATAAATAGCGGGAGAAGAAGAAGAAGAAGAAGAAGAAGAAGAAGAAGAACAAGAAGAAGAAGAAGAAGAAGAACAAGAAGAAGAACAAGAAGAAGAACAAAAAGAAAACAGAGGTGAAGCACCATAAGAACTTACGAATGCAGCACTACTCACTACCATTTTCAAAAGTTCGGTTGACATATTAATCTTCCTGCTGGTGGTCTTCCTAGGAATTCAGTTTACCAGTCGAAGTTGTCCATTTAAGGCTTCCTGGTTGTCTAGAAGATATTAATGCTTGTTTTCTGTTTGCAAAGCCAACTGATGTCCTTGAACTGTAAATAAACTCATATATGCCCATCTCACGTAGTAGATATCGCTGGGCCATCTCTCTGCCTGTCAGCTCCAAGTGGAGCATAGCCACATGTCACTCGAAGCCCTTCGACATTCAGCTGCATGCTTGCTGCTTGGTGACCATGGCTGTACTCATTTCACGCCTGCTTGTCATGTTTGGTCTCCATTGATGTTTCTGTCCAGTGCCTAGCACGTCTGCTTGCCTCGCGCTGGTCACGTGAATGAAAGTGAAGAAGACATGTACCAGGGTGCCTATGTCTACCCAGCCTATCATCTCCCACATCACCCACCGAATGCCCATTGGCGTGTAAATGTATAGCTCTAGCATCCTGTTCTCAGTGGTATCCATGGGAGCGTTGTAACTATTCGGTGCTCGCCTGCCGCCTGATGAACATGTGTTCGATCCGCACCGGGATGGGGGGGGGGGGAGGAATTAAAAATTGACCTGAGCTCCCAAGTCGATCCGACATAAAATGGATGCTGGGAAATGTCTTGGGAATTAAACCCGGCAGGGATGGTATTGACAGTATCACTCCTGCAGCGCCGATTGGTCTCTAAAACATGGCTCTAGCACATTATACCCAAATGAGACCTACAGCGTGCATATATCTTTGACTCTACTCACTGATCCTGTAATCAATAGATCCTTGACTCTACTCACTGATCCTGTAATCAATAGATCCTTGACTCTACTCACTGATCCTGTAATCAATTGATCCTTGACTCTACTCACTGATCCTGTAATCAATTGATCTTTGACTCTACTCACTGATCCTGTAATCAATTGATCATTGACTCTACTCACTGATCCTGTAATCAATTTATCTTTGACTCTACTCACTGATCCTGTAATCAATAGATCCTTGGCTCTACTCACTGATCCTGTAATCAATAGATGTCTAAGCTGGACTTGACTTTTTTGTTAACTGTTGTGTTTCTGTAGACAAAACAGACTAGAGGAACACGGAAGCATCAGAACATAACATACTAACTAACTAACTAACTAACTAACTAACTAACTAACTAACTAACTAACTAACTAACTAACTAGCTAGCTAACTAAAACATTAACTAATTACCTAAATAAAAGTAAATAACTAACTAAAAAAATAACCAAACTAACTAACTAAAAAAAACTAACTAACTTATTAAAATAACTAACTAATTTAAAATAAAAACTAAATAACTAACTAAAGAAAACTAACTAACTAACTAAAAAAAACTAACTGACTAACAAAAAATAAAAAAAACTTAAAAAAAAACCCAGTTAACTAAATTAAAAGAAACAAAACTAACTAACTAACTAACTTTAAAAAACTAACTTACTTAAACAAAACACTAACTAAAAAAAAACTAACTAACTAACTAACTACAATGACCCAGTGCACATGCCTTCACACTGGGAATTTCCTATCGGCCGGCGCTAGGCGAGTGGTCTCCCTTCCAGGCTAATAATATCCTGGGGATCCCCTTCCTAAATATGGTTATTCTGGACGCCGAGAGAAATGATCGGTTGTATTTACGAGATGATTCTAGTCACGTAGGACTTCTCGTAAGTGGTGTGTCTCGGGAATCTGGTGGTCTCCGTGAGACAGTCGAAATTCGTGGGTCGAGCGAGACGTCTAATGAATGCTCTACTCCTCTTTGTAAGCCCGATCCTGTTAGTGGGGGTCATATCTACTGGTAGAAGGGTGTTACAAAAGAGGGCTTTGTTACACTTACAGGGAGACAAAGGGGATTTATGAGATGAGTAGCCGGGAGCCATTCTAAATGGGATAGCGTGGCTTAACACGCCATGGAAGCCGTTAACTCTTATCCACATCAGATCTGGGGGAAAGACAACGGGGGTGGATTCCCATCAATCTTGGATAGACCTATGCAATCTTGACCTTCAAGATGAAGGGATCATCAAGAGAGGTTCTATCTGTGCTGGGACAGAGATCCCAGAACCAAAGCGTTGCTTTATTATTTAATGTATTAATACTGTTCTGTTATTAATAAATTATGATTTCATTAATTAATTAATGGGTTAAGTAATTAATTAATTGTTGAGTTATGATGTTGAGGAGGAATTGTCCCGCTGGACACCTCCCAAGTTAAATAAAACCCTTACACTGAATTAGGGAGTAGGTGTATTATAAGGTTGCAGATGGAGGATGGATGAAGAAAGGCGATAGCACCAGGGCGTAGACTCCAATGACCAGGTTCAGACGGACTACTACCGGTTCTTAAGGGACATATGGTGTCCCAGACGAGACTATTCGACTAGCTGCTTGCACACTGTATGCACCTTCATGCATAAACATCCTTGCTAAGAAAGATGATCGTATATACCATTTCGTTATCTGTATATATATAAATATTTCTGATATGTGTTATGACGTGTATGTGCATGTAAGTAGCAGTTGTAGCCGAATGCTCTCAGCGACATCCTTGTTTTCAGGATCTGTTTGATTGCTGAAAATTCTGAAAATACCACTTTGAAATTTATATGGACCAGCTCGCTCCAGTGCAAATCATTATGACGAATTGTGTGTCTACTGAGAGTGGTTCCATGATCATGCATATACTAGAGTCAACGCATATGAGACACGGGAGTGATGATTGATTTCAAGGTGTGTTCACCCAAGTACACTGTAAGTAGTCTGCCGATTGAAGCTGAGTGATCCAGATGGGATCTGCAGCTGATGCGTCTTTGATAGACTACTGCCTGGAAGGTGTTCAGGTACACTCCTATGAATTACTTTGCTTAGAGACTGTGTAAGCTAATTGATGATATTATTCCAAGGGAGTATGCTGATTTGACTTGTTGTGTATCTACGCAACAATGGCAAGTATCAGAATGTTTCAAACCAAGCCAGGTCTTAGTGATGTGGACAGGGTAGAGAGCTATCCAGCTTCCAGTTTATACCCACGGTCGACACATCTTTACAACATTGAACTTGTCCTGATTGTTGCAACTCCAATTGTAGTCTTCATTTTTGAGGAACTATTGAACACTGATATGGTAGATAGTTACCACACTCCATGTTTAGGTTGTTGAGAACAGCCCCAGAGACCGTGCTAGTAATTGGAGCACCACGCTCCTATTGGATGCTGTTGATTACATTAGTCCAGTGACTGTATTTCGCTGAAGAGCTACCACGCTCTAGTCTTGCTCTACAGGGTAACGTCAGAGGGACACTTGAATCATAGGGTCGCTCTATTTCATCAGTAGTGAGAACTTTGGTGTGATTGAGTACGTCACCTGGGTGACGACATCAAGTCAGTGTGTTGCTAGTAGCAGTTAGACATCGTGCAAGAGCATGGCTGTCCCGATCTCTTACACCAGGTAAACTTGGAAGACGCCGGCAGTGTCGACACCGAAGAGGTCTTCAGTACAGGAAACTGGCCGGGTGAGTTACCTGCAACGACTGGACTCACGCCCGAACAGAGATCACACTTTACCTGATGAAAGACAGATCATCTTGAGTTCTTCTCACCTCTCTACTTCAGAGATGTACATATTCTTCTATCCAGGCTTTCCAGCCATCCCACTCTGATGTTAGTTTGACTTATTTTGAAATTAAACTTTGATTGTGCTATCATGTCTTTGAGTGCAGGTACAACTGTTGTCTTGTTCGAGCCCCCTGTGGGTGGGTATCCATACGTGGGAAGGGAAGAGCAGGTGTCCCGGCTCGTAGAGGGTCTAGTAGACGGAAAGTCCTCGGGAGGTGGTCGAGGCAAGGGCGGGGGATATAACTGCGTGTACATTACCTGTCCGAGCCCCTGGGGTCTTGTTACACTAACTAAAACAAACTAATTAACTAACTTTACAAAAATAAAACTAATTATTTTTAAAAACCTAACTTTGAAAAACTAACTAACTTAAAAAAAACTAACTTTAAAAAACTAATGAACTTTAAAAAAAAACTAACTAACTTTAAAAAACTAAGTAACTTTTAAAAAAAAAACCATCTTTAAAAAACTAACTAACTTTAAAAAACTAACTTTAAAAAACAACTAACTTTAAAAAAAAAACTAACTATTTTTCAAATAACTAACTAATTTAAAAAACAAAAAACTACCTAACTTTAAAAACAACAAATTAACATAAAAAAACTAACTTTAAACAACTAACTAACATTAAACAACAAACTAACTTTAAAAAACTAACTAACTTTAAAAAAAACTGACTTTAAAACACTAACTACCTTTAAGAAACTAACTACCTTTAACAAACTATATAACTTTAACAAACTAACTTAACAAACAAACTAACTATAACAAACAAACTAACTTTAACAAATCCATCATCCATCATGTGCAATGCCGATAATCGTGGGCGGTCATGTTTTGCCATCTCACTCGATCACCAGTGTCGTGTATCAGCTCTATGTTCTTGTCTCGACCATGCCATGTGGCCAAGCCATCCAAGTATTTATTTCTTGGTCTTCCCCTTGGTCTCTTCCCTTCGATCTTGCCAGTTTTCACCAAGTTCTCCAATTCATTTCTTCTCTTAATATGCCCAAAAAATTGTGACTGTCTACGTCTAATGTCTCTAATCAATTTACGATCTTCATTTGTTTCTTGTAGGACAGTGGTTCTCAACCTTTTCTGGCCCGTGCCCCCCTTCACCATATTTTAAGAATGTCATCCCCCCCTTCCTATCAAAAATTTGGCCCGTGCCCCCCTTCACCATATTTTCAGAACGTCATTCTTTCATATTTCCTACCTAAAAATCCCCCACCCCTACATTCCGTTGATCACATTCCAAGGCTCCTGATTTATTTGGGATTGCAATAAATACAGAATTACATAATTCATGAGGTATATCTCCAGTATCACATATTGTATTCAGAAGTCTGGTAACTTTATCTATTCCGTATTCTTCTAAAGCATTAAACATTTCTGTTGTGATGCTGTCTGAACCGGGTGGGGGTGGGGGGGGGGGGGTGGGGGGGGGGGGGGTCTTGCCAATTTTCGTATGGTTAAGAGCATTCTGAACCTCTATCTTAAAAATTTATAGTCCTTTATTATTATTTTGAATATCATACTGTTCTTCTCTGTTATCATCTCTGTTATCAAAGGTTTTTCACATAATCTGACCATACGTGTAAGATCTGATCTTCTTCTATTATGATTTTTCCGCCCTTTGTCTTTAGACAGCCTGCTGATGTATGTGTTCTTTGATTAGTAAGTTCCTGAATTCTTTTGCGCATTAGTTTGGTATTTTTACTGTTGTGTTGTTTTTCAATTTCTGTGCAATTTTTCTCGAGCCATGCTTCTTTTGCCTTCTTACATAATGTTATGACTTTTCTGTGAATTTCTTTATATTTGGCAGGATTACTTTTGTTCTGTCTTCTTGTTTCCATTAGCTGTAAAATTTCTTCAGTCATCCATGTCTGACGACCCACTTTCTTTAATTTTGGAATGGTTTTTTCTGCAGCTAAACTGATTGAATTCTTCAACATTTCCCATTGATCACCCACATCTTGAAATAGGATCTCTAGATCAGACAATATATCAGATTTGTTATTTACTTCTATGTTAAAATTATCTTGTATTTCTTTGTCAGTTTTCAATTTGCACAAATCATATTTAGTGTTTCCGGTTGTATACTTGACTTTCTTTAATTTTACCCTCAGTGTGCCTGTACTTAATCTGTGATCACTGTAACAGTCTGCATTGGGAACAAATTTTACGACTGTTAGCGCATTTCGAAACCTTCTGCTAATCAGAATGTAATATGTCTGGTTTTTAATCCTGCTGTCTGGACTCCTCCATGTCCATAATCTTCTAGAATGCTGTTTAAACCAGGTGTTTCCTACAACCATTTCTTGTTTTGTTTGTTTTGCCCATTCTACAAGTCTGTATCCTCTTTCGTTTCGCTCTCCCAAACCATGGTTGCCTACACTGCATCCATCGCCTTGATTTCCCACTTTTGCGTTGAAATCACTCTTTATAATATTTATTTCTGATTGTTTTTTTACATTTCTTCAAAGCACGCCCCATGTCATTATAAAATTCATCTATACTTTCTTCACTGCATTCACTTGTTGGAGCATATATTTAAATGACATTTATTTTAAAACGTCTTCCCTTTAATTTTACTAATGGAACTCTGTCTGACATATCCCAATATCATTTAACAGAATTTGATGTTTGCTGTTCTTCTCCTCCATAATAAATAATCTTACAATTCTCTCCTGTCTTGATCCCTGCCCCTCTCCATCTGGTTTCACACATTCCTAATATATTAATATTCTCTCTTTCAATTTCTTGTTTGATGTTATCAAATTTTCCATCTGCATTCATTGTTCTGACATTCCAGGTTCCTACTTTTAATAATAGTAATCTTGTGCACCTAGTAACCAGTTGACGGTCTGGGGTCATCTGGTGCACATGACTATCCCTAAGGGGCGAGGCTGCTCCTATGGAACACCCATTTACGCCGTTTCTCTGAATGTCGATGATATCGCAAAACATAATGTTCTAGGCATCTGTAAAGAGGGTAGCTTGTCATTGCGTTCCTTCTTAGCAGTGACCATACTGGTCAATGACCGTAGCCATTGTCTCCTCAAAAAAGAGATCCTCTGCCTACCGTCGTGAAGCTGGAGACCATCATAACCCACAACTATCTGTTGGCTGCTGTTCAACCTCATCCACCACCTGCACACATTGCTTCACATAACCCTGATCGGGAGATTAAACGGGTACTTCGCCTTGCCCAAGCGTGTCCCGTAGGCTAGCGGAGGGAAGGAGGCACCTTTCTTCTCCTATGGTAGGGGATACCCCTACCTCGCCACCAATATATTTACAAGGAATCAGAAATATCTCAGGCGAAGATTCTAGACACTCACTTAACAAAATAAACAAGAAGCTTCCTAGTGTGAATAGGGAAGGAATAAGAGATTGCTTGCTGTCCGGGTGTCAAATTCGGTACATTCAACAACGGATGAAACTGCCGAATGTCGGGAAAACAACGGGATACGATCACGTTGAAGCCTTTTTGTGCATTGTTTCCCCTCCGTGCCAAAGTTGGTCAAGTCTCTTCGTTTGTTCTGATCACGAAACCAATCAAGAAAATGGACTGACATTTACAGAAAGGACACTCAGAGTAGAGACGTGCATTCAATAACGTTTGTTGATAGGCTCTAACCTTTCACTGGCAGAAGTACGATCAAATGAAGGCCTCTGTGGCTGTAGATGGTCTCACCCGCAGTTGGTGACCGAGTTGATCTAATGAGCAGCACGGATACGTTACAACACAGAGCAGACGTTTCAGACACAGCCCAACGATCATAGCACTTTGTGCCTATCTCTCTCTCTCTCTCTCTCTCTCTCTCTCTCTCTCTCTCTCTCTCTCTCTCTCTCTCTCTCTCTCTCTCTCTCTCTGTCTCTCTCTCTCTCACACACACACACACACACACATACACACCCACCCACACACACGCAAACAAGCACACCTAACCACCCACCCAAACCGAGGCGTGCCAACATTGAGCACTTTAGTGTCGATGAATCGACACTGAACAAACATCGACAATAAGAACAACGTGGAGTATCAACTGAATACATTATTCAATACATTAGGTAACTGAGGATTATTGACAAATATTGTAAAAAAGTAGACTGCCTTCCTTGGTCATACATACTACGAGATGTAATGGTCTTGTTCTGATAAGTGTGCGCTCTGTGGAAAATGTGTTACAAAAGCAATTCGTAATCCCGCACACCGTCTTCGAAACACAGCTGCGGGAGATTTGGAATCCAACCGCCTTACGTTGGTTTCCCATAAAACGGTATAAGTGCTGGTCGTTCAGAAAACAATGGCGAACTACTTAACGTAACACTTGCCAAGAAATCACGAACAGCCAAATAATGCTGATGTTGATTGCGACGTCTTGTAAAGGATATGCAACATTTGTTTAAACTGATAACACTTAAGCGTAAAATACAGGGTGAAAGAATAAGAGGAGGTCTAAATAGAGTATTATTTTTCAAACATATAGGGGAATTGGAGTTAATACTTGTAGAGAGATGAAGAGCAATGGTGTGAACAGTCGAAGTGATTTGATCATACCACTTGACCACAAATCTTCCCAGTAATAACCTGATATTAATGAACGGGTAGCAGGGTAGGGGTATCCTATATGAAAGGAGAAGTAAGGTGCTTTCTTCTCTGCGCTGGCCAACGGGACACACATGGGCAAGGTGGAGTACCCGTCTAGTCCCACCTCTCCTCCGGAACATTAATAATGGAACATTAGAACCATGAGTGGGGATGGCAAATTGGATAATATCAAGCAAAAAATATGAGAAGATTGAATATTAACCTCTAGGTATATATGGCCGGTCTCTCTGGCCGAGGGGTTATACCACTTTCTCCGTAATCCCGTTTATCACGCAGTCTCGTAGCGGGCGAGAACTGGGAGCGGTTCGTCCCCCGATGGTGACTTGCGGGATAACTGAGCCAGCCGCCCAGAAAGCAATGGCAAACTACTGAGCGTAATCTTGCCAAGAAATCAACAGACAGCTGAAAGATGCTGCTGTTGACAGCGATGTCCTGTAAAAGGATATGCGAATTTAAAAAAAAGGTATATATGAGACCAGATGGAAAGGAATAGTCATGATAACATCCGAGGAATATAACATAAACCATTCTTCCATTCTGGGGGAGAAAACAAAACATACCTTGGCGTGACTGTGTCAGACAGAATATTACTGGTAAAATTAAATGGCAGACCTTTTGATCTCAACATAATACAAATGTATGCACTAACAATAGACAACAGCGATGATAGCATCGACGAATCTTAAAATGATTTGGAGAATGCCTTCAAGAAATGCAAATATTCAAAATTAAATGTAATAATGTATACCTTAAATACTTAAGTTGGAAATCAACAAGGGGGATGCACGGTAGGAAAGTATGGACTAGGGAAACCGAATGAAAGAGGTTGCAGACTTGTACAGTGGACAACAGAGCACGATATGATTATTAGAAACATATGGTATCAACAACACCCAAGAAGGAGAAATCCGTTCCATAAGATCAGAAATCAGACATGATTACATCCCCACGAAATGCCTTAAAAGTCGCAAAAACTATACAGAGTACAGACTTCTACAGCGACCATAGATTAGTCATAAGCAATATACATAAAATTTTAATGAAGGCATGTTATACACCAAGAAGCACAAAATTTAATCTACGTGCACTGAAGAGTGAGAAGATAAAAGACTAATTTAACGTGGAAACAGATTTGATGCATTGTCCGATGTGGAAATGCTTTTTCAATATATCTGTAACCAGTAGGAATTAAGTAAGGATTAAGTCGAGCTGCAGAAACAATTTTTAAAATAAAGATCATGGAACGTAAGAAATGTATGAAGTATTACACCTTAAAATTAAAGTAAAAAAGAGAAAATTTACAAAAAAAATAATTTAAAAAAACAATGAAAAATATGAAGATATTCACAGGAAAATTAGGAAATTGTGCAAGGAGGCAAAAAAGGATGACTTGAGGAAAATTGCAGAAAAATTGAAAACTAACACAGCACTGAAATACCAAATGATTGCAAAAAAGAATTAATGACATCACTAAGATAAGAACACACATCAACGTGTTGATAAAATAATAAACATTTGTTTTTGTTTTAAACCAAAGATGGCACAATGCTAATAGAAAAAGATGAGATTTTGCATGCGGGGTCAGATTACATGTAAGATCTTTATAACGATACAAAAGAGGAACATATTCTGAGTAATAATGAACCATCAATTTTGCAGATGGAAGTCCAGAATGCTCATAAAAATATGAAAACTGGCAAGACTCCGGGTCCAGATAACAATACAAGAGAAATTATCAATGCCTTAGAAGAATATGGAATAGATCTGGTCACTAGACTACTGAACGCAATATAGGATACTGGAGATATACTTCTTGAATTATGCAATTCTATATTTATTACAATGCAGAATAAATAAGGAGCCCTGGAATGTGGTCAACAACGGAAAAATTAGTATAATGAGCCACACCACGAAGATTTTGTTAAGAATTATCATGCAAAGAGTTAGGAGGAAAATGCAACCCGAAAAAAGAAAGAACAATGTGGGTTTGCAGAAGGCAAGGGTACATACAGTAAATGCCACACCCACACCCACACCCACCCACACACACGCACGCACGTGCACGCGCACGCACCCACGCAGGCAGGCAGGCAGGCAGGCAGGCACGCACGCACGCACGCACACAACACACGCACACACACACACACGCACACGCACGCACGCACGCACGCATGCAGAGAACAATAATTTAACGTTCTATAGAAGTAAACAAAGATCTACATCTTTGTTTGATTTACTACACAAAGGCTTTCGATGAAGTAAGACATGTCAACTTGACGAAGATTCTTGCAAATCTACAAAATGATGGCAACGACCTTAGACTTGTAAAAAACTATATATTGGAAACAATAAGTTGCCATAAAGATTGATAATAAAGTAGGTCAATACCAGCCTATAAAGAAAGTTGTGCGATAGGGATGTGTAATTTCCCCAGATCCTTGTTCTCTGTACAGTGAAAATAGTTTGGAAAAATGTGGAAGATATGAGAGGAATAACTATCGGCGGACACAGTATATAGTTGGTATGCGGATGATGCAGTATTGATTGGAGGTAATGAGCTGTATCTGCAACATATAGTAGATGCTGTTGTTGCACACAGGGTGAGAATTAAATTGTAAGAAGACAAGTTATGGTCGTCACTAGGAAGACATAAATACCACAATGCAATATACTGGTAAATGAGAATATTCTTAAACAAGTGAATCGCAATGGAGAAGATGGAAAACATACTGACCAATAAAAAGATGTCAATTGAAACGAGAAAATGAGTGTTAAAGTACTACATAGAACCTATACTTTTGTATGGATGTGAAACGTGGACAATGAGCAGAAGCTGGAAACATTTAATGAGAATGGAAATGTGGTTTCGGAGTAAAATACAACAAAATACCATGCGCAGACTGAAAAACCAAAGAGCAAGTGCTACAAGAAGCAAATGAAAAACGTAAACTGATTATAGAAATTTGACGTAAACAGTCAACATTTTTTCGGACACGTTATAAGAAAAAATAAACTAGAGAACTTGGTGACAACTGGCAAGATTAAGGGGTAAAGAACAAGAGGAAGGCAGAGAAGTAAGTATCTGAATGGTTTGGCCACGTGGCATGGTCGAGCCAAGAACACAGAGCTGATACTTGACGGTGATCGTGTAAGATGACTAACATGATGATAAATAATTATGATACATGTATGGGTACTGTATATGCTTTAGTTTCTAAGCCATTATGGCACATTTGAGATGTTTTCCCAGGTTCATATTTTCTTGATCAAAACAACACTGGAGGTCTGACATGCTCAGCGCCACGTCGGCCGCCATTACACCCAGAACTATTTCTGATACTCAGTTTATGAGGCTGAATAGGGTATTCGGTGTTGACAGTAATGTCACAGTGCACAATCATGCACGCTTTCTAACATAACGACACGGCGTTATTGTTGTTATTATAAACAAACAGAAGGGTATTACAACGGAGTAGTCAAGTAGCGTACATTGGGAGGGAGACATGATTAAAATGTAGGATCAATTGATGTAACCGTCTGGAAGAAAGAGAGGATAAATAATACATAAAACCATAGATAAACATGATTAAATTCATTTATGTGGGTTAATAGTTTCCTCCTTCACCGTTACTTTTAATATATTTGAAATTTGTATGACAGTTATTTATTGGAAGAAGAAATAGAAGGAGGAGGAGGAGAGGATGAATGAGAAAAGGTGGAGGAAGACGAGCAGAAGAAGAAGAAGAAGAAGAAGAAGAAGAAGAAGAAGAAGAAGAAGAAGAAGAAGAAGGAGGAGGAGGTGGAGGAGGTGGGAGGGGTGGGGCGGGGGAGAGAAGTTGGAAATGAGAGGGATGAAAAATAAGAAGAAGAAGTCCAATCTAGCTTTCATTTGAGAATTCAGGTACACATTACACATGGCCAGAAATACTTTATAAAATTTATTTTAAAAAATACAGAAATGTTAACCTTCAACGTGATTAAACGGATACCCAAAAACTCTGAAACAATAATACATGTGTGTATAGCAACAAACAATGCCATTGTTGACTCGATGGTAACTCAAAGCCGAAAGATACTTTATCATGATTTGTCTGCGTTGAATGTTTACAGCTACAGTATCTGGCCTGGCTGTTACCTGGACTGCCAGCATGTATCACTGGCGTATTGATCCGTTTCTCCGCTGATTAAATATGTCGCTGTTGTGAATGAAAGGTCAAGCTCGTATGACGGTATTACGTGACTTAAGAAAATAAAGTCCGCGGATAAAGTCACTCCATATATCTCTGACTGGTTACTGCGTAAATGCAAAGCTAAAGACCTCATTGTCAATAGGGTGCGGATGTGGACAACCAATACTATTAAAGGCTTCTCAAGCTAGCACACGTGGGCAGGATATAGGAATACCACTAATGAACCGGGGATAATCTAATTTCCCCCCCCCCCCCCCCAAAAAAAAAAAAGTTAAAATAATACATAACTATCATACTATCGCCGATCTCCGTGGCTAAGGGCTTACGGACGCGGTTCGTAATCCCGTATACCCGCCAAAAAATCTATCACTTCAATAAATCATTGAAGAAAACCATCATGTGAATTAACTCGAAGAGGGTAGTAGAATCTTTGCTAGAAGAGGTATGATTGGCGAAACAAAGCTTGAAGAAAGGGAGATTATCAGAGTGCGTTACTAGAACGAACGAACGAACGAACGAACGAACAAACAAACAAACTTTATTTTCAAAGGGCTAAAAATTGGGCACATAGGCCCGTCTAACATTCTGCCCTTCTGTCACTCTCTTTCATACATTATTTCATTTATACATCATTCAAGGCTACTACTAGACGTAGAAGTGGCACGTGTATGGACTACCTTGAGCTCAAAGCGAGCGAACTAAGAAAAAACAATAAAGCAACAAACCAGACAGTGACGAAAAAAATAAACAAAAAACAGAAGAATAAGTCAGCGGTCGTATATATCATGTGCGCAGATATGGAACAACGCTATTGGTCAAAATCATTGAAGAGAAGAACAATTAGGTAAAATCATTAAAGAGAACAATTGGCTAAAATCATTGAACAGAACAATTGTCTAAAATCATTGAAGAGAACAGTCTACATACCTCTCCCAAATAAAAGCAATTGTAAACTGTGCACTGGCTATCGTATTCTTGCTGTAGTAAGTGATGCAAGCAAAATAGGCTTGACAAGCACACGAAAAAAAAAATAATAAGAAGACTGAGTCTTTGACCACATATGTACAGAAACATTCTTAGGAAACAGTGGATAAGCAAGAACTATAGAGGTATTCAACAATATTAGAACTTTCGAGAAAACCAGCTCGTAAACAGTACCACGTCTAGAAAACTCAAATGCGTTGGTCACTTGTGAATTTACATTGGTTTATAGAGAACAGCATGGTTCCTGGACGGCGAGGCAGGGACCAACCAGCGAGACTGCAGATGCATCTGCAAAGTAAAGACACCCTAGGCATGGATATGAATGACAAGGGAAATTGGTAAATGAGCAGGGAAATCGGTAAATAAGAAGGGAAATCTATAAATGAGCAGGGAAATTGGGATATCACCAGGGAAATTTGTAAATGAGCAGGGAAATTGGTAAATGAGCAGGTTAATCGGTAAATGACCAAGGAAATTGATAAATACCATGACTTGATTATGTGGTTGTTTCGGGATTTGAAATTTAAATATTGAGCACAACCCACTACTGGCAACGCCGATCGCATAGTTGTATGAACCAAAGGCCTATCCACGTCAATATGGAAGCACTATACTCGAGTTTCGCCCTCGTTTGAGCTCGTCAGTAGTGCATATCCCTGACCGGATCCGGAAACAGTCCCGGATCACGCGTGTGAAGCGGGTGTGTAACCACGCGGCACACACTGGACACACCAAATTATCACAACAGAATATCACAACGCTACCCATCGTAGGCTATGCTCAAGATTGCCCAATCGCCGCGACCGACGTCCGTCAATCGATGGGACCCGAACGATCAGGACTTCTCACTGGCAAGGAACACCAGGCCTCCTAAATCTAGTGAGCAATAATCAATTGATTATGTGGTTGTTTCGGGATTTGAAATTTAAATATTGAGCACAACCCACTACTGGCAACGCCGATCGCATTCTTGTATGAACCTAAGGCCTATCCACGTCAATATGGAAGCACTATACTCGAGTTTCCCCCTCGTTTGAGCTCGTCAGTAGTGCATATCCCTGACCGGATCCGGAAACAGTCGCGGATCACGCGTGTGAAGCGGGTGTGTAACCACGCGGGTCCCATCGATTGACGGACGTCGGTCGCGGCGATTGGGCAATCTTGAGCATAGCCTACGATGGGTAGCGTTGTGATATTCTGTTGTGATAATTTGGTGTGTCTAGTGTGTTGACAATGAAAACCTAAAATGTACTACAATGGCACTTGTAAACATTTGCTCGCAGGTGGTGGGGCGGACCCATGTCATGTAATACCTAGCAGTGCGACTGACCTAATGCCTTTACCCAACACATTGACCACGTGATCATTGCCAGCGGAAAAGCTTTGACTGCAATGAGAATGATGGCTGCGGGTAACTGTGAGCAGCGCCACCTCTGTCTCGTGCCAGGGTCTGGTACTTTCAACAAACTGATTATGCTCTGGCAATACTGACTTCTGCCATACACACAATAGACATTGCATACACAGCGATGCGCTGTCTACTTGACATCCCAGCCCCGCAGGACAGAACAAGGATGTGCCGCGTCTGTGCTTGCCTTCGAGTCAAAGTCGGCACACTATATTCACTGCACAATGAGATTCGGAGAACAAAGGAATGCAGGTTACAAATAGACAACTCGTGGAGGATTCCGGGAGAAGACATTATGGGCAGGCGTGTTCACTAGAGGACATAGAACCTGTCGAGGAATTGGTCTCAGTGCTGAAAGGGATCTGTCCCCTGATCAGAACATCAATTTCATAAGATCTGCAGATGATACAGTATTGACTTCAGACAATGAACAGAATCTGTAGCATTTAGTAGATGCGGTTATTTTACACAGTAAACAACTAGGGATATAATTAAATAGTAAGAAAACAGATATTAGGGCCGTCTCCAAAAGTAAGGAAATACCACAATGTAACATCCAAGTAAATGGGAACATTCTTAAACGTATTCACCAATCGATACGGATGTCACATGATGATGATATGATTATATTAATGATAATGTTAAAGTACTCACTAACCAAGAAAAGGAGAGATATAAACATGAAAAGTTCTTCTTTGTGCCCCCCCCCCCCCCCCCCAATTCCCCCTCTTCTTCGCAATGATTGTTTTGGCTTAAAACATCGGATCAACAAGCAACATCTGATGGTATCTAATGCACACTTGATGATATTTGTAGGCTCGGTAATGCCACCAAACCACTCACGTGGCCGACTTCTCGCTCTATTTCCGCTATGGGTAAGCGCTGAAGCTCTTTGTGACGCGATATCTTGTGACAACATTGTGACACATTGAAACCAAGAGATTTGCTGTTGCATAATGAAGTATAACACGGCGCTGTACCTATTTACTGTCTGACATCGTTTCCGAGTTATACTTTCGTTGGAGACATGCTATTTCTGGTCTTTCAGCGATTCTTTCTCCAGTCATGTTTGTGCACAGTATTGCTCTGATATGCCAGCTTAACTCTGACGTACAGTTTAGCCCTGACAGCATAATGTTCGCTGGAACCGTCAAAATGGCTTGCATCAATCGGAAATAGGTTGGAGCATGGACTTTCCTCTCGACCTGCTACCAAAGTATATTCTACGTATGCACTGTCTTGCAGAGCAACCCATCCCATCTCCAAGCCGAGAATTCAGCGGTGTGTGCAAAGCTGGTAATGCCATCTTATATTCATGGATATGTAACAGCGCCAAACTGACACATCAACTTTGGCCTGTTAAAGGAGGAATACCCTGGCAACAACCGCAAAACAGAGCCAGAACAAAGCGATCTGTCAGTGCCTTGTGTATTGACGGTCCGCCAGGATCACGAAGGCAAAAGCCGGTGCTTGCCCTGTTTTGTTGAGTTGATGTTTGGGCAGCCTATATCTTAGATAAGGTCTGAGTGACTAACGACTAGTGTCAGAGCTCTCCTGCGTTGATGTAGGAGTTATAATTCATATTTGTATTCGTGTCACAATCGTTGTAAAGTCTTCCTTGTACAGTGTCTTATTGTTGTCAATGTCAAAGTCCTTTCTATGACAATATCCTTTGTTTAGGTGTCTCGTTTATGTTGTGTTACATTCTACTCAGCTAAGCGTGTGTAAGCATTCATTTCTGGTACTTGGTGTACCCAATCAATCAATCAATCAATCAATCAATCAATCAATCAGTTGCCGTCTCCACAATGATGGTTGGCTGCAATGGATCTGCAAAAGTATGTCTCTTGCCTTGACTGTATATTTTGTCAGACTGATTGTTTGCTGTGGCAACATACCAATGTAGGACACGAACCATTTCATAATAACTAAAAAATAAAATTTGGGCTTGTAAAATAATTATTACAGAACCACTCTTAGAATACCGTGGACGAAGCAGAATAAACATTCTGCCATTCTATAAGATCTGAGATGTGGAGAAAACAGGCGCATAAACAGCATCTGGTCCCTGAAGCTGAAATACTTTGGCCATGTTAAATGCTGCAGTGGATTAGTCAGAACATCAGTGGAAGGTATGGTTCATAGAAAGAGAGACAGGGCTCTACCTACACTAACGTGGACACAGGAGATTAAAGGCACATCGGCCGTGAAGGTGCACGAGACACGGGATATGGCAACAGCTGGACAGTGTTTCAGACTGGCCCTGGGTTAGAGCCATCGTTTTTGCAATATTTCATGCTGATGATGGTAATGTCAAAACTCTGTAACTGATCCTATAATGTATCTGGCATATTCAGTCTCAATAATTGTCAAACAATGCAACAAACTTTCAGGGAAATGTCATAAGTCTTCGTCAGGTTAACGCTTTCCTAACCATCCCTTCAAAAATGGCCGTGTCTGTCTAGCAATTACGCTGTCTTAGAATATACCAAACATACTGCCTTATAAAGATCGCCGAATAATAAGCACATAGAACAAGTTAATCTCCTAACGATAAACTGACATCTGACACTGGGCAGCCTGCGAACAAAAGCAGCACTGTCAGCTTTGTCACGTGTTATCAAGTAGATGTTTGTTTCCTGAAGAGAACTAAGTTTAGACATAATATCACAAACTGTACTTTTACGTGTGTACAACTCCTATTGAACATATGTATTTAGCACATGTGTATTGTATATGTATTGTGTGTGTATATATTGTATATGTATTGTGTATATTTTGTGTGTGTCGAATAACTAACTAACTAACTAACTAACTAACTAACTAACTAACTAACTAACTAACTATATATATATATATATATATATATATATATATATATATATATATATATATATATATATATATATATATATATATATATATATATATATATATATATATATAATGTCGGATACGTATGTGATTGATGGCTCAACCCCACAGAGATAAATGATGAAAATCATTTTTCCCAATGTGATCCTGCCCGTTTAATTAATTTAGCTGTACTGACTCAATTGTTGAGACCAGAAATAGAGTTTTAGAGAACCAAGGAATACCTTTAGGAAATACTGAAAAAGTTGTACTCCCTTTTATACCCAATTTATTCCTTAAGTGGTTCCTTGCCTCTCCTCTACCAACTAATTAATTCTATCTAGGGTAATTTAAAACAATTTGACTATGACAAGTAAAATACAATCAATACATGACATGACCTTAGTTTTTATGATTTAATAAACACAAATATGGATTTTGTAAATTGCATTCAAAATTACAATTTCCTGTCATAAAATAAGGACATATACATATACATTAAATATTACAGACTTGATGTGCCCATGATAAGGTAGATATTAACAGTTTAGATTTTTCGCAGTGGCATGTAATGCTAATCTTTTACTGGCCTGGAGGATCTGAAAAAAAGAACTGTCTGCAATCAGGATTCTCCACTTCCAGCTTTGGGAATCACTCTGGCTATCATCAATTGTATTATTATTGTTCCTGGGCGTAGTAGAACATAAGTTGGCTCTTGGTTTTCCTTTGTCTTCAGCCGGTAATTGTTTAAATAAAGATTACCTCTCCTATGAGACAAATGGAATGGTTGCAGGTAGATAAGGTTCTGCGCTACTCTATCAAGGGCATCACTCAACCATGTGCTCACTCAACAGGTGCTGCATTCAATCTTCACCAAGTCAGGTCTGGATTGACATGAATAAGACCACTACCTCATCAAAACACGACAGCTTCACAATACGTGTCAACATTTGACATCACCAAGAAGTAAGGTCATAGATTTGGTTGTTTCCAAATACTGGCTGCTGCATGTATGGTCCTTCTTCTCTTTAGACAATTTTCTCACTTAGTCGTGGCGAGTTAAAAGCTACCATTCTGCAGGCACATCTTGGTTTGTGACCAGTCGCTGTTTTGTTGTTACAAATGAGGCCGGAAATCGATTGTAGCTGTTTATATCTCAGCTTTCTCCGTGTTGAAGTTTTACCCCATATCCGCTCTTGATTCCTGAAGTGTGTGTTTTCCAATCCGGGGCGGTGTCGATTTTCCACTATCCCCCAAGTTTTAATGGTACCAGTGGTTTACGTTCTAGTACAATTTAGTTTTAATTTGAGGAGATCTTGACAGCTAGTAACGGCTTGTGAGTCAGTATACCACATGGCTCCCCTCTCAGACTGTTGTTCGCTTGAACAACTGTAGCTTCGAGCAAGCGTAACGAGCTGATATTTCCTCTAATCCTTTCTTGTCCCATTCTTTCTTTCCTCCTCTGATTCTTGTACAGAATCTTCAATAGGATGTCTGCTGAGAAAGTCTGCTCCTACATTCATCCTTCCTGGAACATATTCTACTTGAAATGAATACGGTTGTAGAAGTAACGACCATCTCATTAGTCGAGCGTTTAAGTTTCTGGATGCTGCCAGGAACGTGAGAGGTTGATGATCGCACTGTATTGTGAAGTGTTTCCCATACAGGTACGCCTGAAACTTCTCTACTGCCCTTACTAAAGGTAAACATTCTTTTTCAATGGTAGAATAATTGCGTTCGGCTGAATTCAATTTTCTACTGGCATAGGCAACTGGAAAGAGCATTGATTTATCCTCATCCATTCCTTGTAATAAGGTGACACCAATTCCTATGTTGCTTGCATCCGTCCTAAGTATCCATGGACGCGTTAGATCTGGTAGATGAAGAACTGGTTTTGCTGTTAAAGCTTTCTTTAACTCCGCGTAAGCTTTCTCGCAGTCAGCAGACCAAACAACATTCTCTGGTTCCCCTTTCCGAGTGAGATTTGTCAACGGAGATGCGAGGGAATTGAAGTTCGGGATGTATCTTTGGTAAAATCCACAGAGAGATACAAAAGATCGAACATCCTTTTTGGTTCTGGGTCGCGGTGCATTTCTTAGTTTCTCCACATTACCATCATGAGGTTGCATTTTGCCTTGAGATATTGTGTGTCCCAAAAAATCTAATTGCCTGAACCCAATCTGGCACTTCTTTGGTCTTGCGGTCAACCCCACTTCTTTCAGGCGGTTGAACAGTATCTTCAATGTCTCAAGATGTTCCTCGAATGTTTCTGTAGCAATCAGGATGTCACCCATGAAGTTACTAAGACGTGGATTTTCCAATGGTCCTAAAAGTTTCCTCATCATGCGAGTGAAGACACTAGGCGCATTGCTTAATCCGAAAGGAAGAACGTTAAATTCATAGTGTCCATCAGGAGTGCTGAAGGCTAACCACGGTCTAACTTCCTTTTTCACTGGGATTTGATAATATCCTTTGCTGAGGATCTATCTTTGTGAAGTATTTTGCTCTGTTGAGGCTGGTGAAAAGTTGATTTTGATCTGGCAGTGGTTCTGGTTGGAACTCTGTTACCGCATTCAGCTGCCGATAATCAATGCATAATCTATGTTCACCACTGGGTTTCCTCAATAAAACTACACTTGCATTGTAAGGTGATTCAGAAGGTGATATTATCCCAGCTGAAAGCAATTGTTGAATTTCATCTTTGAGAGATTTGGCTTTGGCGTATGGAACAGGGTAGGTTTTGACTCGCGCAGGTGTTGTATCCTTCAACTTCATGTCGAATTCTTCAAGATTTGTTAATCCTGGCTTGTCTGTTAGTATCTCTGCATAATTCTCTAAGCACTCTCGAATCTGCTGCTGCTGATCCGTCGTTAATGTTGAACTAATGTCCACATCTCGATAAGTCTCGTTGAATTGCAGTGGATACTCCACTCCCATTGAGTTTCCATGCTCAACTTCTGTTGCTACGGCCATTGCTATCAAATGTGCTGTCTCGGTGGTGGGTCTCTCGTTGTACTTTCGTAACAGGTTGAGATGAAAGATTTTCTCTTTCCCCTTTATAGCGATCTTGTAGTTTGTTCTGGAAATTTTCTCCTTTACTACATAAGGTCCTTTCCAACCGATCTGCAACTTGTTTTGACTTGTGGGAAGAAGTAATAGTACTTTTTCTCCCACCACTAACTCTCTATCTTTCGCTTTCTTGTTGAAATTTTGGGCCATTCTACGCCGTGCTTGTCGTAGATTGCTTGCGGCTAATTTCCAACCAAGTTGAAGTCGTTGTTTTAACTCTTCCACATATGCGGATGCAGTCACAACAGTTTCATCAACTGAATCATCAGTCCAGGTACGAAGTAAAGCTTCTAATGGTCCCTTGATTGGACGACCGAACAACAATGTTGCTGGTGCAATTCCCGTAGATTTGTGTGGTACTTCGCGGTACGCAAAAAGTGCTGCCGGAATGTATGTATCCCACGCCTCTGGTTTTTCTTGAGCTAGTTTCTTCAAGATGGTTATTAGGGTCCCATTAAATCTTTCCACAGCTCCGTTTGAAGCAGGGTGGTATGGAGAAGTACATATCTGCCTAGATTGGAACATTCTAAACACTTCCTCCATCAACTTCCCTTTGAACTGCGATCCGTTGTCAGTCAAGATCCGGATTGGAAATCCTAATCTTGTAAATATTCCAAGTAGAGCTTCTGCTACATGCTTGGAATCACTCGAAGGCATCGGCACAGCTTCCGCCCACATCGAGCATGTGTCTACTAGTGTTAGTATGAATCGATTCCTCTTCTTTGTCAGGGTGAGAGGTCCGACTATGTCCACAGCCGCTTTCTCGAATGGTGTGCCTGTGATGGGCATTTCCCCTAATGTCGCTGGTGTTGTCCAGTGCTTCGGGGCTACTCTCTGACATTCTGGGCATGATTTGACATAACGTTGAATGTCCGCGTTCATTCCAGGCCAGTAGTAGTGAGTTGAGATTCGTTGCATGGTTGCGTTGATTCCCATATGTCCGCTAAACGGCATACTATGTCCCATCTACAGTATTTGTGTTCTGTAAGTAGTTGGAACAACCAGTTGAGAATACTCTTGTCCTAACTTTCCTGTCTTTCTGTGAAGAATTCCATTCTTCATGTAGAAATCACCCTTCCCAGGAGGTGTATGTGATTTTGGCAACTTACGGAAGCACGTCCCAAGTGAGCTATCTGTTGCTTTGGCTTGTTTTAAATCTTCGGGCTGAAGATTTGCTGGTGTCGTAGTCGTTGGAGTTTCCTTGGCCTGTTGGCGCGTAGTCACCGCTGATGCTATCATTGGCTGTACTGGTTCTCCTAAAAAGACGTAGAGACATCCAAGCATGACAGGGTAGATTGGATCTTCCATGACCGCTGCTCTGATTTCTCCCGTAACATAGCGTGAAGTTATGCTGACCTTGGCAACAGGAAGTGTCATAGGTACGGAACTTTTCAGAAATCCTTGTATTTCGACGGTTTCATCTGTAACTTGCTCTGGGTTTACCAATGAGGCTTGTACAATTGCGTCGAAACATAAACCTGTATCATAGAGACATTCCACTGTCCATCCATTCAGGTTGACAGATTCTATGACTGGCAGTTTGGAGTTGGTATTCCGTTGCATGTCCATATTGGAATGAGCATTACGGTTCCTTCTCGCTGCTTTAGGTTTTACTGCACAGGCTGTGGTAAGAGGTTGAGGATTCTTTTTGCAATCCCTTGTGTTATGAGTATGATTTTTACAATGGCTGCAGTAGGGCTTCTACCACTTGACCTGCTGGTTCTGTTTTGTAGTGGTCTTATTTGATCTATTCGATCCATTTGGTTTGCTGGATTTCGGTTCTCTTTTATCTTTGGTCTTCTGAGGGAATTCGCGAGGAAAATTATTGGTATTTCGTTGATTACCTCCCGCCTCTTTCTGCGACTTTTCATATCTCTCTGCCAAATTAATGATCGACTCCAATCTCTCAGCTCCATTCTGTGTTAAAAATGCTTTCATTTCCTGAGACATTTTCTGTTTGAGTTGATCTATCAGAAACATTTCTTGTAGATCTTGGTAGGTTTCCTCAAATCTAGACATGGTACGCCATTTGTTTAGGTAGGATCTTAGTCTTTCTACATATTGAGAAAAATTATCTCCGGCTTCCTTCCGAGCAGTCCTGAACTGTTTCTTGTAGTTCTCCCCATCTATCTCGAATCTGGCTAATAAGGCGTGTTTTAGGATGTTATAGTTGCCCAACTCCTCCGGTCGTATCCTAGAAAATACTTCGTTAGAAATTCCGCGAAGTCCTTGTGACAATTTAACTGCCCATTTGGTCTCCTCCAATCCGCACATCACACAATCCTCTCGAATCTTGATAAATAATTTTCGATGATGTCTGTTTGTTCGTTGAAAGGTTCCAATGGAAAAGACATGGCGTTCACTTGAACTAAAGCTGCTTCCCCTGGTGGTTCAGCTGAAGATCTACTTTGATCTGTCGAGGGATTATGTTGGTTCATGATTTCCAGTCGCCGTAACTCGGTTTCATTGTCCAACTTCCTCATTTCCAGTTCATGTTGTAGTCTTCTTTCTTCTTGTTCTCTTTCTGCCTGAAGCCTTTCTCTTTCTGCTTGTCTATCCTTCTCTTTATTTTCCAATTCGACTTGTAGCCGTCTTTCCTCCTTTTCCTTCTCAGCTTGTAGTCGTTCATGTTTCTCGAACTCTTCGCTAACATACTGAGCTAACTCCTTACCTGTTAGGTCGCACTGCTTATCAGTCTCCGTGAAAAGATTTCTCAGTCTGGCGGTGTCTACGATTCTTACCTTTTTCTTGTCTTCTCTGAAGGTGAATACACTGTATCCCTGGAGAATAGACTTTAAGCAAAGCACGTATGTCTGATTAGAGTTATCTACTTAACTTTATCAATATCTAATGATATGATAACTTCTGACTATTTGAATATTACTATCCTAACCTGCTATATTGTACTTTCTAATTATAGAAATACCCGGACTTATCCCCCAACTTGTCGGATACGTATGTGATTGATGGCTCAACCCCACAGAGATAAATGATGAAAAACCATTTTTCCCAATGTGATCCTGCCCGTTTAATTAATTTAGCTGTACTGACTCAATTGTTGAGACCAGAAATAGAGTTTTGGAGAACCAAGGAAAAACTTTAGGAAATACTGAAAAAGTTTTACTCCCTTTTATACCCAATTTATTCCTTAAGTGGTTCCTTGCCTCTCCTCTACCAACTAATTAATTCTATCTAGGGTAATTTAAAACAATTTGAATATGACAAGTAAAATACAATCAATACATGACATGACCTTAGTTTTTATGATTTAATAAACACAAATATGGATTTTGTAAATTGCATTCAAAATTACTATTTCCTGTCATAAAATAAGGACATATACATATACATTAAATATTACAGACTTGATGTGCCCATGGTAAGGTAGATATTAACAGTTAGATTTTTCGCAGTGGCATGTAATGCTAATCTTTTACTGGCCTGGAGGATCTGAAAAAAAAGAACTGTCTGCAATCAGGATTCTCCACTTCCAGCTTTGGGAATCACTCTGGCTATCATCAATTGTATTATTATTGTTCCTGGGCGTAGTAGAACATAAGTTGGCTCTTGGTTTTATTCCCTTTGTTTTGGCAGGGAAAGGTTAAATAAAGATTACCTCTCCTATGAGACAAATGGAATGGGTGCAGGTAGATAAGGTTCTGCGCTACTCTATCAAGGGCATCACTCAACCATGTGCTCACTCAACAGGTGCTGCATTCAATCTTCACCAAGTCAGGTCTGGATTGACATGAATAAGACCACTACCTCATCAAAACACGACAGCTTCACAATACGTGTCAACATTTGACATCACCAAGAAGTAAGGTCATAGATTTGGTTGTTTCCAAATACTGGCTGCTGCATGTATGGCCCTTCTTCTCTTTAGACAATTTTCTCACTTAGTCGTGGCGAGTTAAAAGCTACCATTCTGCATGCACATCTTGGTTTGTGACCAGTCGCTGTTTTGTTGTTAGTCTTCGTAGACTTAGATGGATAGGACATGTTAGGAGGATGGATGGTGGTAGAATACCAAAGGACATCTTTTTTTGGTGAATTACAGACGGGTAGGAGATCTCAGTGTCGGCCTCTACTACGATACAAAGATGTGTGTAAGCAGGACATGATTGATATAGGCATAGATAATGCACATTGGGAGCAAGTCGCCGCTGAACGTGTTGCATGGAGGGCAAACATCAGAAATGGAATAAAGACAACAGAGAAAATGATTGCAGATAAAGCACACACAGAGCGTGAGAGACGTAAGATGGTGCACAATGGTGGAAATGACCATGTTTTCACATGCGTCTACTGTTGGCAAACATTTACAGCAAGAATCGGCCTTACCAGCCACACTCGCCACCGCCATTGGTCGTAGTTATTAAGCCTTTTTGAAGCACAATGTACCAAACTATCGTCTGTCAAGACGGAAAGGTGCTATTGAGTAATCATGTGTCACTATGTGGACCCATTAAAATACGAAAAAAAGTAGTTATTAACATAAGATTAAAGAGAGGGGGAAAAGTGATTCAGACCACTCGACTTAATAAAGATGTTCCGAAAACATATAAAGAAATTCAAGATCAATACAGAGTGACCGTGAAAAAATAGGCACAATGCAATAGCTAAACGACAGAGTCAAATGGAAAATGGGAACTGTTCATCAAACAAACAAAGAAATATTACCGGAGAGAAGCCAAAAAACTAAGAAAAAATGAATGACTGAAGAAATCTTAAAGTTGATGGACAATGGAAAACAGAGTAAAAATTATAAACAACAGTAATGTAAGATACATAAAGAAATAAGAGATAAATGTGAGAAGGCATAAAAAGGTTGGTTAAACGAGCAGTGCAAGAAAATTGACTCACATTCTATTAAAGATACACACAAATTTGCACAGAGAAATTAGTTAGCTCACGGAAAGAAAAATAAGAGTAAATACAGGGTGTTTGAAATAAAAAACAGGAAATATATTATTAGAGGAACGTGCTATAATGAAGAGATATAATGAATATATAGAAGAATTATATAATGGAGAAAGGACGTATTAACAGAAGAAAGTAACTTAGAAGGTCCACCTATTCTAAAAGAAGAAGTACTCTCACTGTCAAACATATGAAGAAAAGAAAAACAGCTGGGTCAATTGGAATCACAACAGAGTAATTATAAGTACATGGATAATTTGGAGTGCATATATTAACCAAAATGTTGAATGATATTTACAGCAGTGGGGATTTACCGAGTGATATGCTTAAATCTGTATTTATAGCTTTACCAAAAAGACCAGAGCAATTGCACGTGAAGACTTTCGCACAATTAACAACATAAACCATATAACTAAGTCTCTACTCAGAATTATAACGAGAAGAACAAGACAGAAAATAAAAGTAATAACTGGTGAAGAACAGTATGGATATGTTGAAGGAAAGAGTACAAATAGTGCAATATATACATTCCATCCATCATATGCCTTGCCTTTCATGAGTTACTAACCGCTGTCTCTAAGTCTCCATCAGTAATAGTCTGGTCTCCCGTTTCCTTATTGCCATATTGTTTCCGGCACAGGGGTATGTCTTGTTATGCTCTTTACTACAGAAGTTTCTGGTGATGACTGTATTCAAACAAGGACGAACCCACGACAGGTCCAGCAAACAGGTAGGGAGTGTTTTTTTCACGTACTATTGCTAAAGAATTATGGATGACATTGAAAGAAAGCGTGACTCTATCAGCGCTCACATCGGAAACACACAGCACAAGCGAACAGAAACAGCTAAAATACAAAACAGACAGGAGATATTTCGAACTAGGAATATTGGTGGATTAGGAGATAAAGAAAAGCCCTAGTAGAGCTCATGAAGAAAAATAAAAAATCCAAATATTAGGACTCGCAGATACGAGGGAAAGGGGCAACACCATTTGTGTACCGAAAAACAATGGACTACAAGAACCAAACTTCATACCTGCGGAAGTAAAATTAGCTATACAAAAAGTCCTACAAAAAAATCACCAGGTCCATATGGAAGAGCCACAGAAGCTATTCAGGCCTGTGGGAAAACAGGAGTTAAATGGCTGACAAGACTTTTTAATATAGCGTGGGAGGAAAGAAAAGTCCCAGACGATTGGCAACAGGCAATACTGGTACCAATATGGAAAAAAGGCAATATGAGAGAGAGAGAGAGAGAGAGAGAGAGAGAGAGAGAGAGAGAGAGAGAGAGAGAGAGAGAGAGAGAGAGAGAGAGAGAAACATACAGAGGTATATCACTCCTGAGTAATATAGTAATATAGGGATAATATACGCACAACTATTGGAACAAGGAGCTAGACCTAGTTAAACAACAGCTAAGCAAAGTACAGTTTGGTTTCAGGAGAGGTACAAGTTGCACGGATGCACTACTCACACTAAGACATATATGTGAAAAAACAATCGAATACTTACATTTGTAGATAAAGAAAAGGCTTTCGACAGAGTTCATAGATTCATATTATGGACCACCCTTGAAGACTACGGGATACAAGGACAATTGCTAGAAAATATCAAAGCCATGTACTACTCGAAAAGTGCAACAAGAACACACGACATTATATCAGATATGTTCACAGTCAATACAGGAATGAGGTAAGGAAGTGTGCTCTTCCCCTTGCTATTTAGTATTTACAAAGAATATAAAAAGAAGCAAGCCCTGACAGAAAAGAATGAGAAAATGTCGAACTCTTTACTTCAGGTGAAACAACAGATTTACTAGCAATAAATGAGCTTTAATGTGTGGGCCTTAATGCAGACGATCAGTGCCTGTTTTATAGCGACAGGGCAGACTGTAAAATCACATTAATAATGCTGAATTCAACACGCAGCAGATACAATATGAATATAAATACATCCAAAACTGAAGTAATGCAAGTTAGCAGATCTCCTGGTCCCTAAGTATACTGATAAACAGCACATCTCTTAAACAAGTTAAGAATTCAAATATCTTGGAAGTATGATCACAAAAGATCGCAGAATAGAAAGAGAAATCAAAATCACATATAAAAAAAAGCAAGTGTGCTTATATATCAACTATCATCCATACTGGAACATCAAAATATACCGCAAAATAATAATAATTATAATAATAATGATAATAATGATAATGATAATAAATAACACACAAACTTTGACATTATCCAGATCACACTTACGTAAAATCAACACCTGTGAGATAAAATGCTTGAGGAGAGCTGCCAAGTTAACTACCCAAAACCGTATATGAAATGATGTTATCAGACACAGAGTGGGATCACACACCTTGTGACTCATATATTGAAAGACAGAAAATCAAATGAGTGGGCCATCTAATTAGAATGCAACATGATCAACTACCTATCACTCTACGTCAAAAGAAGATCTGCTACGAGAGCAAGAAGACTCCCGAGAATAAATGGATTGAAGACATCAAAGACGTACAATCACACAGAATAACACTATTCTGCGCCACCCATCGGGCGCTGGTGCGCCAACTAATCCTCTCCACGACGCCTGACGGCAAAAGTGGATGATGATGATGATGACTGATGTTAGCCAGTCTATTTGATTCGCATTGTTCGACATGTTCTTAATTGTATCATAATGAAAGTGACAGTTTCAAATATCAAGGACGGTGTGATGTATATTATGTGACAAATAAAATACATTAGAATATTGAACCTTAATAGGAGATTATGCTAAAATGGGAAGCGACATTAGCCGTAATTGGGCAATGAGACATGATTTATTTTAAGAATATAATATTTTTAAATGTTATGCAATGTACACCACGGAAGGGAGTGATAATTTGGCACTTACCTGATAAGTAGGTACAAGTGTCCAGCCACTCACAGAACTCTATCAATAATTAGCGACATATAATATTAAATGAAGTAGGCCACGACATGCCAATGCCCAACTGATGAAGAGTAGTTTGTAGACGAGCAATTGTATATGCGTGGTGCAGTAATATTGGGGGAACAACTTCTGAAGATCAGAAGCCCCCTGTAGTGTTTGTTCCGCGGCGGAGTTTTATCACTATATACGTGGCGCAGTAATATTTTATGTACATGGTGCAGTAACATTGTATATATTTAGCGGAGTAATATTTTATATACTTGGTGGAGTAATAATGTGTGTGTGTGTGTGTGTGTGTGTATATATATATATATATATATATATATATATATATATATATATATATATATATATATATATATATATATATATATATATATATATATATATCAGAAAACATCTGATGGCTGTCGACATGTGGTTTCTGAGGAGAATGCAAAGAATACCATGGACAGACAGAAAAACCAATGACCAAGTCCTACAAGAAACACATGAAAATCGTAAAATGATTAGAGAAATTAGACGTAGGTACTGGAAGTGTTTTGGGCATGTTATGAGAAGAAATAAATTAGAGAAATTAGTGACAACCGGCAAGATCGAGGGAAGACAGAGAAGTAAATACCTGAATGGCTTGGTCACATGGTCGAGACAAGAACACTGAGTTGACTCTCTACTCTGGTGATCGAGTGAAATGGCGAATCATGACCGCCCACGCTTATCGGCATGGCACATGATGGGTGGAATATTGTATATACGTGGCACAGTAATATTTTAAACTGATGCATCACCGGTTGTAGCTTTACTGTACTTTGAGCATTTGGTCTTTGTGTAGTGATGTAACAGGTAAATAATGTGTATTACAGAAGGGTGTGATGGTGCAAAGTTCAACAAAGTACATGCAACTGGATGAATGAATGAATAGGCATGGAAGTGAGGCTTGCTATGTGTCTCTCTTAATCTTAATGTTTGTCGGTGCATGATTTGTTTCATGCCTCTCTAACTTTCAGTGTTTGTATGATGCATTCTTTCTCTGTGTCAATTGATGTCACCGTACTCATCATCATCATCATCATCATCATCATCATCATCATCATCATCATCATCATCATCATCATCATCATCATCATCATCATCATCATCATCATCATCATCATCACAATCATCATAATGTGCCATGCCGGTAAGAGTGGGCGGTCATATCTCGCCAATTCACTCGATCACCAGAGTCGTTAATCAGCTCAGTGTTCTTGTCTCGGCCATGCCACGTGGTCAAACCATCCACGTATTTACTTCTCTGTCTTCCCCTTATACTCTTTCCCTCCCAAGTTCTCCAATTTATTTATTTTCATAGCATGTCCAAAACATTTTGACTGTCTACGTCTAATTTCTCTAATCAGTTGTAGGACTTGGTCGTTGGTTTTTATGTCTGTCCATGGTAGTCTTTGCATTCCCCTCAGAAACCACATTATCACAGCCATCAGATGTTTTTCAGCTTGATTACTCATTGTCAACGCTTCACATCCATACAAAAATACAGACTGTATGTAGCACCTCAACACTTTTTTTTTTCTCGTAGCAATTGACATCTTTTTATTGGTCAATATGTTTATCATCTTGCAAGAGGCTACCTTCTCCATGGCGATTCTTGTTCTAATCTCTTCAAGGCATCTCTCATCAGATGTTCCGAGATAATTGTACCGATCCACTTGTTTAAGAAAATTCCCATTTACCTGTATATTACATTGTGGTATTTCGTTCTTCCTAGTGACGACCATAATCTGTGTCTTCTCACAATTTAATTATAACCCTAGTTGTTCACTGTGTGCAACAACCGCATCTACTAAATGTTGCAGATCCTGCTCATTGTTTGCAATCAAGACTGCATCGTCTGCAAATCTAATGTTATTGATGTTTCTTCCTCCAATGATGATTCCTTTCATGTCTTGTACATTTCTAAAAATAGTTTCACTATATAGGGAAAACAGATCTGGAGACATTACACATCCCTGTCTCACACGTCTCTTAATAGGTTGATATTGATCTACTTTATTATCAATTCTGATGGCAGCTTTTTGTTTCCAATATATGGTTTTTACAAGATCTCCCCCATCAATTTGTAGATCTGCAAGCACCCCTATCGTTTTTACATGTCTTACAAATTGACGGAGTGGCCATGGGGAGTCCTCTTGGTCCTATTCTAGCGGACATCTTCATGGCACATTTAGAAGAAAAGAGATCCTCAGACATCAACAACTTGGCCTTTTACCGTCGTTATGTGGACGATATACTAATTATCACCACAGACGAGCTACAAGCAACATCGTTTCAGGCCACAGTGAACAAGACGCATAAAAACATCTCTCTATCTATGGAACACGAACACAACGAAGCGTTGCCGTTCCTAGATATTCTAATGAGACGTAGAGCAGACGGCACAATTCAAAGATCGGTGTATCGCAAAAGAACATGGACTGGCCAATACCTAAATTTTCAAAGCTTCACACCTGTCCAGTACAAATGGGGCTTAGTACGGACCTTGTTTGACCGTGCTAGAAAGATATGCACCCAGGACACACTGACAGAGGAATTTGAAACTCTGAAGAATGCCTTAAACCTGAATGGGTACTCCACAGGATTTATAAAGCGCCACTGCCAACAGCCCAAACCCAAAGCAGACGTATCTACAGTCCCTAAACTCAAGGTATTCATCCAGCTAACCTTTCGAGGGGATGACGTAATGCAACGTCTACAAGACCGGCTTACTACAACTGTAGGCAGAACATTCTGTGCGGCAACTCCAGTCATTAGATTTAAAACCGTACCGATTCCTACACCAGCAGTCAAAGAGCCTGTTCCTCTGTACGCCACAAACAATTGTATTTACCAATTCACATGTAGATGCCAGGCCGTTTACATTGGTAGAACTGAGAGACAGCTTAACAAACGGGTGTTAGAACACATACCTCAATGGGTCAACAAGATACAACACACAAGAGATGCTAGCCTCGTGGGGCCGACACACCGGAAGCTCCCGGCGTCTTCAATTGGTAGGCACATTGTCGACAGTGGCCATGTTGTGGACAGAAACACTGCCTTTCGCGTGTTGTTTAACACACAAAATACTCGCTTGTTAAAATTTGCAGAAGCAATTATGATCTATCAACGCAAGCCAGAATTGTGCAAACAGAAAGACATGTTAGTCAGCTTAAAATTACCGTGGTAGATAAGTGACATTACTGTGCGAATATGTGTATATTTCAACTTGAAGGATTTATCTAGTTAATTCACGTAAGTTGTGTGATTTCTGCAGTATGTACCTGACGAGATGCAGCGAAATATGCCAGGCAATAAATCGTGCAATCTATTGTTTGTGTCTTCGTTATTCAAATGTCTTACTTTACCGAACGCCTGTGTGTAGTCAATAAAGCAAAGGTACCAGGCGTACCTTTTACTTAGTGTATACTATTACTGATCGCTATGTTTGTGTGTTAACGCCTTCTTATTAGTACTATAGAAACGATTTATATGATGTCGTCCCCTATGTGTTATGTTTTAGTTTGTGTAGTTTGTGCCGGAAGGCTTGCGAACGCAGTTCGTGAGTCGGGTACCAGGCGTTCGAAGCTCAGCTTCGACCGATTTGTACAGCAGACCGTGTCGCGTTGTGTTATAACGTGCTGGTATGGCAGCCGGTCGTTCAGAAAACAATGGCAAACTACTGAACGTAACACTTGCTTAGTACATCAACAGCAGCTGAAAAATGCTGGTGTTGACTGCAACGTCCCGTAAGGGATACGGCAACATTTTAAAAAAAAGTTTGTGCTGTTACTTTGTCAAAGTGCTCTCAGCTCACTGTCAGGCCTGAGAGTAATATTGTCACAATTCCTGCATGAAGATTATATTTTTTTTCTCTCTCTCTCTCTCTCTCTCTCTCTCTCTCTCTCTCTCTCTCTCTCTCTCTCTCTCTCTCTCTCTCTCTCTCTCTCTCTCTCTCTCTCGTGTGTGTGTATGTGTATTTGTGTGCACAAGGGTGTCCTCTGGGCATTGCACTGACCTCAACTTTATGTGTTCTTACTCTCCACTCTTCCCTCACCAATAGGATGATAGAGCATATTTTGCTTCTGTTCTCTGCAGCACCGCCTCCCCATCTCGCCCTGCACCCTGTCACACTTATATTGGATGTTGTCATTACCCACGCATCAGCCTGTTGCGAACTGATTCATCCTCTCAATCTGCCCTGGAGGCCCACCCTGACCTCTAACTGTCTTTTAGACAATCGCCAATGTACACACTCTCCGCGCTTGTCTATCAACTCTCTGACATATATGCCAATTCCAGTCTCCGATGTACACACTCTCTGCGCTTGTCTATAAACTCTCTGACATATATGCCAATTCCAGTCTCCGATGTACACACTCTCCTCGCTTGTCTATCAACTCTCTGACATATATGCCAATTCCAGTCTCCGATGTACACACTCTCTGCGCTTGTCTATAAACTCTCTGACATCTTTATTTTATTTCCAGTCGCCGATGTACACACTCTCCGCGTTTGTCTATCAACTATCTAACATGTATTTCATTTCCAGTCTCCGATCTCAGGAAGTAAGTTTACATAGAAAAATAAGTGTAGAAAAAGGAAGTAATCAATCTTTTTTTTTGGTTGCATATCCCTTACCGGACATTGTAGTCAACACCAGCATTTTCCAGCTGCTGTTGATGTACTAGGCAAGTTTTTATGTTCAGTAGTTTGCCATTGCTTTCTGAACGACCGGATCACATACCCCCGAAAGTTACTAGCGCGGCTCGAACGGCTGCCGATTCTCGCAGCTGCTGTTTTACCCACTTGGATATACGGGATAACGAACAATGTCGCTAACCCCGTGGCCAGGGAATCTTAGGTGATTCAAAATACTTTGTTTCCGGCATCAAAAGCATCCCCTGAAAATGGGGTGGTTTTCTCTACCTCAAAATGTACAATGGACTTTATTTTAACTCCCGACAAGTGTAGACAGTAGATTTTCACCATAAAAGGTGGCCTTAGGTTAATCCACAAAGTGTCTGCATGTTAGCTCCCAATAAAGTTGTGAAGTATTCTTAATCATGTCAAAAAATAATAAATTAATAAACAATTTAGCTTCTTTATGAATCATAGCAAAGATGTAAACAAGAGTATATCTGTTAATCGTACAAGCGTGCACAACTGAGTGAGAATTAGACCTCCCAGACAGTTCGCTGTCACACAGCAGTGCCCTATGCTAGAGACAATAACACATCTCTTACATTTGTATTGTTTTTCTTCAGGTCCATTATTTTTAAACGTTTTTATTAAAAAAAAAAAAAAAAAAAAAAAACAACGGAATTTCCTCGTCAATAATCTGTTAATGCAGTGGTCCCCAAATATTCCCCGGATGGCCACCCCTCGCTTTCCAGATAAAACCTCTAGTGGTCCCATACATAAACACACACAACTATAAACCGACCTCCTGATCACGATAGCTTATATCCGTCTGCACAGGCCTGCCGGTCAGGAATCCTGAGTTCAAGTCCACCTCTACATATCGATGCCTTTCCTGATCCCATAGCTCTTCCGTGGATCGGGTTTTGTAAATGAGTGCTAGAGAATATTCTGGGAAGTAAAACGATCAGAGTGTTACTGGTCGCATTATCCACAGAGAGTTCTTGGTTAAGACAATATAACGTTATCACATATTCACATTGCACGACTGAATAGCTTTACCGTCACATGCCAGTCTTGCTACTTAGTCTCCTGCCAGCATGAATTTACATCAGACACTCTGATCTTCCTACAGCCTCAGTGAATAGAGGAACGGTCCCACTTTGAGAACCGCTGCTTGAAAGCGTGCGTGTCGACAGTACAACCAGCTATGTCTGTGTAAATTTTCAGCCAGTAACCTTGATCTTTCCTGAGGCAAGTGTCACGTGGACAGTTCCAGAATCACGGATGGCAGTTGTCACTTGGACAGTTCACAAGAAATAGACTGGAGGATGTGACCGTGAAAATTATTGCCTGCCAGGACTTGTAGTTATGTTACCAGATTTCTAAAATAATAGGGGACGATATCTCTTAATGTCTACATTTTTAGCAAGCGAGAGACGGTCAGAAATTAACGCACCATTGTTTTGTTTTTTTTTTGCGTTCGCTCGCTTTGCAAAACAAAAACAAAAAACTAATAATAAAAAATCTGGAGGATAATAAAAATCTGGAGGACAGAAGAATTACTCCATGACTGGAAAGAGTCATTATTGATACCTATCTTTAAGAAAGGAGACAAGTTCCAGTGTGAAAATTATAGAGGAATATCACTACTGTCCACAAGCTATAAGATACTATCCTCAGTACAACTAAATAGACTAAAGCCATATTCAGAATACTTATTAGGTGACTACCAGGCGGGTTTTAGACAAAACAGATCAACAATAGATCAGATATTTATCTTACGACAAATAGCCGAGAAAAATTGGGAACATAAAAGAGATCTCCATAACATTTTTGTGGATTTTAAAAAGGCTTATGATAGTGTCCATATGAATAGTCTATGGAATGCTATGCAGGAATTTGGAATACCAAGGAAGTTAATCAACATGACCTGACTATGCATGGAAGATACTTATAATATAGTAACATTTTTATTTTGGCATATCCTTTACAGGACATCGCTGTCAACACCAGCGTCTTTCAGCTGTATGTTGATTTCTTGGCAAGATTACGCTCAGTAGTTTGCCATTGCTTTCTGAGCGGCCGGCTCACGTACCCTGTAAGTTACCGATGCGATTCGAACCACTGCTGATTCTCACCGTCATCACTTTACCTACGAGAGTATACGAGATTACGGAGAAAAGTCATAACCTCTAAGCCACGAAGCCGGCATAGTAACATATAAAGGCAGGAAATCAGACCCTTTCCAAATAACATCTGGCTTGAAACAAGGTGATGCACTATCGCCGCTCCTTTTCAATCTAGCTCTAGTGAAAGTTGTAAGGAAGGTAAAGAAGGAATGTGCTATTGGACGAACATCCAGACTGCTTGGTTATGCAGATGATATAGATATTATAGGGGAAAATTAACAAAAGACATTGGAAATATTGACTCACTTAAAGGAAAAAGCCCACCAGATGGGCCTGGTTATCAACCAAGATAAGACAGAATATATGGTAATTTCAAGAGAAGGAATGGCTAAAAACTTTGGCCACATACAAATAGATAATATGACCATTAAAAGAACGGAAACATACAAATACCTGGGAAAAATCTTCAACTGCTCCAACATCATAAGGGAAGAAATACAAACTAGAATCAATTCTGGAAATAAGATATACTATGCACTACAACATCTACTAAAATCAAAGGCGCTATCTCGTAACACCAAGATCACAATATACAAAACACTGATCAGACCAGTTGTGCTTTATGGCTCTGAAACCTGAAGTACACTGAAAGGAGACGAAGCCTTGCTACAAACCTTTGAGAACAAAGTTTTAAGACGCATCTTTGGACCCATTAGGGATACACAAAGTGGAGAAGTAACAAAGACATGTATGATCTGTTTAAGTCCCCGATAATCACTGGTATCATGAAGGCTAATAGACTACAATGGCTGGGGCATATAGAAAGAATGGAAGATAACAGGGAAACAAAACTCGCTTACACTCAGGAAATAAATGACCGTAGACCCCGAGGTAGACCAAGAAAATGGTGGAGAGATAATATATATACAGACCTACAAGCACGTGGAATCAACGACTGGCAAGAGAGGGTCAACCAGAGAGACGAATGGAGACGGATTGTATCTGCAGCAAAGAACCTCAATGGCTCGGAACGCAGAAGCAGAAGAAGAAGTTTGCTCGCTTTGAACTCAACCGTAGTCCATACAGGTGCTTTCTCTTCTAGCACACTGGGCTGATGTATGCTTGTGGATTAGCTTCCCTTACTACCGGTGTCCCTCGCCATCAGGCGAACCTATACGACTTCTGAGGTGCTTGTAAATTACGTTCCCAAATCAAGAATAAGGGGAACACCAGTAAAGCTTTAAAAGGCAATGAATGAATCACCAAAAAAAAAAAAACGAGAAGTAGATTGTGAGCTTTACTATAACACGATTACAAGAAACAAATTGGACGTTGCGGCCTAAGTCTGTGGTGACGAAAGCTTAGGCCGCAACGTCCAATCTGTTTCTTGTAATCGTGTTTTGCCGGGTCTTTTGCCGAGGGGTTACACCACTTTTTCCGTAATCCCATTTATCACGTAGAGTGTCGTAGCGGGCGAGAACTGGGAGCGGTTCGTCCCCCGCTGGTGACTTGCGGGATAACTGAGCCGGCCGCTCAGAAAGCAATGGCAAACTACTGAGCGTAATCTTGCCAAGAAGTCAACAGACAGCTGAAAGATGCTGTTGTTGACAGCGCTGTCCTGTAAAAGGATATGCGAATTAAAAAGAAAAAATCGTGTTTTAGTAAACCTCACAATCTACTTCTCGTTATTTGGTGATTCATTCGTCCCCAAATCAAGGACGAGAAGTCAAAATTGTAGTCCAGGTGACTGATGTAGAGTGTGAACCCGCTACCTCGGCATCAGCACACCGGAAGTTTAAGACTGAGCGCTTGTATCCATTCAGCCATGTTGACCTCCGATGAAATTGTGTGTATGTGCGTGCGTGTGTGTGTGTATGTGCGTGCGTGCGTATATCTGTGTGTGTCTGTGTGTGTGTGTCTGTGTGTAAGTGCGTGCGTGCGTGTCTGTGTGTGTCTGTGTGTGTGTCTGTGTGTGTGTCTGTGTGTCTGTATGTGTGTGTGTCTGTGTGCGTGCGTCTGTGTGTGTGTGTGTGTGTGGGGGGGGGGGGGACTGTTTGTTCAAATTGAATGAAATTTACAAACAATATACATGAACATTTCCTATACTCACAATGTTTCTACGTGGTCCTCATCAACCAAACGCCAGAGCGAAACAAGTACCCGCATGTCCGAACTGTACCTGGTTTTGTCCTACTCACGACAGCATTTCTCAACTGCACGAATCACACCCTTCGTGCACTGGGTTAAAATTCTCCGGACTCAGGCTTGATTTAGGAGTATAACGGAGCATTTATGGGTTACACCCGTGTGTCGTGATGTTTATCCATCGACTAAACTAAACTTAAAATAATCAGGCTTGAGTTAGGAGTAGAACTGACCACTTATGGGTTACACCCATGTGCCGTGGTATTGATCCATCGACTAAACTAAACCAAAACTGACTTTGACATCTTCATCCTCTAACGTTCCCATCTAACCGACTGCACATTGAAATTAGTTTTTGTCGTTCATTATAAATCTGTTTCATATGGGTAATATTTTACGTAGATTTTAAACATGAATTGCTCTGAACCACATGTATCAATTGTTTGTTTTACATGTTTCTGTATATATCAAGGCGAGTGTAAATATTTATTGTGTTCAATTGCTTTATATTTTGAGCGTGATAGATGAACACTTGAAATCTTGTAATCTACATTCAAATACTAAATTTTTAAAAATAGAATGTTTACTCTCAAAGTTTCGAATCTTTTCAAAGAAGTATCCACTAAAGAATATTGGACTCTCATGTGACGTCGTATTGCTAAATGAACCAGATATATAGAGAACAGCAAAAAAGAAAAAAAGTAATACATTACAAGCAATTTTAAAGCAGATTGCTTCGCAGAATAGAGCGGTTACGATGGTACATCAAACTGACTAACATGGAGCTTGTAAGACAACAAGCCAAGTGCAGTTAGGACATAGGGAATGTACTGGTACTGACTTAGTCATTCATTGTCATTGGCACCTTGCCGTCTTGATAGAAGATAGTTCGTTATATTGTGCTTCAAATATAACTACAACCCATGGCGGCAGCGAGTGTGACTGATCAGATCAATTCTCGCTGTAAATGTTCGTCCACATTGGATGGATGTGAACACATGGTCATGTCCACCATCATGCACCATCTTACGTCTCGCACGCTCGGTGTGTGACTTATCTGCGATCTTTGTCTTTATTCCATTTCTGATAATTGCCCTCAATGCAACACGATCAGCGGCGACTTTCTCCCAATGTGCATTATCAATGCCTGTATCAATCATGTCACGCTTACACACATCTGTGTTTCGTAGTAGAGACCGGTCTGTCAGGTCTTAGTCAGATATGACTGAGCTACCGAATGACAGTAGACGGTACTACCTGCTTTCTGTCAGCGCCGAATGTTGGGCGGCGCTTACCAAACCCGACACCCCACATTGTGCCAACGGCTTCGGGCGGAAGAGCGCAATTGGGAGGGTACTAGCCTTATCCTGGTGCGAGGAAATGCAACCCAAAGACAAAATAAGTCATGGCAGGGCAGACCAGGCCCTAAGCCTTGGTTGGCAGCTGGTCTAGGATCGAAGCTCCGACAGGCGGACAGTTAGAGCATTGCTTTGCTGATCCGGCAGCTTCTGCAGCTTGTCTTGTTCCAGATTATAGGTGTCAACTTTCCTCTGGAGTGAACTAGGCAGGCCGAGAGAGGGATCATGCTGCATGGGCAACACATGGTTTCTTTATTTTAGCCCAGGCTTTGTGCTATGGAGAGGCAATAACTCCATCCCTGGTCTTAACCGGTCTCGGAATCAAAGCGAGAGGCAACTGTTACGGGTTATAAGTCCTTGTCAGTTGGCGTAGACATGGGGCGCCACGCGTTGCCTCTGACGGGGGGACACCTACAGGTGTCACTGATCAGCTACCGCCCGCCTCAAGCTGGGCAGCCCCCAGCCAATTGGGTGCTGATCCGCCACAGCCTGCCTGCTTCAATGGGTGCTTGGGGCTAGGACAAAATCTGAATCGCAGGCTGTAAAACCAATGCACCAGGTACTAATAAAAAAGAATAGAAACCTCAAGCTACGGCTTGCAACCTGGAACGTGAGAACCATGTGTCCAGGATTTTCCACTGACTTGACAAATATTGACGATGTGAGAAAAACGGCTGTGATTGATGCTGAACTCAATCATCTTAACATTGATATTGCTGGCCTACAGGAGACTCGCCTCGCTGAGGAAGGGTCACTCAGGGAAAACAATTACACCTTTTTTTGGAAGGGAAGAGGCCAGGCAGAAAAAAGGCAACATGGTGTGGGCTTTGCAGTGAAGAATTCACTACTGGGAATGATTGATATCCCAGCTGGAGGTAATGAAAGATTATTATCACTGCGCTTGGCACTTCTTGTGGATTTGCCACCATTCTCACTGCATATGCACCGACACTCGCTTCCTCTGATGATGTGAAGGATACGTTCTATGAGCAGCTAGACTCTGTGATCAAGGCAGTTCCAAAATCCGACTACATTTATATGCTCGGTGATTTCAATGCTCGTGTGGGCAAGGACTCGAGTTCATGGCCAGTGTGCTTTGGAAAATACAACATCGGTCGCATGAATGATAATGGGCAAAGGCTGCTGGAGCTTTGCACTAGAATTGACCTATGTATTACAAACTCCTTTTTTAAAACAAAAGAGATGCATAAGGTCACATGGAAACATCCAAGATCCAACCATTGGCATCAGCTGGACTTCATTATCACACGGAGACAACATCTGAACCATACATCATTAACTCGAAGTTACCACAGTGCTGACTGTGATACAGATCATTCTTTGATTGTTGCAAGGGTTAGACTGAGACCAAAGAGAATCTACACAGCTAAACACAAGTCTAGCCCCAGGATTAATATTACTAACACTCAGGATCCTGGAAAGTGCTTTGAATTTCAACAGCAACTTGAAGACGCTTTCAATGATACATCAGAAAATTGTATAGTAAATGATAAATGGAGTAAACTTAAGGAAACTATTTATAAAACAGCGGTAGGGGTTTACGGCACTGTGGATCATAAGAGGCAGGACTGGTGTGCGGCAAACAGACAGATACTGCAGCCCTTGATTGATAAAAAGGAGATAGCTCTCTTAAGAAACAAGGAAAGACCAACGCGTAACACTCTGAGTGAGCTGAAGCAAGCGAGGAAGGATGTACAAAAGGCTGCCAGGCAGTGTGCGAATGACTATTGGATCAAGTTATGTGAGTCTATTCAAATCGCAAGTGATAAGGGAAACATCAGAAGCATGTATGAAGGGATAAAGAAAGCCTGTGGTCCAATGATCAAAAGAAGTGCACCGCTGAAAACCTTGACTGGAGAAATCATCACTGATAAGAAACAGCAGATGGATAGATGGGTCGAGCACTATTTAGAGCTTTACTCAAGTGAGACCAAGCTAGCGGATGATGCCCTCAACGCCATAGAGGCCCTACCAACTCTTGACCACCTGGACACACTTCCCACTATAACAGAAGTTAAGTGTGCTATAAATGAGCTTGCATCTGGCAAGGCTCCAGGTAAGGATGGGATTCCAATAGAGGTAATCAGGAGTGGGCAAGACACACTCGCTCTACAGATCCACCAGCTAATAGAGCTATGCTGGCGAGAAGGACAAGTCCCACAGGATTTCAAAGATTCAAACATCATAACGCTGTACAAGAACAAGGGAGATCGGAGCGACTGTAACAACTATAGGGGTATCTCACTTCTGTGTATTGTTGGGAAAGTATTTGCCAGAATTGTCCTGCACAGACTTCAAGTCCTGGGAGATCAAGTCTACCCCGAATCACAGTGCGGCTTCCGTCAGAACCGGTCTACCATTGATATGATATTCTCATTGCGACAGATGCAAGAAAAATGCCGGGAACAAAATCAGCCACTGTTTATTGCCTTCATCGACCTCACAAAGGCATTCGATTTGGTCAGTCGTGAGGGTCTGTTCAAAGCACTAAAGAAGATTGGCTGCCCACCAACTCTTCTGTCCATTGTGGAATCGTTCCACACAGGCATGAAAGGTATAATCAAGTTTGATGGCTCAACTTCAGAAGAGTCTGAAATCAAGAGTGGAGTTAAGCAAGGTTGTGTACTAGCCCCCACCCTCTTTGGGATATACTTTTCACTTCTACTGAAATATGCCTTTCGTGATCAGGATGACGGCATATACATTCACTCACGCTCAGATGGTGGCCTCTATAATGCTCAGAGATTGAAGGCCAAGACCAAAATTAGCAGGGTACTAATCAGAGAGTTGCTTTTTGCGGATGATGCTGCCATTACGACCCACTCTGAGGAAGAATTACAACATCTACTATCTGCATTCTCCAATGCTTGTTCTGAATTTGGTTTAACAATTAACAAAAAGAAGACACAGATTATGTCACAAGGTGCACATGGTGTACCATCAATCTTTATTGACGACGCCGAACTGGAGATAGTAGACCATTTTACATATCTAGGATCAGTGGTAAATAGCAAATTATCCCTCGATCAGGAAATCAACATCAGGATTGGCAAGGCAGCAACAACAATGAACATGTTAGCAAAAAGAGTCTGGGAAAACAGGAAGCTTACTGCCAAAACAAAAGTCCTCGTCTACCAAGCCTGTGTCCTTAGTAGTATACAATGCACGTTTCGGGTAAGGATTTGCCGGAGCCTCCGGCAATTGACCTTGACCTCGGCTGATTTTCACTCCCCCTCGGTCATGTAGTTGGGTGGGGTAAGGGGTGGTATCTAGGTCATATCTAAGGGCGATAATTCTAAGATTTTATGTTTCTAAGGGCAGATAACTATTGAGTGGGTGTATAAAATTTTTAATTAATTATTATAAAATAAAATAAAATAAATAAAAATAAAAATAAATAACGACGGGGTGCGGGGTGGTGGCGAGGAGGTGGGCGCGTGGGGCGAGGCTAGGTGATTCGGGTTTAAACACTATCATCACAGGGTACAAATGAAAAACTTAAAATGTACAGATGGTCGATATTATTGATTTTAGCGGGTATAGCTTAGTGAAATTCGTTGGTGAGGGGTGGGTAGCGGCTATTAGTGCTTTGTAGAGTGTCGTAGTGGCCTATACACTATCATCATACGGGTTACAAATGAAAACCTTAAAAAGTAAAAATGGCCGATAATATTGATTTTAGCGGGTATAGCTTAGTGAAATTCGTTGGTGAGGGGTGGGTAGCGGCTATTAGTGCTTTTTAGAGTGTCGTAGCTGCCTATACACTATCATCATACGGGGTACAAATGAAAACCTTAAAAAGTAAAGATGGCCGATTTTAATGATTTTAGCGGGTATAGCTTACTTAAATTTATTAAGAGGTGGGTAGCGGCTAGTAGTGCTATGTAGAGGGTCGTAGTGACTTATTCACTAACATAACACGTGTTACAAATGAAACCTTGAAAGCTAAAGATCGCTGATTGTAATGGATATAGTGTAGTATCATTCGGCGGTAAGGGGTGGGTACCAGGTATTAGTGGTCAAACAGTGGTCAAGTGGTGGTCAAGTAAGGAAAATTTTAGGGAAAAGTGATTGTAATGATATGATGATGCTTAAAGGGTGGTCAAGTGGTGGTCAAGCAGTGGTCAAGTAAGGAAAATTTTAGGGAAAAGTGATTGTAATGATATGATGATGCTTAAAGGGTGGTAAATTAGTGGTCAAATAGCGGTCAAGCAGTGGTCAAGTGGTAGTCAAGTAAGGAAAATTTTAGGGAAAATTGGTCGTAGCGACATGGTGATGGTTAAAGGATGGTAAATTAGTGGTAAGTTAGTGGTCAAGCAGTGGTCAAGTAAGGAAAATTTTAGGGAAAAGTGGTCGTAGCGACATGGTGATGGTTAAAGGATGGTAAATTAGTGGTAAATTAGTGGTCAAGCAGTGGTCAAGTGGTGGTCAAGTAAGGAAAATTTTAGGGAAAATTGGTCGTAGCGACATGGTGATGGTTAAAGGATGGTAAATTAGTGGTAAATTAGTGGTCAAGCAGTGGTCAAGTGGTGGTCAAGTAAGGAAAATTTTAGGGAAAAGTGGTTATAATGATATGGTGATGATTAAAGGGTGGTAAATTAGTGGTCAAGCAATGGTCAAGTGGTGGTCAAGTAAGGAAAATTTTAGGGAAAATTGGTCGTAGCGACATGGTGATGGTTAAAGGATGGTAAATTAGTGGTAAATTAGTGGTCAAGCAGTGGTCAAGTGGTGGTCAAGTGGTCGAGTGACCACTTAAATTGTAGATGACGATGTCCCTAAGATTATGGTAGTGGTTAAAGTGATCGATGACATGGTCAAGTAGCGGTCAACCAGTGGTCAAGTGGTCGAATGAACACTTAAAAGGTAGAGAAAAGTACGTATATTGAAACGGTGATGGTAAAATGGTCGACAACGTGGTCAAGCAGTGGTCAAGTAGTGCTCAACCAGTGGTCAACCGCTCAAGTGAGAAAATTGTAGGGTATGGTACGTGTAGTGAAACAGAGATGAATAAATTAAGTAGTGACGTTGTCAAGTAGTGATCAAGTAGCGGGCAAGTACTGGTCAAATGGTCGAGTGACCACTTAAATTGTAAGGGAAAGTACGTGTAGTGAACCTGTGTTGGTTAAAGTGATCGATGACGTGCTCAAGTAGTGGCCAAGTAGTGGTAAATGGTCGAATGACTACTTAAATTGTCGGTGAAAGTAGGTATGGTGACATGGTGATGATCAAGAGTTGGTCAAGTGGTGCTCAAATAGTGGTCAAGTAGTGGTCAAGTAGTCGAATGACCACTTAAATTATAGGGTATGGTACGTGTAGTGAAACGGTGATGGTAAAATAAGTAAGGACATAGTCAAATAGTGGTCAAGTACTGGTGAAGTAGTGATCAAGTGGTCGAAGGATCACTGTAGTGACATGATGATGGTTAAAGTGATCGATGAAATGATCAAGACGTTATGCCGACTGCTAAGTTCAGAAAGTAATGTCCTTACTAGTGGCAATTTCCCTGACAGAATCGCCTCGAGCACTGATTTTGTATTGATCAATAGCACCTAGTGGTACAGTCAACACACATGGACAATAGTTACATCTGGTCAAAGATGGCGTTGCACCCTATCACACATGGGTAATTGCTACAACCAAAGTACGTGTCATTCACTAAAACTGGTCAAATATGGTGTCACATCCGGTCACAGGGGTAATGGGACATCTGAGACACGTGGTTAAGAGGGAAACTATAGAAAAAGGGTGTCCTATCGGTTGTCGAGTCAGGGAACCTAACGTATGATGATCACTGTGTATAGGAGTGAATACACTGCATCATCACCACTGCATCCGAGGGTAAAATGGTCACCCCCTTCTCTCTCTCTTTTCTATAACCGTGTAGTCCTAGTGTTATCCGGTTACACCAAAGGACACCCGAGCATCAACACAACAAACTGCCCCGATTCAACCTTAGGCAATGCACGTAACATGACAGGTCACATGTCCGCCGTCATAATCAGCGACGTTATCACGTATCAAATTAGATAGCCACACTTTCATTTCCTTTCTATGTGTCCATAGTGTCTTTACATCTTTCTCCAGAAAACCATTTCCAAGACCAATATATGTTATTTGTCAGTGTACCTGCTCAGTGCCACACTTCACAACCAGACAAAAATACACGTTCTATGTACCACTTCAACCGTCAAATAAGAAAATATGTTAGACAAAATATTAAAATTATTGGTCAAATACAGAAATATATCACCCAAACTTATAAAAAGTAGGAACATATGTTAACCAAATGGAAAATATCTTAGCCAAATAGGAAATATTGTTAGCCAAATAGAAAAAATATTGACCACGTAACGATATATCTTGTCCACACTTATGAAAAGTAGGAAAATTTGTTAGCCAAATGGGGAAAATATTGTCCAAGTAACGAAATATCCCCCAACAAACTTAGGAAAAGTACGAAACTTTGTTAAGCAAGTATGAAAAGGTATCGACCAAACAGAGAAATATATCACCTAAACTTATAAAAAGTAAGAACATATGTTAACCAAATGGAAAATATCTTGGCCAAATAGGAAAATTTGTTAGCCAAATGGGGAAAATATTGTCCAAGTAACGAAATATCCCCCAACAAACTTAGGAAAAGTACGAAACTTTGTTAAGCAAGTATGAAAAGGTATCGACCAAACAGAGAAATATATCACCTAAACTTATAAAAAGTAAGAACATATGTTAACCAAACGGAAAATATCTAGGCCAAATAGGAAAATTTGTTAGCCAAAGGGGGAAAATATTGTCCAAGTAACGAAATATCCCCTAACAAACTTAGGAAAAGTACGAAACTTTGTTAAGCAAGTATGAAAAGGTATCGACCAAACAGAGAAATATATCACCCAAACTTATAAAAAGTAGGAACATATGTTAACCAAATGGAAAATATCTTGGCCAAATAGGAAATATTGTTAGCCAAATAGAAAAGATATTGACCACGTAACGATATATCTTGTCCACACTTATGAAAAGTAGGGAAATTTGTTAGTCAAATGAGGAAAATATTGACCACGTAACGAAGTACCCCCCAAAAAACTTAGGAAAAGTACGAAACTTTGTTAAGCAAGTATGAAAAGGTATCGGCCAAACAGAGAAATATATCACCCAAACTTATAAAAAGTAGGAACATATGTTAACCAAATGGAAAATATCTTGGCCAAATAGGAAAATTTTTTAGCCAAATAGAAAAAAATATTGACCATGTAACGATGTATCTTGTCCACACTTATGAAAAGTAGGGAAATTTGTTAGTCAAATGGGGAAAATATTGACCACGTAACGAAATACCCCCCAACAAACTTAGGAAAAGTACGAAACTTTGTTAAGCAAGTATGAAAAGGTATCGGCCAAACAGAGAAATATAACACCCAAACTTATGAAAAGTAGGAAACTTTGTTAGCCAAAGTGAAAAAACCTAGGTCAAGTAAGAAAATTCTGATAGCCAAATGTGAAAAGTGTCGGCCAAATACAGAAATTGCTCAACCAAACTTATAAAACGTAGGAAAATTGTTATTCAAACGGGAAAGCTATTGAACAACTAGGAAAATGTAATAGTCAAAGAAGAATAATATTGAACAAGTAATGAAATATATCATTCAAACGTATGAAAAGTAGGAAGCCTTGATAACCAAATGTGAAAAATATCACTCAAAGAGAGAAATAGCTCGCCCCAACGTATAAAAAGTAGGAAAATTGTCGGCCAAAGGGGAAAAAGTTAGACCAAATACAGAAATATCTCGACCAAACTTATAAAAATCTAGGAAAAAATAGTACCCAACACAACTAAAAGGCTGACTAAAGTTATAAATCCAAACTTATAAAAATAACCAAATAGGAAAACATATTGACCAAGTACAGACATATATCAATCAAACTTATAAACTTGTCGTCCAAAGTGATAAAAAACAAAGAAAGGCTGTCAGCCAGTCTAAGAAATAGGTATGGAAAAGTAAGTCGACCAAGACTACAGAAGTTATATTTGTATTTCCTTTTTTTTTCTTTTTTTTCTGAGCTTGGTCGACTTACTTTTCCATACCTATTTCTTAGACTGGCTGACAGCCTTTCTTTGTTTTTTATCACTTTGGACGACAAGTTTATAAGTTTGATTGATATATGTCTGTACTTGGTCAATATGTTTTCCTATTTGGTTATTTTTATAAGTTTGGATTTATAACTTTAGTCAGCCTTTTAGTTGTGTTGGGTACTATTTTTTCCTAGATTTTTATAAGTTTGGTCGAGATATTTCTGTATTTGGTCTAACTTTTTCCCCTTTGGCCGACAATTTTCCTACTTTTTATACGTTGGGGCGAGCTATTTCTCTCTTTGAGTGATATTTTTCACATTTGGTTATCAAGGCTTCCTACTTTTCATAAGTTTGAATGATATATTTCATTACTTGTTCAATATTATTCTTCTTTGACTATTACATTTTCCTAGTTGTTCAATAGCTTTCCCGTTTGAATAACAATTTTCCTACGTTTTATAAGTTTGGTTGAGCAATTTCTGTATTTGGCCGACACTTTTCACATTTGGCTATCAGAATTTTCTTACTTGACCTAGGTTTTTTCACTTTGGCTAACAAAGTTTCCTACTTTTCATAAGTTTGGGTGTTATATTTCTCTGTTTGGCCGATACCTTTTCATACTTGCTTAACAAAGTTTCGTACTTTTCCTAAGTTTGTTGGGGGGTATTTCGTTACGTGGTCAATATTTTCCCCATTTGACTAACAAATTTCCCTACTTTTCATAAGTGTGGACAAGATACATCGTTACGTGGTCAATATTTTTTCTATTTGGCTAACAAATTTTCCTATTTGGCCAAGATATTTTCCATTTGGTTAACATATGTTCCTACTTTTTATAAGTTTGGGTGATATATTTCTCTGTTTGGCCGATACCTTTTCATACTTGCTTAACAAAGTTTCGTACTTTTCCTAAGTTTTTTTGGGGGTACTTCGTTACGTGGTCAATATTTTCATCATTTGACTAACAAATTTCCCTACTTTTCATAAGTGTGGACAAGATATATCGTTACGTGGTCAATATTTTTTCTATTTGGCTAACAATATTTCCTATTTGGCCAAGATATTTTCCATTTGGTTAACATATGTTCCTACTTTTTATAAGTTTGGGTGATATATTTCTCTGTTTGGTCGATACCTTTTCATACTTGCTTAACAAAGTTTCGTACTTTTCCTAAGTTTGTTGGGGGATATTTCGTTACTTGGACAATATTTTCCCCCTTTGGCTAACAAATTTTCCTATTTGGCCAAGATATTTTCCGTTTGGTTAACATATGTTCTTACTTTTTATAAGTTTAGGTGATATATTTCTCTGTTTGGTCGATACCTTTTCATACTTGCTTAACAAAGTTTCGTACTTTTCCTAAGTTTGTTGGGGGATATTTCGTTACTTGGACAATATTTTTCCTATTTGGCTAACAATATTTCCTATTTGGCCAAGATATTTTCCATTTGGTTAACATATGTTCTTACTTTTTATAAGTTTAGGTGATATATTTCTCTGTTTGGTCGATACCTTTTCATACTTGCTTAACAAAGTTTCGTACTTTTCCTAAGTTTGTTGGGGGGTATTTCGTCACTTGGACAATATTTTCCCCATTTGGCTAACAAATTTTCCTATTTGGCCAAGGTATTTTCTCTGTGGTTAACATATGTTCCTACTTTTTATAAGTTTGGGTGATATATTTCTCTACTTGGTCGATACCTTTTCATACTTGCTTAACAAAGTTTCGTACTTTTCCTAAGTTTGGTTTGGGTATTTCGTTACTTGGACAATATTTTCCCCATTTGGCTAACAAATTTTCCTACTTTTCATAAGTGTGGACAAGATATATCGTTACGTGGTCAATATTTTTTCTATTTGGCTAACAAATTTTCCTATTTGGCTAAGATATTTTCCATTTGGTTAACATATGTTCCTACTTTTTATAAGTTTGGGTGATATATTTCTGTATTTGACCAATAATTTTAATATTTTGTCTAACATATTTTCTTATTTGACGGTTGAAGTGGTACATAGAACGTGTATTTTTGTCTGGTTGTGAAGTGTGGCACTGAGCAGGTACACTGACAAATAACATATATTGGTCTTGGAAATGGTTTTCTGGAGAAAGATGTAAAGACACTATGGACACATAGAAAGGAAATGAAAGTGTGGCTATCTAATTTGATACGTGATAACGTCGCTGATTATGACGGCGGACATGTGACCTGTCATGTTACGTGCATTGCCTAAGGTTGAATCGGGGCAGTTTGTTGTGTTGATGCTCGGGTGTCCTTTGGTGTAACCGGATAACACTAGGACTACACGGTTATAGAAAAGAGAGAGAGAAGGGGGTGACCATTTTACCCTTCGGATGCAGTGGTGATGATGCAGTGTATTCACTCCTATACACAGTGATCATCATACGTTAGGTTCCCTGACTCGACAACCGATAGGACACCCTTTTTCTATAGTTTCCCTCTTAACCACGTGTCTCAGATGTCCCATTACCCCTGTGACCGGATGTGACACCATATTTGACCAGTTTTAGTGAATGAGACGTAGTTTGGTTGTAGCAATTACCCATGTGTGATAGGGTGCAACGCCATCTTTGACCAGATGTAACTATTGTCCATGTGTGTTGACTGTACCACTAGGTGCTATTGATCAATACAAAATCAGTGCTCGAGGCGATTCTGTCAGGGAAATTGCCGCTAGTAAGGACATTACTTTCTGAACTTAGCAGTCGGCATAACGTCTTGATCATTTCATCGATCACTTTAACCATCATCATGTCACTACACATACCATACCCTACAATTTAAGTGATCCTTCGACCACTTGATCACTACTTCACCAGTACTTGACCACTATTTGACTATGTCCTTACTTATTTTACCATCACCGTTTCACTACACGTACCATACCCTATAATTTAAGTGGTCATTCGACTACTTGACCACTACTTGACCACTATTTGAGCACCACTTGACCAACTCTTGATCATCACCATGTCACCATACCTACTTTCACCGACAATTTAAGTAGTCATTCGACCATTTACCACTACTTGGCCACTACTTGAGCACGTCATCGATCACTTTAACCAACACAGGTTCACTACACGTACTTTCCCTTACAATTTAAGTGGTCACTCGACCATTTGACCAGTACTTGCCCGCTACTTGATCACTACTTGACAACGTCACTACTTAATTTATTCATCTCTGTTTCACTACACGTACCATACCCTACAATTTTCTCACTTGAGCGGTTGACCACTACTTGACCACTGCTTGACCACGTTGTCGACCATTTTACCATCACCGTTTCAATATACGTACTTTTCTCTACCTTTTAAGTGTTCATTCGACCACTTGACCACTGGTTGACCGCTACTTGACCATGTCATCGATCACTTTAACCACTACCATAATCTTAGGGACATCGTCATCTACAATTTAAGTGGTCACTCGACCACTTGACCACCACTTGACCACTGCTTGACCACTAATTTACCACTAATTTACCATCCTTTAACCATCACCATGTCGCTACGACCAATTTTCCCTAAAATTTTCCTTACTTGACCACCACTTGACCATTGCTTGACCACTAATTTACCACCCTTTAATCATCACCATATCATTATAACCACTTTTCCCTAAAATTTTCCTTACTTGACCACCACTTGACCACTGCTTGACCACTAATTTATCACTAATTTACCATCCTTTAACCATCACCATGTCGCTACGACCAATTTTCCCTAAAATTTTCCTTACTTGACCACCACTTGACCATTGCTTGACCACTAATTTACCACCCTTTAATCATCACCATATCATTATAACCAATTTTCCCTAAAATTTTCCTTACTTGACTACCACTTGACCACTGCTTGACCACTATTTGACCACTAATTTACCACCCTTTAAGCATCATCATATCATTACAATCACTTTTCCCTAAAATTTTCCTTGCTTGACCACTAATTTACCACCCTTTAAGCATCATCATATCATTACAATCACTTTTCCCTAAAATTTTCCTTACTTCACCACCACTTGACCACTGTTTGACCACTAATACCTGGTACCCACCCCTTACCGCCGAATGATACTACACTATATCCATTACAATCAGCGATCTTTAGCTTTCAAGGTTTCATTTGTAACACGTGTTATGTTAGTGAATAAGTCACTACGACCCTCTACATAGCACTACTAGCCGCTACCCACCTCTTAATAAATTTAAGTAAGCTATACCCGCTAAAATCATTAAAATCGGCCATCTTTACTTTTTAAGGTTTTCATTTGTACCCCGTATGATGATAGTGTATAGGCAGCTACGACACTCTAAAAAGCACTAATAGCCGCTACCCACCCCTCACCAACGAATTTCACTAAGCTATACCCGCTAAAATCAATATTATCGGCCATTTTTACTTTTTAAGGTTTTCATTTGTAACCCGTATGATGATAGTGTATAGGCCACTACGACACTCTACAAAGCACTAATAGCCGCTACCCACCCCTCACCAACGAATTTCACTAAGCTATACCCGCTAAAATCAATAATATCGACCATCTGTACATTTTAAGGTTTTCATTTGTAACCCTGTGATGATAGTGTTTAAACCCGAAATCACCTAGCCTCGCCCCACGCGCCCACCTCCTCGCCACCACCCCGCACCCCGTCGTTATTTATTTTTATTTTTATTTATTTTATTTTATTTTATAATAATTAATTAAAAATTTTATACACCCACTCAATAGTTATCTGCCCTTAGAAACATAAAATCTTAGAATTATCGCCCTTAGATATGACCTAGATACCACCCCTTACCCCACCCAACTACATGACCGAGGGGGAGTGAAAATCAGCCGAGGTCAAGGTCAATTGCCGGAGGCTCCGGCAAATCCTACCCGAAACGTGCATTGTATACTACTGTCCTTAGTACTCTTCTTTATGGCAGTGAAACCTGGACAGCTTACTCACGCCAAGAGAAACGTTTAAACAGCTTTCATATGCGGTGTCAGCGAAGAATACTTGGTATTAAGTGGCAAGACAAAATCACAAATACTGAAGTATTGGAAAGATCAGGTTGTGTGACGGTGTATTCCATGCTCAGTCTTCGTAGACTTAGATGGATAGGACACGTTAGGAGGATGGATGATGGTAGAATACCACAGGACATCTTTTTTGGTGAATTACAGACGGGTAGGAGATCTCAGGGTCGGCCTCTACTACGATACAAAGATGTGTGTAAGCGGGACATGACTGATACAGGCATTGATAATGCACATTGGGAGCACGTCGCCGCTGAACGTGTTGCATGGAGGGCAACTATCAGAAATGGAATAAAGACAAAGGAGAAAATGATTGCAGATAAAGCACACACAGAGCGTGAGAGACGTAAGATGGTGCAAAATGGTGGAAGTGACCATGTTTTCACATGCACCTACTGTTGGCAAACATTTGCAGCAAGAATTGGCCTTACCAGCCACACTCGCCACCGCCATGGATCGTAGTTATTAAGCCTTTTTGAAGCACAATGTATCAAACTATCGTCTGTCAAGACGGAAAGGGGCCAATGTGTAGTAGAGACCGACCCTGAGATCTCCTACCCATCTGTAGTTCATCAAAAATGTCGTTTGGTAGTCTTCCATCATTCATCCTCCTAACATGTCGTATCCATCTAAGTCTACGAAGACTAACTTAGCTGATTTAGCGGTCACTGAGTAAATAACTTAAAAACATAACAAGACATATCCCGCGCTGGAAACAAGAGGTCAAATCGGATTTTTTTTTGGGGGGGGGGGGGGGGGGGGGGAGGAAAGACCAACAAAATTACTGAGACCAGAATTAGAGGTAATTTTGGAAAGGCACTGTAGCAATTACAACAGATTGTGAAGGGTATTACATAGAAGACATGAGAATAACATTATATAGCTCTGAATAGCATCAGAAAGGCGCAGAAACAAGGATAATTGAGTGATAAACAATGCAGGAAAGATACGGACTGAATAACAAGAAACTGGGATGAATAATACAGAACAGGCGCGGAAACATTACGATAAACTGCTACATGTAATGCAGAAGAGACATGGAAACAACAAGACAAAACGACTAAGAATACGTGAAATAAGGGGAAATATTGACCAGAGTAGGTGAACAATACATGAATGATGTGGAAACGAGCCACAAGTAACTTCGATGGTAATGTTGGAAAGATGTGGAAGTAACCACAACAAACTGTCTTGGAAGTCCCTCTTCTTAGCCATATGAAGTCTCCCGCCTGTAGTGTTTTCTTAGTTTTCAGTCAAAATCTTCCTTATTTTGGAAATTTTGTGGTGATGCTTTATTTTGTCTTCCCTCGTTCGTTAGACACAGTGATATATATGTGTCAACTAACTAAACCAAACCCTACGACATCATTCAAGGACGCTCGGCTAATATTCCATTCACAATACGAACACTTATGTGACATCCGATTAACAGTCATCCTCATAATCATGTGTCATGTCGATAAGCGTTGGCTGTCATATTTCACCATCTCACCCGATCACGCATCTAGATAGTTACCCTTCTGCCTTCCCCTTGTTCTTCTCCCCTCAGTCTTGCCAAGTGTCACCAAGCTCTCTAGTTTATTTCTTCTCATAGCGTGTCCAAAACATCTCAACCATCTACGTCTTGTTTTCTCTAATAAGTTTATGGTTATCATTGGTTGTTCTGAGTATCAATGGTATTCTTTGCATGTTCCTCAGAAACCACATTTCTATAATTACATATTTTCCTTGATATTATATTCTCATTGTGCCAAATGTAAGAAAAATGCCGCCAACATAATCAATAACAGTTAATTTTTTCATCGACCTTACAAAGGCATTTGATTTGGTTAGTCATGAGGGTCTGTTCAAGGCGTTAAAGAAGATTGCATAATCAAGTTTGATGGTGTTCTTCTTCAGAAGAATTTCAAATCAAGAGTGGAGTTAAGCAAGGTTGTGTACTTGCCCCTAACCTCTTTGGAATATACTTTTCACTTCTACTGAAATATGCATTTCGTGATCAGGATAGTTATATATACATTAACTCACTCTCAGATGGGGGCATCTACAATGCCCAGAGATTTAAGGTCAAGGCCAAAATTAAGAGGGTATTGATCAGAGAGTTGCTGCTTGCAGATGATTCTGCAATTATGACCCACTTTGAGGAAGAATTACAATGTCTACTATCTGCATTCTCCAATGCTTGTTTTGAATTTGGTTTAAAAATTAGCAAAAAGAAGACACAGATTATGTCACAAGGTGCACATGGGGTACCATCAATCTTTATTGACGACGCCGAACTGGAAATAGTAGACCGTTTTACATATTTAAGATCAGAGGTAAATAGCAAATTATCCCTAGATCAGGAAGTCAACATCAGGAATAGTCAGGCAACAACAGCAATGAACTGGTTAACAAAAAGAGTCTGAGAGAACGGAAAGCTTACTGCCAACATAAAAGTCCTTGTCTATTAAGCCTGTGTCCTTAGTACTCTTCTTTATGGCAGTGAAGCCTGGTCAACGTACTCACACCAAGAGAATCGTTTAAACAGCTTTGATATGTGGTGTCTGCAAAGATAACATGGTATTAAGCGAAAAGACAAAATCACAAATACTGAAGTACTGGAAATACAATTTGTTCCATGGTCAGCCTTCGTAGACTTAGATGGATAGGACACGTTAGGAGGATGGATGATGGTAGAATACTAAAGGATATCTTCTTTGGTGAATCACAGGTGGGTAAGCGACATCAGGGTCGGCCTCTATACTACGATTCAAAGATGTGTGTAAGTAGGTTATTTAGCAGTATAAATAACTAATTATTGCAATTTTATTTTACTTATACACTTATACATTATATTTGACAATATGGACACAGACGTTTACTAATTTGTTAACAAGATTTTACAACTTGTTATTATAACAAATATTCTTTATTATCTATCAATGGCTTTAATTTATACACAAACCGACTACATTGTCAATATAATTGTTGATTTCTAATGAGATGTATGTAACTGCTTGCACTTTGGGACAATATTCTTGAAATCTGGAGCAAGTTTACTTGTTGAAATTCGCATGACAGCATGCAAGTTCCAGTCCGACAATAAAGACCTATTCTTAGATTTGTTGATCTTCAAGCAAGAGAATGCTTGTTCGCAAATGTATGTTGATCCAAACAATGATAAAAGTTTAGCTGCAAAGTTTTTCAAGTTGGGAAATGATTCTTGTGATAAAGATCCATAGAAATCCAGCAAACCATCTGACTTGAATTTCTCTTTCAGGTCATGATCTACTTGTAAGTCAAGCAGCTCCAACTGTATGTCCTCTGTGGCTGTATCAGCTTCTGCACTAAAATGGGAACTGAGAATATTGAACTGTGGCTCTAAGTTCTTGAAATCTTGGAATCTCCATCCAAATTCTTCAATCAATGCATCTAATTGGGCTTTGTACTTTTCAGTCATTTCACCAGAAATGGTTTCTTGTTTCAGCAAAGGGAAGTGACAAAATCTTTTTTCACTTGCTTGTCTGGAGAACAGTGAGAGTTTTGCCTGAAATGATTTTACATGTACATACAATTCATGTGCAAACACACCATTGCCCTGAAGTTTGACATTCAGTTCATTTCACTTTTCCATAATTTCAATGGCAAACATAAAGTCTAACTTCCACTCTTTATTGACAATGTTAGTATTAAAGTCACATTCAATGCGTGTCTCTAGGAACATCACTATTTCTTCTCTGAGTTCCCACACTCGCCTCAACACCTTGCCGAGACTCAGCCATCGAACACTGGTGTGGTACAGGACATCGGAATGTTCAGTTTCCAAATCGTCAAGTAATGCCTTGAACTGTCTGTGATTAAGTCCTCTTGATCTGATGAGGTTGATGACACTGACAACTGGGTCAATAACATGCTTGATATTCAAAACAGTTTTACACAGACTTTCTTGATGAATCACACAGTGAAGTGGTAATAATGTGTGGTCTGGATATTCTGCTTTAATCTTATCACTTATCAACTTTACCAGACCTACATTTTTTCCAGTCAAAGCACGAGCTCCGTCAGTTGTAACACTTGCCATCTTGTTCCAAACCAACCCAGTTCTTTCAATACAGTTAGTAACAGCATTGAATATATCATGGCCTGTGGTTGTGTCTTTGAGTGACTCAACACTCAGTAACTCTTCAGTGAGTTTGAAAGAAGTGTTTATTCCACGTATAAATATCAATAATTGGGCAGTATCATGTACATCGGTACTCTCATCCAATGCAAGAGAGTACCACAAAAATTGTTTACTTACATCTTGAAGTTTATGCATCAAATTGTCACTTATCTTGTCAACACGTCTGACCACAGTTCTCCTTGATAAAGTAATGTTGTCAAATCTTGTTGTTGTTGTTGTTTGTTTTGTTCTGGACACATAATGTTTGCTGCATCTAGCAAACATTCCTTGATGAACTCGCCATCAGAAAATGGCTTGTTCTGTTTTACAATTCTGTGTGACAGCACAAGACTAGCTTCAGTTGCAGCATCTTGAATTGAAGACTGTTTAGTGAAAACAGTTTGCTGTTTCTCAAATTTTTCACCAACTCCAGGCATTTCCTTTCCCTCCCTTCGGTTGTTAAATTGTATCCGAAATCGGAATGTTTTGTTTGATAATGTCTTTTTAAATTGTACTCCTTGAAGACAGCCACTGACTCACAACACAACAAGCAAACTGATTTGCTACCAACTTTTATAAAACAGTACTTAGTTGTCCATTCATCATTAAAAACACGGCATTCATCTTCAATCTTACGTTTGTTATTGACACTCATTGTTTTAATAAAATTCGAACAGTTAGAATTGTACAAAACTTTAAAACGGAAATGAAACAAAACCTACTTCCGGCTGTGTGTGAAAATAAAATATTCGGAAAACAAGTAGTAAACTCAGAATAAATTTCAGAAATATATCAAGACTACTACAACAAATAAATTAATTTGAACATTGTAAATGTGGAAATAATTTATAACAGCAAAAAACTTTTAAATTTAATATTTTCTTGCAAAATACATCATTTTATTCACCGGAGAAATATCTGTTTTTCATAAAAAATAATCCTTATTAAATTTTTACATGTCGATAAATATTTCTCTGTATGAAATTCGCATTTTAGCAATACATGGTTCCAAATGTTGCCGTATGTAGCCGGGAGGCGGGGTTGGGGTGAGCGCCCAATCATGCATAAATACACCAATGGCTTGTGCATTCATCACCTATGCAGCAAAAGTCCAACTTCTAGCCTTCTCGTGGCGGAACTGTTTTAACTAACAGGAGAAGGGGCGGCAACGAGTCACTGGCGCCGAGAAATAACTAGAACGCTCTAGATGTGTATGAACGTACATGCATGCGAAGACATGTGTGTGCGTGCCAACACACCTAAACTCGAGTAAGACCACAGTTTGCTCTAGCAAATGAAAGGTGCTGAAGACGGAGGCAACTAGCCAGGAGGCGCACCACAGAAATCAGGATGCCACGCAATCACGAGTAACGAAACCTGTCGACTACTTCTAAATGTTATGGTGCTCGCCATGCTTTGGACCCCCAGGCAGGTGCAGTGCCAGGCCCTATGCCTCGAAAGGGTCCAACCACAGCTACTGGAGGTCCTTCTCAGATGTCCTGTGGAGCCAAGGGGTCTGACAATAGAGCGTCTGGGCATACCAAACAAAGACTAAAACTAATGCACTGGAATGCGGAGGGAGTCAGCAACAAAAAATATTGAAATAGAAAACATCTTGGTCCAAGAAAAGGTCAGCGTATGTTGCTTGCAAGAAACTCACCTCAACGAAAACGAAATGATGTCTGGGAAATTGCCAGTACTAAGGACACTACTTTCTGAACTTAGCAGTCAGCATAAGGTCGCCATACAGTGGATACCATCCCACTGTGGACAACCCAGAAACGACAGAACTGATCTATTGGCTAAGGAAGGAGCAAAAGAAGAACAGCCTGGTGTGCCCGTTACATACCACCAAAAGAAAAGAATGATTAAATCAATCAGAAAGGCCACCAAAACCTGCTCAAGACGACTACCACGTCATGGACAGACCAGAACAAGTCATTCTTCTGCACCTCAGAATAGTACACACTAGATTACGCTACCACATGTATACAAGATTCAAGATTGGTGAATTAGCCATGTGCACATGTGGATTGGCGTCACTGACAGCAGAGAACATACTCAAAGACTGCCCAAATTACAACATGTCTAGGCAAACCTTCTGGCCTAGAGAGACAACAATAGAAGATAAACTCTATGGGCTGCTGAGTGAACTAAAAAGGACAGTTATATTCATTTTAGAGGCAAGATTACAGTTATAGATATTTAAAGCTAACGAAAGAAGAAGAGGAAGCATTACATTACGAAGGTCAAGAACTGTTTACAAACATAGATAATTAGAACGAAATGTTATCAGAAATGTTTAATCAATCATAACGATACATGCAATTCTGTAAAATTCAACAAAACAGCTTAAAAACAAAGAAAAATTCTTTATTTCTAAATGCCCTCGCGGGCCGCATAAAATCAGTTGCCGGACCACATGCGGCCCGCGGGTGGTGGTTTGCCCTCCTCTGTTCTAAGGCATTGATCATTTCTGTTGAGATATTGTCTGGAACATCTTCATAATTGGTGCTCCTTCGTTATTATATGGAATAACATACAGTTCCTCTCTTGTATCGTTATAAAGGTCTTTCACGTAATCTAACCATGCATTTATAATTTGATCTTTTTCTATTATGACTTTTCTATCTTTGGTTTTTAGACAATCTGTTGAGATGTGGAGTATATTTTCTCCACGGGAAACTAACATTAAAAAGGAAGACCTTCTGTTTGCACAGATGTGGCTGAAATCGCCTAATCGATAATGTGTTTTTAGTGGTATCATTTATTATTGTATGCATTAATTTGGTATGATGGGTGTTATGTTGATTTTCAATTTCCCTGCAATTTTCCTTAAGTCATGTTTCTTTTGCCTCTTTGCACATTTTCCCAATTTTCATGTAAATCTATTCATATTGTTCTGTTTACCAGTCAAGGAGATTATATCAAGAATGTTATTTAGTCAAGACCAAGATTATCTTATACAACTAATCCCTAGATGGAATCAATCTTCCAAAGATTGGCCCGCCTCTCCGAGAACACGCCCCCCCCCCCCCCCCCCCCCCCCCCCCCCCCCCCCCCCCCCCCCCCCCCCCCCCCACAATAACGTAAAAAAAAATTCTAAGAAATAGTTCTTGAGAAATATTGTATCCGTCCTGAAGTAAGAATACAACAAAGATATCCATCCTGAAGGAAGAATACAACAAAGATATTGACAGCAGATCTACGTATTTTAAAACTACTGGCTCACAGGTGTCAACATTACAGTCAATATTACCAGATTTCTCGTATGATCATTTGCTAGAAAACTAGGCTGTCGATGATAAACAGCATGAAAGGTATCCCGGGAAGTTATGACAACATCATGCCAAAACTTTCGAGAGATAAACGCTACATTAATCACAGCTTGTGTAATACTCTGTCAAACATGTAATAAATTAATATTATCATTGTTAATGCAGCTATTGGAGTTTTGTTTCTGGCAAACTGTGCCCTATTTAGATAGCCATCTGTTACGGATGGCAGTTGTGTAAATAATGTCGCAGATAACATTTCAAATGCGGTCAGATCTCCAGTCAAATGACTGACTGCGCATCCACCACCAGACAGACTCTTCTTAAAATTATCACAACTGTATGTTATGATTTTGTGAAGCACTAGATTCAACTGTCTGTCTGTGAGTACGGATCCGGCATCTTACTTGTATGCTACTGTGTCAACTTTCGCACTGCCACTAATTGTAGCGGGCGGCAGGCATACTCACTGGGTTTACAATAATTAAACCTTTCTATTCTGGGATGCCGGATCCGTGATGAAGGGCTTACGGACGCGGTTCGTAATCCCGCATACCCGCGTTCGAAACACAGCAGACCGCGTTGCGTTGGCATTTTACGAAATGGTATGGGTGCCAGTCGTACAGAAAACAATGGGGAAACTACTGAACGTAAACTTGCCAAGAGATCACAACAGCAAAAAATCCTGGTGTTGACTGCGAAAGGATATGCAACTAACTTTAACTAATGGGATACTAGTTAACAAGACTTACCTTCACACTAGCCTGTCAGACAATATCTGACTAGCCTAAATAATGGCCACTGCATTGAGCAGTCACAGAAGCCACAGACAATAGATTGCACGATTCCTTGCCTGATATAATTCTCTGTATCTCGTCAGGTGCACACCGCAGTTTTATATTTCATATGATCTAAATACAGAAATAATACTATGGCTGAAATACAAAATACACAGTCATTGCTATTCTTCAAATGTGCAGTAAATTATCCCCACAGAACACTAAGATTAAAAAGGAAGTATTTATGTTGGTCGAAAGCAGTACACGAAATGTTTTTTCTGTGTTAACTTTTTTTTCCCCCGCGTTTCCATCCTGTTTCAGGATATTGCGGTCAACATCAGCATCTTTCAGCTGTATGTTGATTCCTAGGCTATATTTGTGTTCACTCTGTAATTGCTAATAAGAAATATTCCGAGATGGCCAAATCTGAAGTTTTCTGACCAGTCGACTGCACATGGATTCCTGAAGATTGATTAACTCTCTTTCCCACGAACTGGTATGTGTTGGGTTACTCGACACGCTAATAGTCTTTCCGCTCTAACTGTGTAAGTTGCTTGGCACTCACATTGCAATTGATAAATACAATTTAATTTGATGTACGCTCTCCGCCCTCATCTTTACCAACCAGCGAAATGTCCAAACACTAATCTGATTATGTGTCCCTCTGGCCTTTCCAAGAGTACTGAGTGTCGGCCAGATCCTTTGTATAGAATAGTTATTAAATGCATCTGAAACATGTTTAATGCAAGATCACATTAATGTGTTTCATTAGCTGTTGTACATAAAGTATGGTGGACTGGCTTGCAAGCTTAGTGACCTTGCAACATGACTTCGGCACCACCAAAAGGTAGCCGGCCCCTGGTATATAGAATAAAACACTATTTCCACAGGAATTTAATACTGTAGTTCGGTGTTATTTCTTGTCAAACGTAAAGTCAGCAGATTATCCTATAAAGTTACCAGTTAGCCCCAATTGTCTGTGAGACTTGGTGAAAGACAATCCGATCTGACACAGTCAACATATAATCCGGACTCGACCACAAACTATTGTGTCAGCTCTTGTTTCAAGTACAAACATCAAGCCTCGGCTAATGTCGAATTGTCAACTCGGCGCTCAAATCTAATTGTCCTTGCTAGCGACCGAGAAACTAAAGCACAAGATCAATGTCTGTCTTTGTTGCTTTTCTGTCTCTACTACCGTCCATCTTTCTTTCTTTCTTTCTTTCTTTTCTTTTCTTTCTTTCTTTCTTTCTTTCTTTCTTTCTTTCTTTCTTTCTTTCTTTCTTTCTTTCTTTCTTTCTTTCTATCTTTCTTTCTTTCTTTCTTTCTTTCTTTCTTTCTTTCTTTCCGTCCGTCCGTCCGTCCGTCCGTCCGTCCGTCCGTCTGTCCGTCCGTCCGTCCGTCCGTCAGTCTGTCTGTCTGTCTGTCTGTCTGTCTGTCTGTCTGTCTGTCTGTCTGTCTGTCTGTCTGTCTGTCTGTCTGTCTTTTCGGCCAGTGTGTCTTACTTTGTGTCTTGTTTCTTCTGCTTTAGCCTTATCTCCAGCATGATCACGACCAACACGACTATCACTACCTCATCCACTATCTCCAGTATCAACAGTATCATTACTATCATCGCCATCACCACCACCCCACTTTCACTATCAATACTACGACTATTATCGGCATCATCATCACAATCGTCATAATCATGACCACTGTCGACAGCTATGCTAAATATATTCCCATATGGCCAATTTCAATTTGAATTCCAGTTTTCAAAACAAAAATTCCAAATTCGGCCTCGTTCAACCTGCTTCCTCAGCGTCGGTTATTGTTGAGGTCTGTGGTTTTTGTGGGTTTGTTCACCCTAATTCTTGTCTTGTGAGTCCTATCTCGGACTGGTTATGTTGGTTTGTGTCTGTGACGTCAGCAGTGGGATCGGTCGGCGGCTGTCCTTTGTGCATGTTTCCTCTTGTGGTTTTCTTTGTTGGCGCAGGCTCCTGGCTTGACTGGTTGCAGTCCTTAAAAGGACTTTTTATTTGGTATTTTTGCCTTCTCAATTGTGAATTAACTGTAGAAGCTTTTCGATGTGATATGCCTCCTTGCGCTTTCTTTCAGTCCGCTTCCCGCGTTTGAGTTCTTGCTGTCTTTTGATTGCTTCCTCCGTGGTCAGCCATGGGATGACTTCTCCGTCCTCTATATAGTATTGCCATGGGTGTTCGGCATCGACTCCTTTTAAATCTGGTAATGTGGCGGTATGGCGGGGCATTGGTTTCCCGTTGAGTTTCTTGTACTTCTTTTCTTTTTCTTCCATGCGCTTTCTGTATTCCTCGCACTCGAGTTCGTATTTCCTCGTTATCTCAGGGAACAATATTCTTGGCCTCCGGACGTCATCAGGGTGCTCATTTCGGTTTTTTTCGGATGTCTGGTGGGATATTGGCTTCCCTTTTAATGTTTCTGGCGTCGTGGTTGGGCAGCTGGCTTTCGCTTGTGGTTCAGGCTCGGTCTCTTGGTTTTCATCCTGCGATTTCTCTGTAATTTCTTGTTCGGCTTCTGTTGTTTTGTTTCGGAGTATTTCCATTTCAGCTTTCTGTAGTTCTCGCTCTGATTTAATGGTTTGTAGGATCTCTTCATTCTCCTTCTCAATCAGTGCCATATGTTCTACTTTTTGCTTGATGTTTTGCTGAATCTCCTTCATTTCCGCCAGTAGTTTTTCGTTGTCGTTATTCGAGGTCGGCGTCAGCAGTGCCTTGACTTGTCTCTTCAACTCGTCTATTTGTTTTTGAAGTTGATCTCTTTCGGCTTGTACGATACCCGTGGCTGTCTCGCCCCTTCGCATTGCTTCCTTGACTGATGTCTTCGTGGTAGTTGCGACCTTTAAGGCGTCTCTGTGTCGTTGCAGGTACGGACAGCCCAAGTATCTTGCTCCATGCTTGCCCAGGCAGTTGGCGCATTTTCTATTGTTGTTAAGGGCTCTGAAGTCCGTGTCCAGCTTGGCCAGCGGACACTCCTTGAAGGCGTGGTGATCGGCGCAGTAACAGCAGATTTCCGTCTTACTGCGGCATATTGCTCTGCTGTGGCCGGTCCTCTCCTCTGACATCTGGAACATTGGTTGACTCTAGGGATGAATCTTTCTGGCTGCTGCATTCTGTTGTTGATTGAAACTGTTATTGGCATCTCGCTGCCCTCCAATATCACCACCGCCAAGGTTGTAGGTATCTTGGAGTAGGTGAGGAGCCGCTCCGCCTTCATGAATCGGATGTGAGGATTCTCTTCTCGTAGCTGTTTCAGGATTTCTTCGTCTGTCAGCCCCACTTGTATCCTCTTGACAACCCATCGGACTGTTTTTGAGTCGGTGTTCCCGGCTCTGGTGTCTTGATTCTTGACGGTGTTGGGCTGTCGATCTTCTCCCTCGTAAGAGCTTCCCATATGGCGTAAAACGTATTCTTCTTATAGTCCATGCCGTGTAGCGTTTGTGACCATATTTATCCATAGCCTTCTGTCTCCTGTGTTCGGAATCAGTTTTGATATCGATGTTCCTCAATGCCATGATACTCAAATGTCCAGCATCTTCAATTGTGTCTTCCCCTGTCTTCGTTCCCCTCTAACTTTCTCGTTGCGGTGTATTCTTTCTATCCGACTACAGTGCTATCATCATTCTTCTATAAAACCCCCATCTCCTCATCTTCTACATAATTCCACACTTTGATTTATTTGGTTGTTTCCTGATTTGAGGTTTGAAGATTGAGCACAACCCACAAGTGGCAACGCTGATCGTATTCCCGTACGAACCTTAGGTCTTGTCCAAATCAGACTGGAAGCACTAGACTCGAGTTTAGCTCTCGTTTTAGCTCGTCAGTACTGCATGTCCCTGACTGGTCCCGGGATCGAACTCTGGATCACTGGGGTGTGAGGCGGTGTATAACCGCTAGACGGGACCAAATTATCATACTACAATATTACAACGTCACCCATTGTAGGCTATAGATTAAAGTTGCCCTAGCGCCACGACTGACACCCGTTAATCGATGTGGCCCCAATTCCACACTTGTCTAATTGTTCATGAAACCCTTCCGACTGGGGTTATGTTATTGGTGGACAATATGATCTTTAAGGCTGACATCGCAAGCCTCACAATAAATGACAGAAATGTTAACAGAGAGAGAACGCAAACTGAGATATTTGGGAATTACCTTAGATAGAAGTCACTCATTCAGGGATCATGTGGATGAAGCTATTTTGGGATCTAAGAAGGGACTCGGTGTGCTGAAGATTATGCCAGCAATGGACATGGAGGAAAGAATGTTGTTCATACTTTGTCAACATCTAATTCTCTCAGTAATGAGTATGTATTTGGACTGATCACAGTGTCAAAGAGTCAGTTGGTGAAACTAGAGTGCATACAGAATGAAATACAGAGTGATACTGGGATGCACAAGGGACACGCCGGTAGTGTGTTTGTGATATATCATAGCGTTATCAACGATTGCAGACAAGCCCAATGTGATGAGGGCTAAATCATAACTCAGGAGTGGCTGCAGACACGGAACGACCCCTGCATGAAGCCCTGGACACAGTTAAGTGTCATAGGCTGACCAAAGGTAAATCATGGCTCAGGCAGATGACACAATCAGAGAAGCGTGCACGCTTGAGAACATTGGAAGAGTGGGTCAGAATGCCAGTGTTCCACGGAGCGGCTGATAGATAATTAGATCTTGTTGTTGATAGTGCTGATGGGCTCCGTGGTTTTATGTGGTGTTTGTTAATGAAGTCATTGTTAATGTACTACGGAGGAATTGGAATCACACGTAGCTGAAATCGTCGACAAGGACTGATAGTGTCGTTCGGAGCTGATATGATTCATTTTGACTATATATGTAACTTCTGTTTCTTTAGCTCAACTCCGTGAACTTATGATAAATATTAAATATTACACTAGGGATACACAAAGTGGAGAGTGGAAAAGAAGAAGTAACAAAGACATTTATGATCTGTTTAAGTCCCCGCTAATCACTGGTATCATGAAGGCTAATAGACTACAATGGCTGGGGCATATAGAAAGAATGGAAGATAATAGGGAAACAAAACTTGCTTACACTCAGGGAATAAATGACCGTAGACCCCGAGGTAGAACAAGAAGACGGTGGAGAGATAATATATATACAGACCTACAAGCACTTGGAATCAACGACTGGCAAGAGAAGGTCCACCAGAGAGACGAATGGAGACGGATTGTATTTGCAGCAAAGAACCTCAATGGCTCGGAAAGCTGAAGAAGAAGAAGAAGAAGAAGTAGAAGAAGAAGATATTTGAGTGCCATGACTCTTTGATGTTACCATCTCAGTATTACCCTTGGTTATATGCAAATGTTACTCTTTACTTCTGAACAATCTCAAACTAAACACAAGTAGAACGCAAAGCTAGGTAACTCAACTCGAATAGTATTGTCACAGTCTATTACTTATTAGGCTATATAAATAATATATTTCATTTACACAACCGGAATTAATTAACTTTACGAGTTAACAAACCAACTCAACACCACAACTCTTTAACACTAGTAGTGGCACAGTTTTTGGCCATGCTATTTGAACAAAGAACCAGGTCCACACTTGACCGTGACTCAAGCCCAACTGATCTTGAAGGTGACGCTTTGTCCTCTCTCAAAGCGTCCCGATCGCTTTTTACGCTCTTTTGACCAACGCTCGTGGCGGGTCACTTTGCACGGTCTCTCGTACAGACCGCACTATTCCCTGACCAATACCATGGTCTGTAACTCTATAAACTCGATCATGGCAAAACCTGTGAAACCTGTGCAGGGTCATAATAATATTGGATCGGGAATGCGGGGATTGACCGGCAGGCTGCACTGAATGGGAAGCGCAACACTTGTTTCACAACAATTCGCGACCAGGCAATGTAATCATCTACACGGATAGCTCCGTGAAGGAGTAAAAGAAGTGCCTGGGGGTTCATGGCGAAGGCTGGTAGTCTGTGTTTGATGCAGGAGAGCTTGGCCACAACATCTAGTCTGAGAATGCAGGTGGGGGTAGTCACGGCGGCCTTCGGCTGACTGGAAAGCAAACAGCACGCGCATGTCATAATTGTAAAGGATTAGTATTATGAGAACAGGTGAAGACAAGCATGATTCGGACAGTGTGGCAGGCTTACATTCAACATCAAAAATAGAGAGCATCTGTTGGATGTAATTCCTAAGGACAAGCTGGTGTTAGAAACGAACACGCGAACAGATTGGCTGGGTCAGCACTCTTTAGTGGGGCATTGGCGCTTGATAAGGCAGATGTGGTTGGTGCCCTTTGGAATCGCGTGTGTATTGCAGCAGAACGATTAGATCTTCATTGCTTGGAGAGAATGGTGTTGCAGTGAGTGACCAGAGGATCTGGCTGACACTAAAATCTCCATGGAAAGGCCAGACGGACACATAATACGGCCGCTACTGATACAATTAGTGTTGGGACTCTTTGCTGGCTGTTATAGAGAGATGAGGACGGGGCACATATGGGCGTGTTCCGAGTGCTGTGATGTCGGGTCTTGACTCAACTCAACTCAACTCAACTTCACTCTACTCAATTCTCCGTCTTCCATTCTCTTCTAATCAGATTTCCTTCCCCTTAATGATTCTGCCAAGACACGGATTCATGAGGTCAGATATCAAGGTGGATTACCCGAGGTCTGAGCGGGTACAGCTCAGCAACAAATCTTTTAAATCAAACCTTTCGTTCACGGAAACAAATTAATTCAATCATCAGTTGTAGATTGTGACCCAACTTATATAGTCGGAGAAAAGTCGCCAAACATTATTTAGAGAGATGCAACCTCTAGGTAAATAACGGCATACTTCACCTAACAGCAATTCACGTCATGTTACTCTGGTGTGTGTGTGTGCGTGTGTGTGTGCTTGTTCGTGAGTGTATTACTAAGGGAAAGGAACTGTTCAAGTTAAGTGATGACATTTTGGGTACCTTTGAATACGTTTGGTTAGAATACTACAATTTAAATTATACGTTCCGTTGACCAATTTACGTCTTGCGGCCTTACCTTGAGTTGAATTCTGTAGCAATATCACAGTAGCGTAGATTACTCAGATTTCGGTATCTGAAAAACAAAGAGTGCATCAGTCAGAACTATTAAAGTTCGTTGCATATTCTTTTACAGGAAATTCAATCAAGCCCAGCATTTATTGGCTGTTTGTGAATTGCTAGGCAATTTTACGTTCAGTAGTTTGCCATTGTGAAGAATTCCTTCGGGATACATATTGTCTGATTTTACGACTTCTTCGTCTGCAGCTAATATTACTCAGAGTCTTATACTTTACAGTGTGAGTTTGTCATTAAAAAAACTAAAACTATTCAAGTACAATATCAAACTTGAAGCCAGTAGCATAGATTCAATTAAAAATAGACTCAACAAAGTAGTGCTTAGAAAATCCAGGAACACGCGCAGCTGTGTTATTTACTGTGATTTACCCAATAAATATATGCAATATGCACAAGGGAAACGCAGCACGTTATGAACAAGGATACAATAAATATATGGTTGCTTGCTGGCTTGCTTGCTTGCTTGTGTTCGTTGGCTTGAGCTCCAACGGGAAGTCCTGTATGTCGGATGAAGGCATCCTGTTGTTCAACATCAGTGTGATGTCATACAGGACCTGAGGTTTGCGTGAGTATCCGTTGTCCCATGTCTGGCTTATTGGTTTGCAGACTGGTGGTTCCTCGCCGTACAGGCAGACACTCTCCGACTTCGGAGGAAAACATATGGTTCTCTTTAAGAGCCAGAGAATAGAAATGAGTGATGTAGTTGATCTTTGCCTCTGATACAAATTCTTGCAAACAGCACTTTGAACTACGAGGGTAAGTTAATAAGTAAGTCACAAATGGCTGTAGAAAAATAACTAGCTATGATAACAACTTGAAACCAGTTTATTTGTCTACATACATTGTCCCTTTATTTCTCAACATAATTTCCACCACCATTGATGCATTTATCCCATCGTTATATCCGTCCTCCCAAACCGGCTGCATAGAACTGCGTGCTTTGTTCTAATTTACCTGCCATCCCACAGAACTGTGTGACTTACTTACTGACTCGCCGTCTTACCTTTTTTTCTACCCAACTAGGCACCGCTTTACGGGAAAATTAACCAACTAAGGTGGGAAGTTCTGGAACATCCACCTTACAGCCCCGAATTAGCCCCTAGAGATTTCCACCTTTTTGGTCCACTGAAATTCACCTTGGCGGGAGACATTTCGCGAATGACGCCGAAGTTGAATGTGAAGTGAAAACGTGGTTTAGAAAACAGAACACGCAGTTCTTCGGCTGACTGGAAAGCAAACAGCACGCGCATGTCATAATTGTAAAGGATTAGTATTATGAGAACAGGTGAAGACAAGCATGATTCGGACAGTGTGGCAGTCTTATTGTGTGTATATTGTAACGTGTATGCGTTACATCCTTGGTTTGCCGACTGTTGCAGGCGAAGACATACCTCATATTAGCCGCAGACACAGAACACCCTTTGCATGAGACGCTGGAAGCAGTTAAGGGTCAGCGATGATAAGAGGGAAATCATGGATGGTTCAGACGGAGGATACGATCAGACACACTGTGCATCTTGGTGAACATTAGGCGAGGAGATAAGTGGGTCCGAGTGCCGGCGGAGCAGTCAGACATGTGCAGAGTCATAATGACATTGAGCCAGGAGCGCAGGGAGTGGCCAGCAGGGGCCACGGAAGTGGAAATCCAGCAACTAATTCAGGATAATGCTCGCTCGGGTGATGTGATCATCTACACAGATGGTTCGGTGTTAAGAGGTAGGAGAAGTGCCTGGGGGTTCGTAGCAAAAGCTAATGGTCGTCGTTTGGTGCAGAACATTTGGCACACAACATCTAGCTTTAGAATGGAGATGGAGGTGGTCACTGCAGCTCTCCGCTGGATGGAGAATACGATACACACAACCATCGTGATTGTAACCGACTCATAAAGCATGTTGAGGTAGGTGAGGACAGGCATGTGTTGTGCAGAGTGGCTTGCCTCGCTTCGGAGGACACGGGTGGCAAGCATTGCCTGGATCATTTCTCCGGGTCATGCCGGTGTGCTGGGGAATGAACAGGTGGACAGATTGGCTGGCTCTGCAAAACTTGGTGGAATGTTGATACATGACAAGGCAGACGTGGTTGTGACCTTGTGGGAGCTCGTGCACACCTCGGAGGAGCAAATGGATCACCATGGTCTGGCAAGAATGAGGCAGCGAGGAGTGACGAGGGGTTCTGGCCGACACTCGACGCTTAGAGGAAAGGCGAGATGAACATATACTCAGATTGCTACTGGCACTATTGGTGTTGGAACTCTTCGCTGGCTGCTGAGGATGGGGACGGAGCGCTTATGGGAATGCCCCGAATGCTGTGATGTCGGTTCTTAAATCAATCAATCAATCAGAATGTAATTACAGCAAGTAAAAACAAATTATAACTGTAAGCATGCCGGTTCCGTTTCCGAAATGTATCTATATATATTTAAATTATTGTAAACTATATTATTATAAAATGTTGTATTTATGTCAATGCTATATAACTGTTATCAGTAGATGCGATTCTAACTATATTCTTCAGCCATAGGGTATACAAAATGTTTTTTGATGACCTGAACTATGAATTTATTTAGCACACACAAAGGACATCATACATGTCAGCATGTCAGTTTGGTTCCTGTAGAGTGCTCACAACAGCTTATTAAGTGCACACCTCGTTTCCAGCTTTTCTGGTTGTTCTAAACAGGAAACACCCAGACAGCTGCCCAATGTCACGCCTTTGCGGCATCGACCAGGCCAGACCATCTATATGTAGGTCATGCACCCATCTTTCCGAGGAGTTCATTTACTGGAAATCTCTACAAGAGATTCCGAGTTTACGTGATTTGCATAAGAACAAGGTTGTCATAAATCAAGTGTAGAAGGATTGTTTCCGCGTGTTCCAGTTTTTTTGTTTTTTTGATTTGCTGAAAATTGATTTCACGCCACTGAAAACTTGACGGCAACATAACGGCAACGATATTCTATAAGTTTGTTCAACCACTTGGGAAGGAGAGGTTGATGAAATTGAGGTCAAGGGGGTGGGGGTTCCTTCGTTCAATAAATTTATGGAATTAATCCATCATTCCCATAATCTTTCCCATGGTCTGTCTTCGATTCGACAAAATCAGGCCAGGCGAAACCTAATCATCAACAAACAGTGAATTAATGAAGATGCCTAACGATATTCTTGTCAAAGGATAATTAAATATATAGGGTGGTAGCGATACAGGAATCCACTTTAAACTACACGTTAATGCAGGAGTATGAAATAAATGAACAATGCATAGACAACGCGGTTTCTATTAGAGAGCTTTTTTACAATCTCCGGTATCACCACGGTTTTATCTTTGTTTGTTATATAATATTTTATAGTCTCATCTCATCTCATCATGTTCCTCTTGTACCTTGCGGTGTCAGGTAGAAGTATAAACATCGTAAGAGTGCCCGATTATGGGCTTCATGTATCGATATTCCCATGGAATCTGCTATTCCATCCATCCAACGTTTACGTGGTCGGCCTCTTTCTCTGTTTCCATCTGGGCTGTACATCATTGCTTGTTGTGGTATGCTGTTGACTGGTAACTTATTTGCATGGCCAAACCATTTGACTAGCTGCTTTCTAATAAAATCTAGTGCTGCTATAACCCCCACTTTAGTCCTGATTTCTTCATTTCTGATATTATCTCTTCTTGATACGTTGAGTATTCTTCTCAGGAATCTCATTTCTGTTGTTGTGATTTTTATTATATTTTATTATATTTTAATTATATTTTGTTATAGTAATAACTAAAAATGCTGCGGATAACTGTGACGTCCATTAACTGATATGCAACTAACTTAAAATATATTGATTCTACATCACAAATAGACAGACATACTTACGTGCATGTTATCAGAAATCCGTGGACAAATGCACATAGTCAACATAATCTAAGAATAGGTGTAAAGACGAAGCAATATATAACATCAGCATCGCCGTGTGTCATGCTGGTAGGCGCGGACAGTCAGGGTTGGCCATCTCACACGATTATCAGTCTTAGATCAAGTCTTTGTTCTCGTCTCAGTTGTACTATGAGTCATGTCATCCAAGTATTTATCTCTCTGTCTTCCCCTTGCTCTTGTCCCATCAATTTTGCCAATTGCTGCTATGTTTTCTAGATGATTTCTTTTCATAACGTGCATAACAATATAGACTCTCTACGTCAAACTTATCGAATCAATGTACTGTTTTCATGTGTTTCTTGTTTCTTGTAAGACTTGCTCATTGATTTTTCTGCCCGTCATTGTTAGTTTTTGCATTTTCTTCAGCGACCACATTTCCAGTCATTAGATGTTTCTCAGATTGTCTGCTTTTAGCTCATGTTTTACATGCGTATAATCGTATAGGTTCACACACAGTAATTAAACACTATTTTCTCGCTACAATTAACAGCTTTTGTTATGTTTATATCTTGCAAAAGGCTACCATTGACACACACACGCACACACACACAAACACACACACACACACACACACACACACACACACACACACACAAGTTATAGGGAACAGCTCTAGTTATTGAATTGAAACAGAAAACTATTGCAAGAACCAGTAGCCAGCACATGAGTTTCTGCGTGCTGGATGGCACGTACTGTCTTCCAGCGTGAGAGCTCGTGTGAGTGGCTCTTAGTGGCGCCCCAAGGAATAGCTGTTTAAGCGAATTATCCAGGAAGATGTGCACGCTTAGTAGGTCACCAAAAAATGTTCCTCTTGAATAGGGCATCGGCTATGTGGATGACTCTAAAACGACTGTTCTACTTTCTAAAACCCTGGTAAAGATTGCTCTAGTTCATAAAACCACCCACGGAGATGCTGTTTAGGACACATTTGTCCATTTATTGCTGTATTTTCGTAAGGTTATCTGTCTTTTAATAATGGAGGCTTTAGTAGTTCTTGATCTTTATCTTTCTTTGCCTACTCCATTTCTATATAAAGCCAGCATTATTCTCACTCCCATCCACCAATATTGCCTACTCCTCCTGTATCTCCAACTCCTCTTCAGGTACCACCTCCCTCTCCAATAGTTTACAGGCAGCCCTCGTATCTCCAGGTTAGACATCAGTATTGGACATCGTACTGAAATTGGTTCGAATTATTAACTTATTCTTCACAAAAGAAGTCATCACGTTTATGGATCAAACCATACATGATGTATGTTAGTTAACTCGTTGTTAACTCCCCTTATTGTATTCACATTGCCACATTAATCACACATTGTTACTATTTCAATTCCTCTAGGCCCAAACGTGCGTTACTTGAAAGCAGTTCTCCCTCAAAGCGGCATTGAGTCGTGAGCACACCATTGTATTTCGTTGTGATTGCGTAAATTTACATAAGTCAAGAATGAACATTTAAGTATAGCTTAAATTAAGTCATTGTTTATCTGCGTATAAAATGGGCCTACAACTGCTTAATGTTGCTGATATCCACATTCGAGATGCGAAATAAACTCACGAGTTCAGGACTAGACACGTTTGCGCCCGTGGCATCGCAGCTTGCAGAGAGTATGTTAAGGAAAAGACTGCCTGGACAGGACCAGTGCAAGAAACAATTCTGCGACGGAGAGAATGTTGATCACCTGCACCGGCATAAGCTTATAATCACAAGGCGTGGCGTCTCAATAACAAATAACAACAAAAATGAAAATAATATTGAGACGGCGGTGAGATATATGTTTCTGAATTTGCCAAATATGTTTTAGATGTGTGCTTGCATATATATATATATATATATATATATATATATATATATATATATATATATATATATATATATATATATATATATATAACTTTCTTATTTCGCTGCATATGATGACATCGTACTTGGCATTGGGGGGGGGGGGGGAGGGGGGGTGCAGTTAAATGCACTTTTCGCGTCTAATGTTAAATTCATGTATGTATATATGTGTCCCAACACTTTAAAGTCTTGTGGTGGCTTTCATGAAAACATCTAAATGCAATGACCATAAAATAAATAGAGAGACTGTTTCAGAATTGACACCGCCCTGAACTTGAAGCCCGTCAAAAAGCACTAGTGGGGGTACAGACGTATGACCAGACGTCCTCCTCTACACCAACATTCGCACAGAATGAATCATGAGTCACGTGTTGTTGGCGAATGCGTGGCCTTAGCAGTGGTTTAGTGCCACATTGTGAGATGTCATTCCCAATAAATGGATCCTAATACTGGTTTAACTGTCTGAGCGTTTCTCGCCCCTTGGCTATTGAGCGTCGAATTATTGGATGCCGATAAGGACAGGGCAGTCTGATTGCTGGTAGCGGTGTTGCACAAACTGCAGCCTTTGGGTGTCTGTATGCTTTTAAATAGACGACTGACCTATGGCTATCACATTTGTGTGTGTTTCCAATCATGCATTTTGTAATTTCATGCTAATGTTGATTTGAAATGGAAATACTACATATACACTTATATTTTTTTTTTAAATGTATGTTGGTCTCCGTGGCCAAAGGCTTGCAAACCGTGAGCCGGGTACCAGGCGTTCGAAACTTAGCTGCGACATACCGGTTGTTCAGAAAGCAATGGCAAACTACTGAACGTAACACTTGCCTAGTACATCAACAGCAGCTGAAAAAATGCTGGTGTTGACTGCAACGTCCCGTAAGGGATACGCAACTTTCTGTTTTTTTTTTTTACACACATATTAGCTTACAAAAAACACAAGTACACGTGCATACATATGAACATAATGCTCTGTCAAAATATACAGTTACTTTGTAAGTAGACGTGAAGGTCCCTGTTTACACGCCTTCACAGGTCGGGTATATTGTACTAGTCTCACATTTGTATAGACCAGACAGTGCTCAAGGTTCCATGTGATCAATGTTACATCGGCCGCCTTTACTTTCCAAGACATTTCCTGGTATCAATGCTCGGGTTGGGCTGACCTGGCGTGGATTGGAAGCTTTACGCGATACTATAAACTATAGGACGAGACTAGAAGCTATATGGCGAGACTCGAATACATGGGAATTAAAACTATAAACTATGTGACGAAACTAGAAACTATTTGGGAAGACAAGAAGCTATACGATGAGACTAGCGTGAACAGGAGAATTAACGCACTCGCGCGTAAAACAGGCAACATTTAAAAAACTTCAATTGTACGTTGTGATTACCTTCTGTGACTAGAAACTATGTGGCTAACCTAGGAACTATGTAGCGAGATTAGAAACTATGTGGTGAAACTAGAAACTTTGTGTTGAGACTAGAAACTATGTGGTAAGGCTAGAAACTATGTGGTGAGATTAGAAACTATGTCATAGACTAGAAACTATGCGGTGAGATTAGAAATAGGAAAAATGTGGCGATATAAGAAACTATGTTGCGAGTCTAGACACTATGTGGTGAGATTAGAAATTATGTCATAGACTAGAAACTATGTGGTGAGATTAGAAATAGGAAAAATGTGGCGATATAAGAAACTATGTTGCGAGTCTAGACACTATGTGGTGAGATTAGAAATTATGTGGTGAAACTAGAAACTATGTGGCGAGATTAGAAACTATGTGGTGAGATAAGAAACTATGTCATGAGACTAGAAACTATGTGGTGAGATTAGAAATAGAAATTATGTGGTGAGATTAGAAACCATGTTGCGAGACTAGAAACTGTGTGGTGAGATGAGAAACTATGTGACAATACTTGATTCTATGTGACGAGTCTAGAAACATTGTGTTGAGATTAGAAATTATGTGGTGAGATTAGAAACTATGTTGTGAGACTAGAAATTATGTGGTGAGACTAGAAACTACGTGACGATACTAGGAATTATGAGGTGAGATTAGAAAATATATGGATAGATTTGAAACTATGTGGTGAGACTAGAAACTATGTGGTGTAGTTATAAACTATGTGGTGAGATCAGAAGTTATGTGATGAGACCAGAAACTATGTGGCAAAACTAGAAAATAAATGTGTGGTGAGATTAGAAACTATTATGTGAGACTGGAAACTATGTGGTGAGACTTGAAACTATGTGGTGAGACTAGAAACAATGTGGCAAGATTAGAAACTATGTGGTGAGACTAGCAACTATCCGGTGAGATTAGAATTAGAAACTATGTGGCGAGATAAGAAACTATGTTGCGAGTCTAGAAACTATGTGGTAAGATTAGAAACTATGTGGCAAGACAAGAATCTATATGACGAAACTAGAAACTCTTTGATGAGATTATAAACTAGGTGGTGAGGTTAGAAACTATGTTGTGAGATTAGAAACTAAGTGATGAGACTAGAAACTATGTAGTGAGACTAGAAACTATTTGGTGAGATGAGAAACTAGATGGCAGTTCTAGAAACTTTGTATTGAGAATAGACACTATATGGTGAGGTTAGAATCTTTGTGGTGAGACAAGAAACTATGTGGCGAGACCGAAAAACTATGTGGTGAGACTAGAAAATATGTGGCTTTACAGAACACAATTACGGCAACAAGTCTTCATTAGCAAACAAATACAAACACAAAAAGAAAACATATGATCAAGGAGAAGACATTCAGTGACTCTATTAAGGCAAAAGAATGGGATGAGAAAAATTAAACGACGAAAACATGAGAACAATGAAGAGAAAATAACAAAATGTTGCTACTTTTCTCAGCATCCCAGGCTGTAACATTGAGTATGAGTATAAGTAATGAAGAGTATCACGGCCTAGGATTGTGAGATAAGTAGCACACAAACATAAAAGAAGAATATTTTCTCATCGTTGTTCTCGTTTTTGTTATCCCTTCAATCTAGTCACTGGAGGGTCGTCTCCGTGATTATTTGTTTTGTTTTGTGTATGTATTGTTTGCTGATGAAGGGATTAAACCTGAATATTGTTTGCTGATGAAGGGGTTAACCTGATAACTCGCGACCAGCCCACCGGCAGGAGTTAAGGCACATGCTTGTGAACCAGGTCTCAATAATTTCTGTGGAAATTGTCTAGAATGAAAGATAGCACATTATGTTGTCATGTTGGAGATTGTATAGAATGAAAGATAGAAACATTATGTCGTCAGGTTCATGGAATTTTGCATGGCACTGTACAGTATAATTTAATTAGAACAGATCTCCCAAATGTTGCATGATAACAGCGAGTTATGTTGCCATTTGTAACCTACACGTGGTCATTTTGTAAACAACATGGAATCGTGATTAGGGAGAGGTATCTCAATTTGTGCGAAGGATTAATGAACATTCCGCTGTGTGATAGTGGAACTTCGCCAGAGGGTGCACCACTTCGTTTGTCTGGAACCTTGGGATACGATTCCAACCCTTGTATAAGCGGGGAAACGCAGGTTGAATTGGTCTATCTCAACTATCACCACAGTCAGATAGGCGCCAATGCCTCCAGTTAGATCCGTGTAGATCTAAATTAATCTAAGTATCCATTGGACAGTCGTGAATTTCTGCTTTGGAAAAGCCACAATTTGAGAGCTTGGCTTTCCTGGATGTATATTGGAGTTGCACTATAAGACTATTTTTGCTTAGTGTCACAATTCTTAGATGTTGGTGTTTAACGTAAGTTTTCGTAGTGTCTTATTGTTGTGTCAGAGTTCTTTGTTGTGTCACATTCTACTCTGCCTAAGTGTGAGCATCTGATTGAGGTACTTGGGGTATCCTAAGGACTCGGCCTAGAGGGCAGAGGTCTGATTATTGGCTTGTTGTTGTTGTTTGATGTGAGACCGCAGTTTACAATTGCAATTGCTATTGAATTTCGATGTTTGTATGAGCATTAGTTGTCCGTGAAGCTGTAGAATCGTATAAACACAGTTATATATCTATTGTTCTTGATTTCTTTGCTTAGTCTCTATAAGTTTAGTCTTGTACATTCACTATTGCTACCACAACCTAAAGGCCCAATTCATTGCCTAGTATTGCAAATAACAAATAGTACATCTCCATGTTTAAAGAATCACTAAATCTGTTTTCTTAATCCTATCTATTTCTTGTGAGTTAGTGACGGTCAGAGGTTATCACCCTTTGTATTATGTTTCTTCGTATGCCCGAACGCAGTCAAGAGTTGCTGTACCTCCTATCACCGTTAGAAAGTTCTCTATTTGTCCCCTCGGCTTTATTAAGATTGGTTCTCTAATCCCAACTTTGCCCTACTAAACTATGGGAGGAGCGAGAATTATGCTTTGTGGAAACCGTTTCTCTTCTGATTAACTCTTAAAACCAGATAGTTTCAGTGACAAAAACAAACTCTGGACCTATCCTAGCGTGTAGAGAATACGAGATGTCATCTCCAAGTGATCAATTCACAACACACAATCTAAGTCCAAATGATTCAGTGTAAAACTACAAAACACGGGTTTCCAGTGCTCACTTAGACTATAAAAGACATATTAGAATATTTTTTTTTTTAACTGATCGAATTTAGACAATAAAGACTATCGAATTTATGCAAAGACACCTTTCTGTATGTTATTACATGCTCTCCTGACAGACTGTACAAGAATGTGTGGGACAGAAATGGAATAAGTCTGCAAACAAAGCTGAAAGTCTACAAAGCAGTCGTGTTATCAACACTGCTATATGCTTATGAAGCTGGACTGTTTACCAGCTACACGCTAGGAAATTAAACCACTTCCAAACAGTCTGCTTTAGAAAGCTATTGAGGATTAAATGGCAAGTCAAGATCCCAGACACTGAAGTCCTAGAAAGAGCGTCCATGCCCAGTATCCACTCTCTACTAATGAAGAATCAGATTCGCTGGGCTGGTCACTTAACTCGCATGCCAAATCACAAGCTCCCTAAACGAATTTTTTACGGCGTGCTGCGTTGTGGTAAACGCTCCCAATGCGGTCAGAGGAAACGCTTTAACGACACTCTGGAAATTTCACTGAAAGCTTTTGGAATTCATCATGACATCTGGGAGACTGCTGCCAAAGACTTATTTTGTGGCGTGCATCATTACGCAAGGGTGCAGTCACTTGTGAAGCAACAAGAACTGCAAGAATTCTGGAAGAAAAAGCTTGACAAAAAAAACCACTACAGGAGATCCTCCTCCTGGAACGTCAAACATTCTTTGCCCACATTGTCAAAGAACATTTCAAGCCAAAATAGGCCTTATCAGCCATCATTGAACTCACGGCTCCAAACTTTCAACCCCACTGGATGAAATGAATGGTCATCATCAGTCTTAATGGACAAACAACACATGCTCTCTACGACACTAACATATGTGACCACATACTTTTCTCTATTATGACATACCAATTTTCTCAAGCACTGAAAAAGCCATCACCTTTAAACTCTTAACTGCATTCTCTTAGTGACAGACGGTAACATGGAAATAATTAACAAAGACAGTAAGACAGCAAAGCATGATTAGGATATCTCTTGCAGTGATATACATGAGGAACAATTATAAAGACTAACAACGTTGCAATGGCAAGGCAAAAACATCCGACAATAAGAATATTATGACACAAAAACAATGCACTGAAGAACGCCGCGAAAATATGCTGTACTTGGATGAAAACAAATTTCAATTCTGATCTTCAGAACTCAATGACCTAGAGAAGAGATAACTACTGATGTTGCTATGACCTTCAAACTTGCAGACGCGAATCATGCTGATAAAGCACGGGTCCAACAATAAATGTCATTTAGCGAGTCTGGGAAACAAACAAAAACTAGGCCTATTGCGTCATCCAGTTAGTAATCTGACATTACTGCTTCCCACCTCGTTTGTTGAATTTGTTGCTTGTCACCGAACGCTGGAGGTGTAAGTTTCACGTGATGAAGGACCGCGACTTCCGGTTCTGAAAAAAATTCTTCTTCCTCTTCTCCGTCCCTTTTCCGAGGGAAGTGCGTCACACTCAGTTATGCACCCTCAAGGTCAGCGTGTCCGGCATGCATGTGCCAGGTTTGCTTGAGAGAATTCAAATACATTGAAATATGAAACATTAAAAGTCTGAATTGCGAAATATTGACCGGGTCTGGTTTATGGTCAACAGTTGTTCCCGCAGTGTTATGCAAAGTGCATGTTAAAGGCCTCGACACAAATCTAGCTTCATCGTGTACAGATACAACGAGGATCGCTGTAGCACAGTGGCAGCCACGCTTGCCTGGAAGGTCATGCGCTCGAATCTCTCTCGAGGCTAAAATTTAGAAGAGCTGATCGGGGTTACCGGGTTGATCCAGCCAAAATGGGTTAGTTATTTGCATATCCTTTACAGGACGTCGCAGTCAACCCGAGAATTATTTGGCTGTTTGTGATTTCTGGGCAAGTTTTACGTTCAGTAGTTCGCCATTACTTTCTGAACGACTGGCACTCATGCCATTTACGAAAACAACCGCAAAGCTGTCTGCTACCACATCGACCGCAGCTGTGCTTCGAACGTGATATGCGGGATTACTAACTGCCTCCGCAACGCCTTCGCCATAGAGCAGGTTTAAATGGATACTTTTGGCAAGTAAATACTGCAGGTGTGATACTGACACCTTCAGTCATGCGAACTGATCCTTAGAAATGTGGGATTAGGGCCTTATATCCATTGTGCTCCAGGGCGTGGATGTGTTGCTTCACTTGTCTGTGGACGCATGTAATTGACATTCACACTAACAACGCTGCAAGATCAGACAACGTAATAGGCAATAAGAACATAATAACATCGACCAATGCTGTCCACGAAAAGAAGAATATACTTGTCACGGGAAAACTGCAGTTTAGTGATTCCTTGATAACTTACATATAAAACTACAATGTAGGAGGAGGGTTAACAATCGTGTACTTCAGTCTGAGAGGAGGATAAATTAAAGATCATTGACCGACGGATATAAAAATAGGATACAGGTGTTCGCAGAGGTCATTGCCTGACGATCTGATCGGACGGACACGGGAAACGGGGAGATCGCGTTGGGGAAAAATGAACGGAGAAGGCGATCAACGGGTTCGGATGCTTTGAAGTATTAGCGTAAGGGGAACCCAGGGAAACAGCGTAACAACGGAACGAAACGAGCAACTAATCACTACGTGATTTCACCGCCTTTTGATGTGCAGGATACGTCAAGAGACGAGTGTTGAGGTATGAACATCAAACAATAACGGAGGATTGGACACTCGATATAAATAGTAGAAATTGGGTTTTCTGTTTTAGTGTGTGTTCCAAAACTGGACAGAGATATCTATTAATCCCATGTGTGGAAAAGAAATTATAGTCCCGTATTGTTTAAGACAATGGGATATTAGTGCCGATGTGCTTAATTATTAATTTCGATTCCGGGATGATAATAGAAGATATAAGGTAAACTAATATTAGCGTAATATTAGCATAGGGAAATAGATGTTGGTGCATAGCGTTTACCATTGCTTTCTATTAGTGAATAGTTTAGACTTTGGTGAATTCATATGTCTTATGTCAGTGTATCCTTCGAAAGCCTTTTCATTACGGCTGGAGAAGGGCACTTACATAAGTAGTATTAAGTGGCAGAAGCATATCACTTGATTTACTATACATCTCACAGGTTCCAATTCCCATCCTGACCTATCAGAGAAGATAGACCAATACGTCTTGTGTACAGAAAAAGCTTTGTTGATAAACTCAAGGCATTTCATTTGGGCGGAGATCAAATACTTCAATAAACCAAGGAAGAACATAGACAGGGTCAAATAGGGAGACGAAATAAAATATAGCCTTAAATGAACTTTGAAAAAGAAGAAAAGGATATCCAGATAACCAAAGTAACAATGAAAAAGGAAGATAATCTTGCGGAAAGCAAGCCAAATAAAACTACATACGTTTACACTGTAGACTCATAGTGAAGAAACAATAGACAAGTCAGAACATTGATAGTCAATAGAGACAATATCCTGGACTGTGGTGATGTGGTTTTTCCGGTGTTGGATTATTAACTTCGTGAAGCAGACTCGGGCGAAGTCATAGACTTACTGGAATATTATTACTTTACGGTGATCCAGTGGTGAACAGTTTTTTTTTCGTTCAATAACGGATTTACCTCCAGACTCAAGCATACGGAACATCCAGGGTGAGACCTGTCCTGTTATATGTTGATGTCCTGTGGTTTGGCCGTGTGACTGGGCGAGATGTGATACGGAGACTAGACATTCCGAGTTCATTCTTGCACCAACAATAGAATACACTACCAACTACATATACACAGTCCATATATAGACCAGACATAGTTTTTATTAATAAATATTTTATTAATTGATGAAGGAAACTGTTGTCGGAATATGTAATGAAGGAATATGAGAGAGAGAGAGAAAGAAAGAGATATATGGAATGGAAGATGGAAGGGAGGAGTGTAGACAAAAGTCAGTCAATAATCCCAAAAGATAATAAGCTTGAAGGTGTGCTTGTTGATTCCACGTTCCTCCCGGGACGACAAGCGACAATACTATACCATGTACTATTCTCAGGTTTTCTCAATGTATGTCTTATCCAATGACAGTTTTCGTTACTTATGGGTTCACTGTTATTTCAAACAAAGACGCCAAAAACAATATATTGCACGATTTCTTGCCTGTCATATTTCGCTGCATCTCATTAGGTGTATACAGCAGAGTTATATATCTTATAAATTGATTATATTAATTGTAATTATTCAAATATCTTGGAAGTATAATCACAGAAGATGGCAGATTGGACAGATAAATCGATATCAGATGTCAAAAAGCTAGTGCACTTAATATTAACTATCACCCTTACTGAAACATCCAAATATACCCATATCCGCAAAACGTCAGATAATAAACAACATATTCACACCAATCCTATGCTACCAATCTCAAACGTGGACTTTATCCAAATCACACTTTCGCAAAATCAACTCCTGCGAGATGAGATGCATGAGGACAGCTGCCAACTTCACAATCCGAGACCGAGTAAGAAATGCTGCTATCAGACAGACAGTGGGATCAACACCTTGTGCCACATTTATTGAAAGACAGAAGATCAAGTGGTTTGGCCATGTCGTTAGAATGCAAGAAGAAAATGGATTGACGACATCAAAGACATTGTACAATCGCGCGGAATGACACTATCCAGTGCCGCCCACCGAGCGCTGGAGCATTATTCCTCCCCACGACGCTTGAGGTAGAAGTGGAAGATGATGATGATGACAATGAATTATACATTTACTGGAATTCATTCATTCAGTAGCATGTCCTTTGCAGAACCTCGCTCCCATAACAACCTTCCTGAAAACCTCTCAGACATAAGCAAGATGTCCCGCGTCCGATACACCCATCTGGAGATCATTCCGACACATCCCGCACCAATATTCTCTTTGACCTTTCATTTTCCTATCTTCCCAGGCATATACCCCTTCATTATTGTTCTCTCCAACTTTCGTGACGTTTCAAGTGACCAACATATTTTAATTTCCTTTGTTTTATCGTCTTTAATAGCCAACAATTCTTCAATATTAAGCTCTTGAAGTATGGATGCATTTGTTCTTTTCTTTACCCAAGATATGCTTAGAACTCATCTATAACATTTATATTCAAAGGCATTTATGCGCTGTGCAGCTTGTTTAGTAAGTGCCCAGGTCTCACTGACGTATGTTGCAATGGGAAAGATGCATGCTCTTAAAAATCTAATTTTTGTAGTTCTATCTGCCCTACTCCATAATTTATTCGGTTGTTTTCGTTTTTGAAGAGCAATTTACTGAAATACTAATTGCATAGTCATTGAGCTTGTTCGAATGTGGAAAACGTTATCTCCACAGAAGATTTAACAGGAAGTCCTTCTGTTTGCATAGCAACGGCTGGAATCGATTAATCAATAATGCTTTGATATATTTGAGACATCGATTATTGTTAGTCGAATACAGTATGTGAAATGCGTTTTGTTTATTAACTCTATGATTGTTAATAAGCAAATGTTCCTTGACGGCCGACTTCGACGTTTTATGATCTGTTGACTGCATATAGATTCTTGAAGATTGATTAACTCTCTTTTCCACCCATACTGGTATATTAATGAAGCCGCGTGACATCACACGGCTCTACAGGATGTTTGGCTGACTCAACGACAAGAACCCCTCCCCCATAGCTGGTGCATGCTGGGTAACAGACCCGGCCAAAGTGGGCGGACATTTTGTCTAGGTAGTTGAGTTGAGAGGGAGCCCCGCTGACGGCGAGCGCGTCAGACCGAACCGAGGTAAAGAGGGGGAGAAGAAACTGTCCCCCTCACACCACCTCGATCCTGAAGCATGATTAGTGATACAAGCATGACCAAGTTGAGCCACAGAATGCTTGGTGGACAAGTACAAAAACTTGCATTGAATTCGAGGAGGCGGCTGAACCCACAAGGAATCCCTGCTGGAGCTGGTGCACGATTGTTGAGGATGTGATTCCTCAATCATGAGAAAAGGAACATTCCTGGGTCTTTGTTTACCCCCAATTTTCCTTACCTCTATCTTTATTTACTCCCATTTTACCTTACCTCTATCTTTGTTTATCCTCAGTTTTCCTCACCTCCAATTCTCCCTTACCTCACATTTTCCCCCTCCCCTCCCAACTGATCCCATAGTCGAGTTTTCCATACCTTAGTTGGTTGTTGTATGGTTAAAAGTATAGTTTCTGGCTCGACTAATCTGAGATTTTCACACTCAGGTTTATACCTCTATTTTTGAAGTTGTGGTTCTGTTTTGGTAATGTGTCCCAGTCGGTTTGGGGACATGACTTTCTCTGGTGGCATTAGGCACAATATTGGATTTGGCTGAGGCACAGGGGTCTGATAATATCTGGAGCCCAATCCACTGATTCTCCACTGTGTACTACAGGGATCCATAGTGTTGTGTTGTGTGTCTCAGGATGGTGAGTCCCGTCTCCGCACTGTAAGGCTCATACTCAGATTTAGAGTTGTGTTCTTGTTGTTTCTCAAGTGATGGTCTCTCTGTTGTCCAGTCCTGGTCAGCCGGCTGTATAGGTATCGTAGCAGGGTCTTAGGAGCACCCTGTAGGCTCAGCCACAACGGGCAGAGGTCTGGCTATATGCGGCAGACTGCCTATAAGATAGACCGTGATGTAGAGTGTTGATTGCCTTGTCCATAAGTAAGCCCACTTTGTCATCCGCACAGTTGTGTATATGTGCTACGGGACTGCACAAAATAAAGACTCATGCATATTGTTCTTATCTTGTTTTTCTAGTCCGTGTTGTTGTGTTATGTTTAGTTTTTGTTGTTCTAGTAATGTTAGTTATTGTTTGTTCCATTCATTAATGTTGGTTTAGCACATCTCAGTGATCTATTGTCTGGAATGTGCATTAAGGCATAGTTCCCCGCTAAGAACTCCTGGAAATCTTCTGTCTAACTCTCTATCCTTTTTTATTTGTTAACTGGAGAGAATATATAAAGTGCTCCTTTTCTCTTTCTTCTTATTATCTTTTTCTTCTCTGGCCCACTAAAAGTCAGTGTTTCGCTTCTTTGTCTTTGAGCACCTAAGAATAGGAAACTATGTCCTTCTATCTATATATATAAAAGAGACTGTCTGTATGTATGTATGTATGTCCTTTATGCGTTCGCGAACGGTCCATCCGATTGAGATGAAATTTTCTACACGTCTTCCTCTCATTCCCGTGCTGCCAACTGTCATAGTTTTTAGTGTAAAAACGGTTATTTACTTAATATTATTTAATATTTCAATTTACATTATAATGTATATATATAGCGAGGGGACATAACTTCTAATAGCATTGCTATATATGTAAAATTGTTGCATATTTATCAAATAGGTGGACCCTTTCGCTACAGTTATATACAGACATAAACGTTATACTCCTCCACCTAAATCCTCCTCCTCCTCCTCTCTCCTCCCTCCTCCTCCCTCTCCCTGCTCCTCCTCCACCCTTCTCCCTCCTCCTCCTCCTCCGTCCTCTGTCCTCTCCTCCTCCTCCCTCCTCCCCCTTCCTCCCCCTCCTCCTCCCTCTACCTCCTCATCCTTCCTCCTCCACCTCCTCCCTCCTCCTCCCTCTACCTCCTCCTTCTCCTACCTCCTCTCTCCTCCTCCCTCCTCCTCCTAATCCCTCCTCCTCTCTCCTCCTCCTAATCCTTCCTCCTCCCTCTTCCCTTCACCTCCATCCTCCCTCCCCCTCCCTCTTCCTCCCCCTCCCTCTTCCTCCCTCTCCTCCTCCTCCCTCCTTCTCCCTCATCCTCCTCCCTCTCCCTCCTCCTCCCTCCTCCTCCTTCCTCCTCCTCCCTCCCTCTTCCTCCCTCTCCCTCCTCCTCCTCCCTCCTTCTCCCTCATCCTCCTCCCTCTCCCTCCTCCTCCCTCCTCCCTCCTCCTCCTTCCTCCTCCTCCCTTTCCTCCTCCTCCCTTTCCTCCTCCTCCCTCTTCCTCCCCCTCCCTCCTCCTCCCTCCTCACTCCTCCCTCATCCCCTCCTCCCTCCTCCCCCTCCTCCTCCTTCCTCCTCCCTCCTCCTACTCCCTGCTCCTCCTCCCTCCTCCTCCTCACTCCTCCTCCTCCATCCTCCTCCCTCCTCCTCCTCCCTCCTCCTCTCTCCTCCTCCCTCCTCCTCTCTCCTCCTCTCTCCTGCTCCTCCCTCCTGCTCCTTCCTCCTCCACCTCCCTCTTCCTCCTCCTTCCTCCTCCTCCTCCTTTTTCTTCTTCTGCTTCTGCTGCCGCTCCATTTATCCAAGTTAATTTGTTGGGGGAAGATGTAAAGATCTTTCAAGTGCTCTTTCTAATGCTTTTTTGTAAGTTGGTCTTCGTTTATCTAAGGTTGTTCTAACTGCAACCAATAAATTATTAGACAGACAGACAGTCGGGAACGGGAGCTTATATGACTACTTATGTGAATTAAATGAGGTGCTCCCCACCAGGAGCTCGGCGAAATCGGGTCGGGTCAGACAGACAGACAGACAGACAGACAGACAGACAGACAGACAGACAGACAGACAGATCCCCTTCAGGGGCTGGGCGAAGCCGGGCCGGGTCAGCTAGTCCTTTATATTCTTCTTCCTGCTGCATTATGTTCGGCTACTTGATTTGCTAATTATGTTTCCTTTCTACCTATGTAAGTTGCTTCGCAGCCACGATGGAAAAAATCTTAAGGTCAATACCTGCATTTCGAATAGGTTTGCACCCTTCGAATATAAGCGAGGATTGGTACGGACCCTTATTAATCTAACAAAGAAGATTTGTTCAAACAACACCACTTGTATTAGCATTTTGCTTCCACGTAATGTAGACGTCTAATTGGCACGTCTAATTAACGACAAGCAATTACCAAATTAGTAATCTCCTTAGTAGTTTTTGTTTCCAAAGAATAGAAACATGGATGCATTCGTTTATTAATTCCTTAACATTTACGTGTGATGCCAAGTGGCCAGTCACTAACTCCACGTCAATTATTTGTAATTATAAGAATTCTATAGCACAGGTTGTGGCGTAGATTCACTGATGGGTTCCCAATATTGCGGTTTAGACTTCCGATTCTACACTATCTTGTCTCCGATCTCATCGTTTGATTCCCAGTGTCTTGGTTGCCTTCAGTATATACGCGTCTTAGATATTTCTGGAATACGTTTATTACTGTATTCCGACTTGTTTACACTTTTAATTGCGTTTTGGTCCTTTCTAGAAAGGGATTGAGCTGAGGTTATGACAGCCAGCTGGGTTAGTTATAGACTAAAAGTGTAATTAGAAACCAGACGATTCCTTTTAGTGGGCTTCTTTAGTCTCGAAATACATCGGTAGTGTTGCGTCATATTTAGAGTAAGATATTCTTTCCAATGTGGTTGTTTACCATTAACCTGACTTCCAAAGTTCGTATTTTCTAGAATTTACTCTCCAAAAACCTATGTCCTATCCCAATAAAAAGTTAAAATGCACGTCGTTTCTCTGAGTACTGATTGGACTCTCTGTTATCTTCTATTTAAGTGATTTATTTCGCCTTCGTGGCTATCCTGAGAATGTTCTATCTACAGCTCTTCAACGCTGCCAGTCTATCAGTCGCACTGAGGCTCTCTCCTCCAGGCCGAAACCACGAAACAATAGACCTGTCCTCTCACTTACTTACCATCCCCACAATATTGCTGCCAAGAATATCCTCTTGAAACATCTATCCATTCTCCGGGCGGACTCGACCACTCGTGATGTCTTCTCAGAGGCCCCTCTGGTGGCGTATAAGCGGGATCGTAACCTCAGGGATGTGCTGGTCCATAGCAGGCTACCCCAACCTCACCAGTCTCTTCCTGGCACGGTGGCTTGTCTTCGATCGCGTTGCAAGACCTGTCCATACGTACTTCAAACCCAGAGTCTGACATTCCCTAAGACGACCTTCCACATCCGTGAGGGTTTCTCATGCATCAGTCGCAACGTCATCTATGCGATTACCTGCACACGTTGCGACATGAGATATGTCGGTGAGACAGGCTTACGTCTTGGGGACAGATTTAGACAACATCTTTCTGATATCACCAGCGGCGCCCAGAAACCAGTATCCATGCATTTCAACAGTCCTGACCACCATGGCGTAGCCGACATACAGGTCACGGCCATCAAATCATGCGCATCCCACGAACGGGATCGGAAGACATTGGAACACCGTCTCATCTTCCAGTTGGGCACACTCTCCCCTCACGGCCTTAATGTCCAACACAGCTTCATTTAACTCCCTACCCCACCCCCTCCCACCCCCTAGCTTACAGTCCACCATCTAGGTACGTGCTAGGTCCTTTATAGGACATCACAGTCAACTTTCTTGGCAGGTTTGCGTTCGGTGTTTTGCCATCGTTTTCTGAACGACCGCCACTCATGCCCCTCTGTGTGGACCAACACTATGTAGTTTTCCGCAGCGGTGTTTCGAGCGCTTAATGAGAATTGATAATTGTCAACTGCGTCCGCGACATCTTTGCCGGTCTTAATTTTCACTTTTCTGCACACATGGGCGCTTCTCCACCCCACTCCCCTCCCGCTTGACCTTTGACCCGTGTACCATACATCCGGTCTATTAATCCACTGGAGCTCTACGCGTGTCAGTCTTTCCAATCTAGGACACAGAATCAGATGAGTACATTTAATTAGTTTAATAGTTTAATATTGTCATAGTGTGTTTCATGTAGGTTCGTGTTGGTTTGTATTTGTTTGTCCTGTGCTGACGAAGGCTTTGGCCGCAACGTCCAATTTGCCTCTTGTAGTCGTGTTTTAGTAAAGCTCACAATCTACTTCTCGTTTGTTTTTTTGGTGATTCATTCATTGCCATTCTATTTAAGTAAGCGTGACTTATTTTGTAATACCAATTTAGTGCTTAGTTCAATGTTTTTGACTTTCACAAATTTCCCCGTGCTACACACGCTTCCCTAGCCTTGTGTATTCATTCTTATTCTGATATCTTTATCTGTTCTACCCCCTTTGTCTAAATCGCTACCTAAGTAGGTGTATGATTAAATCTCTTGAAGTGAGGTTTCCCCAAGAGAGATCATGTTATCATATGCTTGATTTATTCTCATTCTCTTTCTTCTATACATTTTTAAACCTAATTGTTTGTGATCCAATACTGTTAGTTTATTCTGCATCTGATTTCCGATATGAGTCAGGAGGCCAATGTCGTCAGAGAAATTCAGATTATCCAGATGCTTTGCCAGAGGCGTTCACTGAATTCCATCTCTGACAGTGTTGTCTTCATGATCTAGTCTATAGTCAATAAGAATAGTAGTAAAGGTGTCAAAAGGCATCACCGCCTCACTCATGTTCTTATTTCGCATATCAGTATTGGTATTCTCCCATGGAGGACTCTCTAACTCATGTAACGAATAACTGGTCAATGTTATAATCTGTAGCATCTCAAGCCAGCGCTCTCCACCTGATGTAACGAAGAACTAACTAGTCAATGTTAATCTGTAGCATCTCAAGCCAGCGCTCTCCGCCTCATGTAACGAAGAACTAACTAGTCAATGTTAATCTGTAGCACCTCAAGCAAGCGTTCGCCACCTCATGTAAGGAAGAACTGGTCAATGTTAATCTGTAGCATCTCAAGCCAGCGCTCTCCACCTCATGTAACGAAGAACTAACTAGTCAATGTTAATCTGTAGCATCTCAAGCCAGCGCTCTCCACCTCATGTAAGGAAGAACTAACTAGTCAATGTTAATCTGTAGCATCTCAAGCCAGCGCTCTCCACCTCATGTAAGGAAGAACTAACTAGTCAATGTTAATCTGTAGCATCTCATGCCAGTGCTCTCCACCTCATGTAAGGAAGAACTAACTAGTCAATGGTAATCTATAGCACTCACGCCAGCGCTTCCCATCATCCTTGACTCTTAAATTAGTCAAATGTAGATCTTGTTAAAAAAAAAGAGAGAGAGAGAGAGAGAGAGAGAGAGAGAGAGAGAGAGAGAGAGAGAGAGAGAGAGAGAGAGAGAGAGAAGAGATGGAATATTCCGTGCTATTTCCGTCATCGTCACACTCATTGGTCACCTAACATCAACGTCAGAACCTTCCCAAAGTCAGTGTCGGGTTTATTTTGTTGCGCCGAGTAAGACTAAACATTAGTGTGGCTAGTATAATGTCTTCCAGAGAATGTGTGTGGACATACCTCAGACATTAGACAGTATATTTCGAAGTATTAGAGCTCTAACGCCATTTACTGTTGGACAAGAATTGTGTGTGCACTTCGGTGAGTGTTTAAGACACAACTAATCAGTTTGCTTAATAGTTGTATTTGTCTTCTTCGCGCCAGAACTGTGATTAATAGATTTCTAGTTTCTTGTTGTTCACCACATAGTGGCAAAAGTCATGTCTTCTCTACTAAGACATGTTTAAAGGCATGTACGAACTAGTTACAGATAGCAACTGTAGAGTATTACACATTACTGATAACTGTCAGCAGCATCCTTTATTGCGATCACCCCAGCTAAGGTCAGGTATACCTGGGCGTGGCCAGTGTGTATACCTGCTGGTTAAATACTCGGGTGTGCTCCGTGAAGCTGAGCTGGGTTATTGTAACAGCTAGATGAGAATGAAGTCCGGGAGCAAAGGACGTTAATATTGAAAGCATTTAAGAAGCTGGAACACAGTCGTTGCGATAAGTGTACCGGTTCACTTCATCCAGATATAGTGATTCTTTGAATTCATCCATTAAATACGCCAATTTGAATATGCTATTGTAGCTTAGGGAGAAATAGTGGAAGATCTAAAACACACGGAGAAGATAATTAAACAATAATTAGGATATTTGGAGGTGGGGGTAAGTGAAATGGACAGAATTGCAGGAGATAACAAACGACATGGTAGTATAGGACAGTGCGGTGCGAGCTGGTTGAGATAACAGACGACGTGGTTGTATAGAACAACGTGGTGGGAGCTGGTTGAGATAACAGACGACGTGGTAGTATAGAACAAAATTTGGTGGAACTGCGGTAAAGCTGTGGAAATGTAAACAATATAAAAAAAAAACTTACAATAGTGTACGCTGTATGTGTCGTAATTATGCTATGTAAAGCTGCATTACTTTGTGTTATTTCGTATCGTACAAGTATAGAACAGCGTCGTGCGAGCTGGTTGATATAAAGGCCATAAGGTAGTATAGAACAGCGTGGTGTTAGCTGGTTGAAATAACAGACGAGAAGGTTGCATAGAACAGCTTGGTGTGAGTTGGTTGAGATACTAGACGATAAGGTAGTATAGAACAGCCTAGTGCGAGCTGGTTAAGATAACTGACGATAAGGTAGTATAGAGCAGCATGGTGTCATCCATCATCCATCATGTACCATGCCGATAAGCGTGGGCGGTCATGTTTTGCCATCGCACTCGATAACCAGTCATGTATCAGCTCCGTGTTTCTGTCTCGACCATGCCACGTGGCCAAGCCATCCAGGTATTTACTTCTTGGTCTTCCCCTTGGTCTCTTCCCTTCAATCTTGCCAGTTGGAACCAAGTTCTCCAATTCATTTCTTCTCATAACATGCCCAAAAAATTTTGACTGTCTACGTCTCATGTCTCCATTCAGTTTACGATCATCAATTGTTTCTTGTAGGACATGTTCATTGTTTTTTTTGTTTTTTTTTGGCGTGTCCATGGTATTCTTTGCATCCTCCTCAGGAACCACATGTCCACAGCCATCAGATGTTTATCAGCTTGTCTGCTTATCGTCCACGCTTCATATCCATATAAAAGTACCGGTTCTACGTAGCACTTCAACACTCTTTTTCTCGTTTCAATTGATATCTTTTTATTGGTAAGTATGTTTTTCATCTTGCAAAAGGCTACCTTCGCAATGGCAATTCTTGTCCTAATCTCTTCAAGGCATCTCCCATCAGGTGTTATGACTGTTCCAAGATAGATGTACCGATTCACTTGTTTAAGAATTTTCCCATTTACGTGTATATTACATTGTGGTACTTCTTCCTTCCTAGTGACGACCATAATCTGTCTTCTTAAAATTCAATTCTAACCCTAGTTGTTCACTGTGCGCAACAAGCGTGTCTACTAAATGTTGCAGGTCCTGTTCATTGCCCCATTTGTGTGGTGTGAGCTGGTTGAGATAACAGACGACATGGTTGTATAGAACAGCGTGGCGTCAGCTGATTGAACTCCCATACCTAACAATATCGCAAACAGGAATATGGTAAACATTCCTAACAAGTGTGTAATACAATGAATCCCGGCATATTGCAACATACATGGAAATGAAGAGGCTGGCAAACTGACAAAGCAAATTGGAAGACTACCTCAGCCTAATATAGACATAACCTTTATCAAGAGATTTATGAGAAACAAATACAACATTAAGTGGAAAACACAGCGTCCAGGCCACCAGAAAGATTATGCATATTACCAGCTCTACAAATGTGAACCAGTAGCAGTCTTTAACTACGCACAGGACATCAATCAATCGTGTGCCATGCCGGAAAGCGTAGGCGGTCATGACTCGCCATTTCACTCGATCACCAGAGTCATGGATCAGCTCAGTGTTCCTGTCTCGACAATGCCATGTGGCCAAGCCATCCATGTATTTACTTCTCGGTCTTCCCCTTGGTCTATTCCCTTCAATCTTGCCAGTTGTCACCAAGTTCTCCAATTCATTTCTTCTCATAACATGTCCAAAAAGTTTGACTGTCTACGTCTAATTTCTCTAATCAATTTACGATTTTCATTTGTCTCCTCAGTACTTGGTCTTTGATTTTTCTGTCAGTTCATGGTATTCTTTGCATTCTCCTCAGAAACCACATTTCTGCAGCCATCATATGTTTTTCAGCTTGACTGCTCATTGTCCAAGTTTCACATCCATACAAAATAACAGGTTCTATGTAGCACCTCGACACCCTTTTTGTCGTTTTAATTGACATCATTTTATCGGTCAGTATGTGTTTCATCTTGCTAAAGGCTACTTTCGCCATGGCGATTCTTGTTCTAATCTCTTCAAGCATCTCCCATCAGATGTTATGACTGTTCCGAGATAATTGTACCGATTCACGTGTTGAAGAATATTCCCATTTACTTGTATATAACATTGTCGTATTTCGTTCTTCCTAGTGACGACCATAATCTGTGTCTTTTTACAATTTAATTCTAACCCCAGTTGTTCACTGTGTGCAACAACCGCATCTACTAATTGTTGCAGATCCTGCTCATTGTCTGCAATCAATACTGTATCATCTGCATATCTAATAGTTATTGATGTTTCGTCCTCCAATGCTGATTCCATTTATATCTTCTACATTTCTGAAAATATTTTCACTGTATAGGGAAAAAAGATCTGGAGACATTACACATCCCTGCCTAACACCTCTCTTAATAGGCTGATATTGTCCCACTTCATTATCAATCCTTATGGCAGCAGTTGTTTCCAATATATGTTTTTTATAAGTCTAATGTCTTTCCCATCAATTTGTAGATCTGCAAGCATATCTACCATGTTGACATGTCTTACTCTATCGAAAGCATTTGTGTAGTCAATAAAGCAAAGATGTATATCTTTGTTTACTTCTATAGAACGTTCAATAACTGATCGCAGCATATACACAGCATTTACTGTACCCTTTCCTTCTACAAACCCACATTGTGCTTCCCCTATTTCAGGTTGTATTTTCTTCCTCACTATTTGCATGATAATTAGTAACAAAATCTTTGTGATCTGACGCATTATACTAATTGTTCGATGTTGATCACATTCCAGAGCTCCTGATTTCTTTGGGATTGCAATAAATATAGAATTTCAGAATTCAGAAGGTATTTCTCCGGAATCATATAATGTGTTCAGCAGTCTGGTAACTTGATCTATTCCATATTCTTCTAAAGCTTTATTCATTTTTGTTGTGATGTTATCTTAACCGGGGGCCTTGCCAACTGTCGTATGTTTAAGAACATTTCGAACCTCCATCTTCAAAATTGGCAGTCCTTCATTATTAAATCGAATATCATACTGTTCAAATCTGTTATCATTATAAAGGTTTTTCATATAATCTGACCATACATGTAGAATCTGATCTTTTTCTATTATGATTTTGCCAGTCTTTAGTTTTTAGACAGCCTGCTGATGTACTTGTTCATTTATTAGTAAGTTCCTGAATTCTTTTCTGCACTAATTTGGTATTTTGACTGTTGTGTTGATTTTCAATTTCTAAGCAATTTTTCTCAAGCCATGTGTGGGATGTAGGTTTTAATATACGAGAATATTTGCTTAGTTTGTCTAGGGGATCCCTGATGGGATGGATTAAGATTCTCACTCACTTCCATAAGGCAAGGTGATCATGGAATTCTACCACTGACACAAGGGGGAAAATACTTCACTCCTTTAAATAACTGTGTCTATGAGTAAGTTTTCACTACTACTCGATCACCTTTAAATTGATATAGTGTCAGAGAATATTGATTGTTTACAACATCTATGACAACCACTGTTGAACAAACATCAAAAAGTAATTGACGTAAACATCAGCTTTGGACAAACAGTCCACTAGGAATTAAATAAAGATCTGAAGTAACATACATATCTGTATAATGACCACATTGAATTTTTGAATATGCATGGGATGAAATATGACATAGGTACACATTCACATCATAAATACAATTACATGTGGTAATCCCCATGTTCCCCCTCCCCCCCCCCCCCCCCCCCCAAAAAAAAAAAATAAAAAAATAAAATCATCGCAATTAACTAAACAAATCCAATCAATACCATTTGTTTCAGACACCATTTACAAATCTCCCGTTTAACAAAAACCCCAATGAGATGGTGTTCAGGATAATCAAACAATACATTCAGTACATAATATTAAACTAATTATTTAGTCTTATGCTTTTCTTTACTTTCCTGTTGTACTATTCGTTATTCATCTCCAATGCTTGGCAGTTAATGTCCCCATTATCCGGGGACCGAAATAATAATCACTCAACTATGTCCTACTCTTAAAATATCCACTGAAAATTTCTTCCAGAGAACATTATAATCCCTATTATCCAGGATTGAAATCACATACACGCTTGTGCTAATGGGCTCTGTGTCCTAGTGAAATCGAGGCTTAGGTCAGTTTAACTTTCAAGGGCTCCACTTAAGACTTGGCAGAAGGTACTTCCATACATCATCACATAGATGAAAAAGATGACGACCGTCCAACTTCTCGGCTTTTGTGATCCGATTCTCGGTTGCTGTTCATAAGGCTGGTTCGCACACCCAGTCTCAGGTTGATAGGCCAACCCACACTTGGGGATAGGGCAATAAGGCCAACATTGGACCAGCATAGAGGCATACTTCGATATATCCATTTCATTCGCAGGAACATACACTATTGAGCAACACTCGTTGGTAGCATCTAGGACTATATCCAGAATTGGTCTGCACACGCATGGAACAGAAGAAGAATATTTCCAGCACACATATTGGGAGTCTTAAGACAGTCGGAGGATTCCTTCTGCTACATGGGTGTAAACATTGACCCCTCTTACTTTTTTCATCGTGTCTTCCCAATGGTGTTCATGTCTAGGACCTATAGGTGAACTTGTTTCTTCCATAGAGTCTTCCCATTGGTGTTCATGTCTAGGACCTGTTGTTGATGACTTGTGTCGAAGGGTTATTCATTGTTGCATATTAAACTGGGAATCCAACAGGCAATATTCTCTGACACTATATCTGCTGTTAGTTTTTTCCAAACCTGGACTTCCCGTAATTTCGTTGACCTTGCTGATTGATGGTGCGTCAGGCGGTACCTCCCAGAAGTAAAGGTGGATAATACTCTGGTATCTGTGTACTCGGTATATGCGTTTGTCTTCATTGACATTTTGATAAGGAAGTCCGTCCTGGGTATCCTGACCGAAGTCGGAATATATCAATAGTGTTGGGTCATTCATCCTCGACAATGTCTTTTGCTGGCAGAGTCAGCTAATAAATGCGGCAGCCAACTTTTATTTATTGGTCCAGAGAATGTTTAGGACATTTATTTTTCATGTATCACACAAAAAGGCTGCTTACCCAGGATCCTATTTGGTGATAATGTCCGAACCACCACCTGCCTTTCCAGAGCTAGGCTCCAGAGAGTGAAATATCTTGGTCTGTTTTTGTCCTCCCAAACAGGAGGCTTCCTGTTCCGTCTTTGTTCTCTGACTGACCAGTGTGTACTAACACTGTGTTCAATTCTAGCTCCACGGCCTGGACGTGTACTCGACCAATCACCTGGCTAGGATTTAAATCAGGGCCACATAAATTATGACGCCACACAGGTCAATGTAGCCCCGTTTTCTCTCCCCCCCCCCCCCAAAGTATGGTACTTAAGGAGTCAATACTAGGGAATTGTAAGGACGTTTTAATTATATTACACCATGCTTCTTTTGTCTCCTTACATAATATTCTGACTTGTCTGTGAATTTCTTCATATTTGGCAGGATTATTTTTGTTGAGTCTTCTTGTTTCCATTAGTTGTACAATTTCTTCAGTCATCCATTTCTTACGACCCACTTTCTTTAATTTTGGAATAGTTGTTTCTGCAGCCAAACTGATTGAATTCATCGACATTTCCCATTGATCATCCACATCTTGGAATAGGATCTCTAGATCAGACAATATATCAAATCTGTTCTGTACTTCTATGTTGAATTTGTTTTGTATTTCCTTGTCATTACTCAATGTACACAAATCATATTTAGTGTTTCCTGTTAAATACATGACTTTCTTTAACTTTACCCTCAATGTACCTGTGAGTAATCTGTGGTCACTATAACAATCAAACCTGGCAACTGTTTTTGCTATTGTTAACGCATTTCTAAATCTTCTGCTAATCAGAATGTAATCAATCTGGTTTCTAAACCTGCTATGTCCATGTCCCCCATGTCCATAATCTTTTAGGGTGTTGTTTAAACCAGTTGTTTCCTACAATCATTTCCTGCTCTTTTGCCCACTCTACAAGTCTGTATCCTCTTTCATTTCTCTCCCTAAACCATAGTTTCCTACTGTGTATCTTTCAACTTGATTTCCTACTTTTGCATTGAAGTCGCCTATTATGATGTTTATTCAGGACATAACAAGGTGAAAGACAATTTGTCCAATATACTAAAGATATGGTATTCTGATGAATGTAAATGTGGAACTGGTAAAATGAGAGCTAAACATTTTTTGCAGCAAGAGTGCCTAACTTCCATAGTATACTTTGTAGACGTTTGCCTACCCCCCCCCCCCCCCCCCCTCCTGTCTTTCCGCATTTGAGGACAAACTATGGAACTTTCAACAACCTCAAGTTGCTTGCTGCTTTCCTTAGCTACCTTCGGGTTGACGTCTTAAGTTGCACGAAGGAGAAGAAGAGGAAGAGGTGCAGGAAGAATAAGAAGAAGAGGAAGAGGAGTAGGAAGAATAAGAATAAGAAGGAGTAGGAAGAATAAGCAGAGGAAGAAATTGGAAAGTTAATGCGTAATATTTTTCAGAGAGTACGGGGTAGCCCTGAGACAAATTTTATTGCTTTGGTCTTTTTATCATCAGACAGGATGTCAATAAATATTGGTGTTGTTTACATTTCCACGGCGAATCCGAATATTTGCAAGTGACTTCTGTGGGTGCTTGTTTTCAACAAGGTAAAGAGAAATATTAATGAGGAGAAATAAATCGATATAGTTTTCGATTGCCCAGATTACAGTAAGACTGTTTCTCGTTTGGCAAAAAATTTCCTCACAGTTTGGCGGCGTCCCTCGCTTTCTCCACTCAGACCACGTGCTACCACAAACACGTGTTTCATGATTTTCACTAAAGGCACCTTGTCTTCGTGTATAAGCCTCAGACGTTTACCCTGATAATTTTCTTGTCATACTCTCGCGTTATCTTCTCTGTACTAGTAACCAATCCTGTCGCCTGTCTTCTTCTTTTGTCCTATAGATGTTGCAGTGAAGCGTCGCAGGGAGGAGCAGATTTATGTTCTGTGTTCCACTTGTCTTGTTTGTAAAAATAAAATAAAATGTTTTGCATATCCTTTACAGGACATCGCTGTCAACATCAGCATCTTTCAGCTGTATGTTGATTTCTTGGCAAGATTACGCTCAGTAGTTTGCCATTGTTTTCTGAGCGGCCGGCTCAGTTATCCTGCAAGTCACCAGCGGGGGTCGAACCGCTCCCAGCTCTCGCCCTGCTACGAGACTCTGCGTGATAAACGGGATTACGGAGAAAGTGTTGTAACCCCTCAGCCAGAGAGACCGGCCTGTCTTGTTTGTATTAACGTCATATTTAATTTCTTCAATGCCTCCTTTACTCCATCTAGCCATCTATTCCTAGGTCAAACGTTCGTGGATGATAATCGGGGTCTCGCCTTCAGCATTGAGCAATCCTATGACATTTCGTTGCTTGAACCGAACTTCTTTGGTGGCCGTTTGTAAAACGTTACTGTTGCGCAACCTGTGACTGAAACAGGTTTGTAGTAACACACAGTTTAGAAGAGTGTTTGAGGAATCCCGCTAAATTAATACATTGCAAACCGATACAGTTTTAACTTTGATTAAAAATAGGAGGCAATTCTTATTTGATGTCCCTCGTATAATAGTTGAAGTTGTTTGTTTAAACATAAGTTATATATATATATATACTTTTTTTTCGCGTGACCATTCTGTTTCAGGATATTGCGGTCAACACCAGCATCTTTCAGCTGTATGCTGATTCCTAGGCTAGATTACGCTCATCAGCACGCCACGACTTTCTGAGCGACAGGCTCCATACTCTCATAAGTCACTGGCACGACTCGAACCACTTCTAATTCTCGTGCGCTCACGTCAACCACGAGAGTATTCGGGGTTAACGAAGAAAGCTGATAACTCCTCGGCTAGGGAGCCGGCTTCTGTGTTGGTTTATCAATCTTATTTGGCTTCCTGCTTAGTGTTCTTGTTTGGCCACACCTCTTTTAATATTGCGGTTCCCGCAGTCTGACCATGGTTGTAGATTCACAGTCATCACTTGGTTCTCGCAAAAGTCTTACTTCACGTAGAGCAGTGGTTCTCAACCTTTTTGGCCCGTGCCCCCCTTCACCATATTTTCAGAACGTCATTACCCTATTTCGTATTTTCTACCTAAAAGTCCCGCCCCGCCCCTACACAATATACGTAATAATAGAAACTAAATTTAATAGCACATACTAAAACAAGTCTAGACGTCCACATAAAACGTGATTTGTGGGTTTACTTACGTTATAAAATGAATTTTAGAAGGGTGAGACGCACAGAACCGTACAGTATGAAGGGAAAAACAATATCAAGTAATCGGTTCTTGTATTAACGCGATCTTAAAATAATTCCCCCCACTCCCCCGGAAAACCCCAAAATTCCCCCCTGTGGTGGGGAGGGAGGGGGGAATTCTCCACCGATTGAGAACCACTGACGTAAAGCATTCAGAATGTCAGCCTGGTTCATGGCGCGTCCGCCCTCCACAGTAGCCTTACCTGCGAGCTTGATAGCCCGCTCATTTCCTTGTACTCCCGCATGCCCTGGCACGAAGATGAAACAAATCTTTGCCAGCCGAGACCGCTCCAGAGACAGCAACCACTCTCTTCGGATCCACCTCGTCTCTATCCTCTTGAGCATGCTCATTGAGTTACTAAGGAAACATGCCATAGTGAATGTCTGTGTCTCGAGCCATGTAATTGCTTTACTTACTGCCATGACTTCCATGGTCAGGCTACTTGTGGTCTCAACAAAAGCACCAGAGTCCTCCTTCACAATTCTCCCTCCGGTCTGACCCGTAAAGGTCCATGACCTTCTCACATGTCGGACGACCGACCCATCTGTGTAGATGACCGCGTCACCGTCTAGCGAATTCTCGAAGATCAACGCTTGTACTTCCGCCGCCACAGCGGCCAGATTTTCTTGTCTGCATTTTCTGTCTAGTGCAAACAGAAAAAAATGTACAGCAATCTGTTCGCACTTGTACCCACTCCTCGCCAGGTTCTAAGTCCTCAAGAGCACATACCTGTTGAAGAATGTCTTCGGCTTGATCCATCTACGAACTTCCTCTTTTTAACCTGCTGCCCTTCACCTTCCAAATTTCACTATGCTGTGCATGTTGTGTGTTTGTGTTAACTATGTGGTAAGCACGTGTTCTGCAAATTTGTATTCTGTCTTCAATGATTTGAAAATCAAGAAGGTAGCGCATCGCCCTGCATGCTGTATTGCTTGTACATCCGAGAATAATGCGCATAGCTTAATTCTGTATCCTTTCTATCTGCTTACAGCTGAGAGTCAGGATCGCCATCGCAAACTCAAAAAATTGTGACGGTCTACGTTTAATGTCTCTAATCAGTTTACGATCTTCATTTGTTTCTTGAAGGACTTGTTTATTGGTTTTTTCTGTCTGTCCGTGGTATTCTTTGCATTTTCCTCAGAAATCACATTTCAACAGCCATCAGATTTTTGTTTTAGCTTGTTTGCTCATTGTCCATGCTTCACATCCATACAAAAGTACAGGTTCTATGTAGCACTTCAACATTCTTTTTCTCATTTCAATTGATATCTTTTTATTGGTCAGTATGTTTTTCATCTTGCAAAAGGCTTCCTTCGCAATGACAATTCTTGTTCTAATTTCTTCAAAGCATCTCCCATCAGATGTTATGACTATTCCAAGATAGCTGTACCGATTCACTTGTTTAAGAATATTCCCATTTACTTGTATATTACATTGTGGTATTACCTTCTTCCCAGTGACGACCATAATCTGTGTCTTCTTACAATTTAATTAAAACCCTAGTTGTTCACTCTGTGCAAACAACCGCATCTACTAAATGTTGCATGTCCTGTCCATTGTCTGCAATTAAGACTGTATCATCTGCATATCTAATGTTATTGATGCATCGTTCCCCCAATGTTGATTCCTTCTATATCTTGGAAAATATTTTCACTTTGCAGGGAAAAAAATGAACAGGTGATATTACACATCCCTGTCTCACACCTCTCTTAATAGGCTGATATTGACCTACATCATTATCAATTCTTATGGCAGCTTGTTGTTTCCAATATATGTTTTTACAAGTCTAAGGTCTTTTCCCATCAATTTTTAGATCTTCGAGCATCCTTATCATGTCGATATGTCTCACTTTATCGAAAGCCTTTGTATAGTCAATAAAGCAAAGGTGTAGATCTTTATTTACGTCTATAGAACGTTCAATTACTATTCTCAGTATATACACAGCATTTACTGTACCCTTGTCTTCTACAAATAAATATTGTTCTTCTCCTTTTCCAGATTGTATTTTCTTCCTAACTCTTTGCACGATAATTCTTAGCAAAATCTTCGTGATAGGCACGGACGAGCATATGGCCAGTCCTTCTCTCTCTCACCCCAACCCCCCGTAGCGAACGAGGAAAGCTAGCATCCAACTCTGGTCCGATAGCCGCTTATGCCATTGTTAGCGTGACGTCCTATCCCGTACACCGACGCATCCGCTGTATATCTAAGATGCGTGCGTGTGTGTGTCTGTGTGTGTGTGTGTATAGATAGATAGAGAGAGAGAGAGAGAGAGAGAGAGAGAGAGAGAGAGAGAGAGAGAGAGAGAGAGAGATATGCTAGCTTTCCTCGTTCGCTACGGGAGGGAATGACTGGCCATGTGCTCGTCCATGCACTCAGGCCATGAAAATGTGATGGTCGTAACGTATATAAGGTTCCTGATACGGGACTCGCTTGTTTAAAACCTTGATACATCATGATCCCGAAGACTGAACCAGCGTGTCACACAGCGGTTCTGTCGCAGGGAAGTGTTGGGACTAGACAGGCCACCAGATTAGAAGGCAATTTCTCAACTCATGCCCTTCCCAGAGAAAACAAGAAATAAACTATAGAAGATGGGTCGATCGCAAAGTATAAAAAAAAAAAAAAAACTACTACAACTACTGCTACTACCTGCTGTCCCTTCTGCTGCCACTGCTACTGATGCTGCTGTTACTGCTGCTGCGGCGACTACTACTACTACTACTACTACTACTACTACTACTACTACTACTACTACTACTACTACTACTACTACTACTACTACTACTACTACTACTGTTGCTACTGATACTGATGCTGCGGCTACTACTAGTGCTACTACTACTAATACGTCTACAGAAGCTGCTACTTGTTTCTTCTGCTATTGCTGCTGCAACTACTACTGCTGCTGCTATTGTAAAACAGAACTCACTGCTGCTACAGAAGTCAACACTTATTATTAGTGTTTTATATTTGAGCCTGTTATCACTACCTCCAAATCTGAAACATTTTTGTGCAGTAAATATAAGATAATGTTAAAAGATAATTTGTCTTTACAGCAGTTGACAATGTTAAGTTTATTAGCACACTGTTTTATAAATCAATTGACAGCCAGTGGCAGAGCATATTGTCCCTTTGCTGGGTGTAAAAGGCAATGGGAAAAAACACGATGCAGATACTGAAGCTATTGATGATTATTAAAGCTCTGCAATTGTATGTAACCATAATTAATTTAAATAAGCCACGTATAGCATATGGTATTTTTCTATTTAAATGTATAGTTCGGTAAAGCTATGAAAGTATAATTATAACGGAGTGATTACCAAGCTAATCAGATTTAAAATATAGCTGAATTTGTATTGATTCCTAGCTAAAATTCTTAAATTAATTATTCCTTTAGCAGTTTGTTTTTTTAAATATTCGTATATCCTTTTACAGGACATCGCTGTCAACAGCAGCATCGTTCAGCTGTCTGTTGATTTCTTGGCAAGATTACGCTCAGTAGTTTGCCATTGCTTTCTGAGCGGTCGGCTCAGTTATCCCGCAAGTAACCAGCGGGGGACGAACCGCTCCCAGTTCTCGCCCGCTTACCAATATTAAAAAAGGGAAATCTTAAGTCCAGTCACAGACAAATGAGATCAGAACTCTCCTAGATTTTAATGGCACATAGTATCTGTTCATAAAAAATGGCGCAGATTGGTCAGGACTCGGCAAGTTGATAATGCTGTAAAATTATAGGTGGAGAAATAACTGGAGGAGTTGCTTGAATTAACTAAAAAGTAAGTTACATAAATATATTCTTTGGACAATAATTTAACGGACAGGGAAGCGGAAGATTGTGGAACATCACTTGGGAAATCGACACATGACAGAACGAGCTCAGCAAGTGTTAGGTGACAGGTTCGAATCCCGGTCGGTAACTATAGCTTTCACATTTTATGTTACCTAGTGCGTCCTCTAGTTTCTGCTTCCTTCTTCTCCTTCTGTGAGCGCCAAACAATACTATGTGTGTTTATTTATGTAACTGCCTCAGTGGCCTCAACGGGTTCCCCAATTAATTTTCTGTGTTATACGTGTACAACCTTTGTGATTAAAAGGTAAATTTGGAATGACAGCTGGCGATAGAGGTGAAAATAGTGTTCCACAGGTTAGGAGGTAATTTTGCACCCGGGTGAAGTGATACTTGGTAATTACTCAGGACTAACTGTGTTTATTTGCAGGTGTGTAGATTATTATGAGTTTGGAGATTTGTTGTTGTGAGAGCAATGCAAATGTGGGTTGTAGAAGTTATTAGGGAAGCCCACTGGGGCAGTAGTAGATATTATAATTAAGGTTTTAGGTGTTACTATATCAGGTATTGCTATTATTTAATGAATTCATCATGATTATTATAGTGACACGTAGATGATGATGATTATGATGGTGATAATGATAATGGCCATGAGATGAGTGACCTGTAGGGAATAAAGCAAACAAATCTGAACTATGTAGTCAATAAAAGGCAAAGCACACTACACTATAGTTAAATTGTATTGTAATCAGCAATGATGTATGGTGATGTGAAGTGGGTATATAATACATTGAGATGTTTCTGATAATTAACATCAACTAGGCAGTGTGATTAATGATTGTGTTGTTCCCCTAAGTAATTGCTCCAAGCTGACATGAATGTAGGGCGTGAAATATGAAGTATATGTCTTTAATTATGATTAAATGTTGTAGAAACTAAGATCATGCCATGTGGTGAAATGCCAGCCTTGTTGGAATAGGAATGAATTCTACTTAATAACAGTGAATGATGAAAATCATATATGTATAATATTTATATGCATATAGATGGAAAATATGGTCACAGGATTATTCTGTGACAATGATGTGTTAGTGGCTACATGGATGTTTGGTTACGCTATGTGGTTAGGTCACATGAATAGCAACAGGGGAGTGATGACTAAAATGGTGTATGGTACTTATTAGTAGGTACACAGTTAACTAGAATAGCCTGAATGAATCACTGCATTGTTCTTAAATATTATTAGGACCATATGGCAGATCCAACAAGATGGTTACATAGTAAAGGAATTTATGTAGCAGTAGTTGGAGTTTGGCATCAGAGTTAAAGGCAAGGCTGTTGGTGCTAGATTTATCAGATTTTGACGGAATCATTGTGATTTAGATTCCATCTTAAGTTAAACATATCGCTTGTCGTACGATAGGAAGCGATTTAATGTGATGCACCACCTTTCGCAAAGTTGTTTATACGCATTTTCTATTTGACATGAAGCGTAAGAAAGTGAAAAAGAATAGAGAAGAGAGGACATAACTGGGCAAATGTTGTCCAGTAACAAAGTATAGTGCACTGATTGTGTTTGGCCTTAAACAAAACTTGTTGGTTATTAGTGTGTAGTAATTATATTAGATATAGTACACAATGTTATATTAGTGCTACTATTCTTTATCCGATCATGGACATTGTTGCACTTTGATTCTGTCTCATATTAGTGGTGCACTTTGACATATGAGTATTGTACTTCCACGTGAAATGCATGTTTATCTTTAACTTTCTGTGAGTGTTGAAACTTCCTTATTTGTGAGTGTTGCATTTTCACATTATACGAATATCGTAATTAAACATTGTATGTGTATCCTTTGCTTGTGATAGTTAAATATGTTTACAGCTGGACAAGTCATGTCTAATCTTCCATCATGTTAGTTAGTTAGTTAGTTAGTCAGTTAGTTGGTTAGTTAGTTAGTTAATTCGTTAGTTAGTTAGTTAGTTAGTTAGTTGGTTGGTTGGTTAGTTAGTTAGTTAGTTAGTTAGTTTGTTAGTTTGTTAGTTTGTTAGTTAGTTAGTTAGTTAGTTATTAGTTAGTTAGTTAGTTAGTTAGTTAGTTAGTTAGTTAGTTAGTTAGTTAGTTAGTTAGTTAGTTAGTTAGTGTCCTCCTTTAAAGTGTCGTCCCTGGAGTGAGGAGAGTCAACACCCACATTATATTATTTTTTCCCTATCAATATCCTGGAGAATCCACCAGCTTCCGTCCAACACACTCCATCAGCCTATGGACACCTTTTCCTATCACTCTCACACTGTCGTACTATGCCCCCTCTCATACTTCCCCAACGCAACATACTCAACAACTCTTGCTTCTAAAAATTAATAAAGATTAATTTATTAAAAGAAAAGTGTAACGTATATGAGACGTGTATGCGAAGAAAATGTGTGTCGTGTATTCTAATGTAAATGTATAGGTCAGACCACAGAGTTCATGTTCAGAGTCCACTCATCATGGCAAGGATCACACGACATCACAAGACTCATCACAATGGACCTCACCGAAGTCGTGCCCTTCTCTCCAGACATGTCCTCCTCCAGGAGCTCTGATGACCATGAGATCTGAATCCCATTCAAATATAATCCGGGAAAAATACTATTATTGTTCCTAACACAACTGTTCCTAATAGTTTATAGAAACTCAGGCTTCATAATTCCGGCGCAGTGAATAAATCATTGAACACTGTCCTATGAACCTGCCGTTTTCTTCTAGCGAAATGTTCTATATTTTCACTCTTAAACAGTCATAGTCTAGACAAAAATGGCTTGCTTTATTTACTAGATATTGTCTGACAGTTCTGATTTCCTTGATACGTGAAATACTACACTTCAATGTTTGATTTCATCTAATGTGACCATCAGTTCCTACTGATCTAGTTCCACGTGGGCTGAACATCCATCACTTCAGGTGTGTTAACGATTGGTATGCACTCATGTAGGATACTTATACCATTCAACTCCACCGAGCCATGGGTATCAGCTTCTTCTAGCACCGACCCATTTAGAAGGTGGCTGGCCAATCTTTCTGCATCATAATTTATCCGGGATCGGATTTCTCATTGGTTCCGGGTTCTTCATTCCAACCAGAGGGAACCTGTAAAATAGATCATACAACTGGTGAAAGCCTCCCCGTCACCGATCTCTATTAGATGATCGTGGCCATTGGCCCTTGCTCAGTATAATACAATGAACCTACTCTGTCAGGGATAGATGACTCGACCCATTGGTTATCATCAGGCCAAGACAAGAAAAAAAAATCAACAAACAGAATGCGGAACCCCGCCCACCTACTGGAATATCAGAATTATCCCTCATTACTCAATTCTCAACTAGTAAAGCTTATCAACACTTCACTAATCTATTTTCAACTAACAGAGCCAAGTATCACTCTAGTTTTAACAAGACTACTGCCTATATTAATTAGGACTAATTAGACTATATTGACTATACTCAGAATCATAATGAGAAGAATCAAAACGAAAATAAAAATGGAAATTAGTGAAGAACAGTATGGATTTGTGGAAGGAAAGGGCACAAACAATGCAATTTATACATTACGGGCACTAATAGAAAGGTCAATAGAGAAACAGAGAGACATATATTTGTGCTTCATAGATTATACTAAGGCATTTGATAAAGTAAAACATGATGAACTGATTAAAATGTTGGAAGATATCAACACTGATGGAAAAGATTTAAGAATAATAAAGAATGTTTACTGGAACCAAGTAGCAGCAATTAAAATGGGAAATAAAGAGGGTAGTTACGAACAGATAAAGCTAGGAGTACGACAAGGATGTGTCTTGTCACCAGATCTTTTCTCCCTGTATAGCGAAGTAATAATGAGAGAGATCAAAGAGATGCCAGGAATACTAGTTGGAGGTTATAATATAAATAATATACGCTATGCAGATGACACAGTATTGGTGGCGGATAATTCAACAGACCTACAACAATTATTAGACGTTGTAGTAACAGAGAGTGCAAGGAAAGGACTCTCCTTGAATATCAAGAAAACAGTAACAATGGTAATTGTCAACAACTCACTGACAGACATCATCGGGTACTTCTCTCACACCAATACAAGAATACTTGCAAGTCGTGTGGGAGGCAAAATACATAGTGCAGTTTATTGCCATTGGCTCGCTACAGCAGTGAACAGTCGCTAATGAAACACATAACACTCTACCACAGAATCCTCTATCACAAATAGCTAACCACTATGCTACTTTCTATCTATGTAGTTACAACAAAACCCTAGCTCTATTCTAAACGAAGTGTACTCGACACGTCCTGTCTCCCGTCTGCCAATCTTTTCTCCAGCGGGTACACACCACGCGGAGTCCCCTTCACCTTGACGCGTGTTGCCTCACCTGGCACGCTTGATGGCAAACGTGTCATGTTGAGTGTCTACTCAACTTCTCCCGCTACCACGAGGCGTGATGCTTATCGTGGTTAGAGTGCTAACTCTCTGAACCACGCCTGCGTGTCTCATGAGGGAATGGTTAACCTGACCCTATTCCCTCATCTCCCCTGCCCTTGCCTCGGGCACAGTATCCCCTCATGGCCTCTTTAAGATTACCTGCTCTTCCTGGCTGAGGGGATGTGTTCAAGTCTTTGACACACACCCGCCCCTCCTGTGTTGCGTCACCAACTTTCACTCATTGGTTGTGACGCAAGAGGTTTCTAAAAAATTAGTGTCTCTAATTTTTGTCAAAGACTCTAGATAACCTGGCTTTGGGCATTCTAATAGACTCCTACTGACTTTTACCACAATGTAGCGAAACTTTACTTGGCTACTGGCAATCGCCACAAACTTGACTGGTTGGCGTGAGCCCTTTCTCACATGCTATATTATACTTATTAGAGGTATGTCTGAACCGGACCGTTGTCTTATAAGACCTGCCCTCACATAGTAAATTAACTTACTACCCATCCAAAGTTGACTTTCTTAGGGTCAACACATGAATTGCTTCATGTCCCCCATATAATATCTAACAACCATTATACAAGAGTGTGTGCGATAGGTTTTACCTACATCGCTTCCGCGTGTAAAGTTCCATTTCACTGTTAAGATAGTTTTTCGTTGTCTATTATGTCCCCTGACCCAAAGTTATCTCCCTTTGATCTACAAAAAGTGTATGTAATTTATATGTTTGTTTTCCTGGTTGTTTGCGTGTTTGTATGTAATAAATCTACTAATCTAATTTCTACCCTATATTTCTACTTTATCTGTGTATGTATGTTAGTCTTTTGAGTGTCATAAATTTGTTCAATGTGGCCACAAACAGGTGTATAACACTGATTCGTGACTACATTCCCTGGTTATGAAACCCAAAATACTGTAATCTAAGTTCTAACCTATATTACAGACAATCACATTCACATTAGCACATGTTCACTAACGAAAACCAACAATCACACAAACCAATATTAAAAGTTAAGCGAGGCAGCAGAAGAATTTGCTGACTAACCTCACTCTCTCCTGTCTCTCTTCCATTCGTTTTCACATTCACACTGCTGTCATACTCCTTTCACTCCTAATTCTATCATACCTCTTTTATCCTTATATACCCATTCTTCTGATTATTTAAAAACATTTGAGTAACACTGTACAGATTCGGCGCAGTTTGAGACTGTCGGGCCCAATGACTGTGCGTAAGTCGCTGCACGAGTCATCTATTTACACTATATTTACATGGATGAGACCGTGTTGATGATTTGTCCCCTTGATCTCATCGTACAGTATATTACATTAATATAAGACTCTACATTCTAACATAGTAATCCTATTTCTATACCTCAGTATTTGATGTGTTATCTAACTTTTGTCATGCTAATTATCTGATATGTTTATCTAATCTAAGGGATGTAATCTAACTATTTCACTGTACTTGATGTGGTGTGAGTTATGTACCTTAATTAAATGGATGATGTGAACAGAAATTATATACTTTTCTACCACTATATTACCTAATTTTTTAAATTGACAAGAAATTATATGATTGATGTTCTTACTCTAAATGGTGTAAATGATGTAAGTTCACTTATGTAATGTAAAATGATAATACTAATAAATGGTAATGTTTGATCGATGGTATGATTTCACTAAGATGGAATAAGCTAAACTATATTGCAGTTAAATGAAATATCACAATCTAAATGGTGCTATGTCTATCACTATTTTAATTTAATTTATTATGATGTAATTAACTATATTTATGTTTAATCTAATATTGTAATTTAAATTTAAGTTAAGTAACCGGGTTAATTACCGTACTACCTAAACTATTTAACTAAATGAGAATTATTATATTACCTAATTCTATCTCTAATTTATCATTATTTTAAAATATTTAATTACATATCACATTAAGTTTATATACACTGTATTCAGTTCCTTCAGGATAGTAGTTGCCTTCATGTTTGCACATTGGTTGTATAGGCACAATAAATCTACACAATTTGCCTGGGTATCTGAAATACATTATACAGTCATACTAGAGTTTTCTCGGTAGTGCCCGTGTAGAGATTCGCTGGTGTCGTAGCTCAGTCTTTTTAGTGTCTATAATTAAGCACTGTTCTGACACTGTTCTCTGTATTTCACATACATGATACACCGGAATGGAGCTTAGTTGAAAATGAGCTGTCCTATTACACACGGTAGTATCTACGTTCTGCAGCACAGTTCTTTAGTTCATGTCTGCGGACACCTGATAGTTCATTGTACTTGGATTCATTATTTAGCACATAAAGTAGATGTATATGTAACACATTTTATATACATTATTGTAATCTATTTATGTACTGACTATCACTCTCTATCTATATGCGGACTTTCGGGTATTTCTACCCCTGATGGTCTACTAAGGGTATCAGCTAAAATGTTGTCTTTACCCTTGATGTGTTCTATACTAAACGTATAGTTCTGCAAAATAAGAGACCACCTGTATATCCGGTCGTTTCGGTGCACCCCGGACTGGATGACTGTAATGGGAGAATTATCTGTCTGGACAATGAAGTGTACACCTGCCAGAAATCGATGGAGCTTTCTCACCGCATAGATGACGCTTAGGGCTTCTAGTTCTGATATTGAATATCTGGACTCGGCAGGTGTGATCTTACGGCTCACGTAACAAATCGGGTGGAAGATGCCCTCAAAAAATTGGCCTAGTACTGCTGGCATCTGTCCTAAAATAATAAACGAGCCTAGGATTAGGCAAGCGGAGGATTGGAATATTACAAAAAAGGATTTTCATTTTTGGCAATGCAGAAATTAATAATGCATCTTTCACATTTCATTTCCACAAATGCCTTTTACAACATAGTAATATAGAATTGTAATTTTTGAGTAATTTACTAATACCAGAAGGCTTCTGACCTGTTTCTTTCTGTTAGACATGGTCAGATTTATAATTTTGGTACTATTCAGGTCAGTCTATAGTTGGACTTGAGAAATGACATGACCCAAAAATGAATTTATTTTAGGCATAATTTGACTTTGCTTGGTTTGACAGTGAGACCGAAGAGTCGCACTCTGTCAAAGGCATGTCTCAGTTTCAGTAGGTGTATTGTCCAGTCATCAGTATTCTGATTTATTCATGTGTATTCTATAAGTTCACTACATGTATGCCCCTCGTCGGATTTGCCAGTATCACTAACTAGTGTAGTTGCGCTATGTATGTCTGTCGTCTGATCACTTGGTGTTGTTGCAATATGTTCGTCTGTCTCTACTTCTGTCTGTTGTCTTGAAAAGTAAAGTTTACGTATGTTGACATGGAATATCTCTAAGTGTATGTTTATCGATATTTCATAGTCAACATGTACCATGGTTATGTAACACCTTGAATAGTCGTTGCCATTTCGTTGGTATGGAAGTAGCCTACATCTGTCTTGATCAAGTTCAAGATCACTGGTTCTTGCACCGTTGTTTGTGTGTTTGTGGTAGAACTGACCCTTCCTCTATCAAATGGCTTGGGAGCCAGTATAGAAGGTTGTACTTCAGTTGTAGGATGTCTACCCTTAAACTTTTGTATCAATTGTTGACAGACATTACACGCAAATACATTATGAAAACATAATTTTATCTTCTTGAAAAAACCTGGTCTGGTGTTGTTGTATGCAAGATGACCAGTCACCGGTGTTTTATGTGCATATTTTAGCATAGTTAACCGGTGTTGTTCAGGTAACACCTGTTCATGGTTACCAGTAGCATGACCTGTAGTTGAAATGCCATTCTTACGTCTAAATAAACAAGATGCATTTTTGGTCACTCTGGCTTTGACCTTTAACAATTTTAAGTATGGAGACACATTAAGAGTAGATTTCTGGTGGTGTAAAAGTTTCTGTTTGTTTGTGTCATCTGTGCTGGTTGTAGAAAGCATCAGTAGTGTCTCATCTTGTAATATGTTATGATGTTTTGAAGTGTCTGTTTTGGCTGTTGTAATAGTTGTCTTTACTTTCTCCCATGCAACTATTTCATCAATCGTACAATGTTTTAGTTGGGGTAAGCACCCCAGAATTAAATCAGTACAAGGGTTGTTCAGTATTGCACAGGTAAAGGTACCAGAGAGAAAAGGAGAATCAATATGGGCTTTTGCCAAAGGGTAAATTTCAATGTTACCCGAGAAGGTACGACACTTGACCGTATCACCTGTGTAATCACCCGGATTCACCAGTTCTTTCCGAAGACCAATAAGGGTGCTGCCGCTGTCCAGCAAACACTGGCATGCTACATCATTGACCATCGCATTGTGGAACACAAGATTGCCTCTGGAGGCTACTGCTGCGTTTACACTCTCAGATGAGCATAGTACTGTATGTCCACACTCTAGTTTCGCGTCTGTATGGAATTGGTGACATCGTTCACAGCTGTCGAAGCTTAACATATCGTATGCACCACAAACATTTTCTGCTTGGTTATTAGGTAAGTCACTTTCACTCTCAGACTCATTCTCACTACCACCATCTGAAGAGGTGTCAATCAAAATGGCATTACTGGCTTTCATACGCTGCCGGCCAAGGCACTTATTACTATAATGGCCATAGCTGGAGCAAAAAAAAACATTTAATGGCCCGCCTGTATGCAGATCTTTTGCTCTGCTGTTTCTTGATCACTTTTTCAAGATGCGCCGGATAATTTGGCGATTTGTCACACATAGCATAAGAATCATGTACAAGTTGACAATGTATGCATTTGGACACTTTCATGTCTTTCTTATCATATTTCTGAAAAGGTTTTCTATTACTCTGATATTTTGGTTGGTCTTTCACAAAAGAAACTATTTCAGAGTCATTTGAAGTTTTAAAGACATCTCTGTTAGAAGAAAAATATGCCGATCCTTTCTTTTCAAACTGTTCTATGTTTTCTATGTCTGACTGCTGTAAAAATTTAGCAAAAGGAGAAGGTATGGTGGATATAACCTTATCCATAGCAATTAAGTTTTTTAATCTATCAAAGTCTCTTCCTATGTTAGCCGCTTTAAGCCATCTATTTAGTACACTTAGAACATTTGAGACGTAATCAATGAAAGTCTCATTGGGTTTAGGCTTTAAATTTGAAAATTGATTTTGATATCCAGGGGCATCAAGTAAAAAGTGTTGCATTATCCTATCATGGATGTATTGATAGTTAGATCTGAGGTCTGTTGGTATGGACTCTATTACTTTGAGGGGCTCACCACTGAGATTCTTCATAAAAATTGGAGCCCACATTTCTAATGGAACTTGGTGAAATTTAAATTGGTACTCTACGTTCTCTATCCATGCTGATATGGGATCATCTTTACAGTATGGTTTGATAATATTTTTGTATTTGTTGAACTTATTTTCCTCTTGTTGACTTCTTAGTTTAGTGGCAGAGATTTCTGCGTGTGACTCTACGTCCCTTTCTTTCATCTTTAACTGTGTCTCTGATTCTACTTGTATCTGTTTTTCTTTGACTCTTGCCATTTCAGCTATTTCAAATTGCTTTAATTCTAGTTCTTTCTGTTTTATCTCCTTCTCATGTTCTAACTGTTGTTGCTTAATCTCTAATTCTTTTGCTTAATCAGTTTATCATCTTCTAGCTGTTTCTGTTTTGTTATCTCAGCTAGTTGAGCAATCTCTTTTTGATGTTGTCTTTCTTGTGCGCGTTCGTTTCTTTCAGCATCTTTTGCTTCTTTAAATTTCCTATCAGCATATTCTTCTAGTTCTTTACCTGTGTATTGCATTTCTTTGCCTGCTTTTACGAAGTCCGCTAGCGTAGCCATGTTGTTTAGTTATTGGCTAGCAGTGACATACAATGCCCTTTTTATTAATTATTTATCTTTGAAATGTTATGTTTATTCACTAATGAGCACAAAGAATTGTACTCTTTGCCTGTGCTATGCAAAATTTAATGCTGAAAAAAAAAAAACAGAGCACAAAATTTACAATAGTGTCTCAAAAGCTGAAAAAGAGATGCACTATTAATCAAATTGCATGCCAAAATATGTAAGTGTACTCAGCTTTAACGTTCCCGAGGATCGGGGAACGGAACTCCGTCGACACAGGTAACCTTGATACTTTAGGGTGGAAACACGTTACGTAATTGGGACACCATAGTTGGCACACCGGCATCCGTACACAGCTGTTGTTCACTCTTCGATATGTAGGGCGGCAGTGTTACGCCCAGAGGTGCACGATATAATTACCCTGACAACTAAGGACAATGACTTAGACAATGACAGAATCACGAACAACTAGAATATGTACCACGTAAATTAAATGTCGATGTCCTGTCTTCGTTCTATCAGTATTGCCCTACGTTACTATTCTAGTTAATTTATGTAAGTGTTGTGCAAGCAAGTGCCATCTGCTCGCCCGAAAGTAGTTCCATCGTGACGGTAAACAACGAGAAAATAGACCAAAAATATTAATAACTGCTTTACATAAATATAAATAACCTAATAATGTTTAAATAAATAAATATATTACTTTCGTAAATCAAATAAAGAAATAATAGCTGATATAACGTACCGATTCAGGCGAGCGTTGTATAGCAACTTTATAAACACTCGCTTGCTGTATGCTAATGAGCCCAGACGACTGTTTGTCAATCATCTGACGTCACAGCACAGCGCGATGAAAAATCGATATTGTTTGCTGGCTTCGTATCGCTCCGCCGTGAATCATTTTTGGTACTCATTTCTCAACAAAAAGGTAAATATATAAATAAATATGAGAAAACAAGAATATTAATACTTACAGCTTTGATGAATACATACTTTGACTAAATAAATATTTCACTAAACACAATTAAACAGTTTAATACGTCACGATAGGCACATTTCTAGCTTGCAACATTTTTCTCGTCTGCACAAATCACCGTCACTACACAAATTAAATTAAACCCTAGTCTGGAGCTCGTGGACGAGTGGATTAGCTTGAACTTTGCGTCCAAGCTTCACTTCTGACAACCACAATTACCCTTTACTGTGGGTATTAGCTTGGCGCTTTCGTCCAAGCACCACTTTCTGACACCACAATTACCCTTTACTGTGGGTATTAGCTTGGCGCTTTCGTCCAAGCACCACTTTCTGACACCACAATTACCCTGGCCTGTCAACAACTCACTGACAGACATCATCGGGTACTTCTCTCACACCAATACAAGAATACTTGCAAGTCGTGTGGGAGGCAAAATACATAGTGCAGTTTATTGCCATTGGCTCGCTACAGCAGTGAACAGTCGCTAATGAAACACATAACACTCTACCACAGAATCCTCTATCACAAATAGCTAACCACTATGCTACTTTCTATCTATGTAGTTACAACAAAACCCTAGCTCTATTCTAAACGAGGTGTACTCGACACGTCCTGTCTCCCGTCTGCCAATCTTTACTCCAGCCGGTACACACCACGCGGAGTCCCCTTCACCTTGACGCGTGTTGCCTCACCTGGCACGCTTGATGGCAAACGTGTCATGTTGAGTGTCTACTCAACTTCTCCCGCTACCACGAGGCGTGATGCTTATCGTGGTTAGAGTGCTAACTCTCTGAACCACGCCTGCGTGTCTCATGAGGGAATGGTTAACCTGACCCTATTCCCTCATCTCCCCTGCCCTTGCCTCGGGCACAGTATCCCCTCATGGCCTCTTTAAGATTACCTGCTCTTCCTGGCTGAGGGGATGTGTTCAAGTCTTTGACAGTAATATCAAAGAAAATGGTGACACCAAAATGTGACATAGAAATAGAAGGGAAAATCCTTAACCAAGTTGATAATTTTAGATACCTAGGGGCATTTATAACATCAGATGGAAGATGTACAACAGAGATTAAGAGTAGAATAGGGCAGGCAAACGCCGCTTTTCAGAAAATGAAGAGTATCTTATGCAATAAGTCACTATCACTGAATGTAAGAAAGAGAGTGCTGAAATGCTATGTAGAACCAGTTTTGCTGTATGGCAGTGAATCTTGGAACATAAATGAACAAATTAAGAAGAAATTAGAAGCAACAGAGATGTGGTTCCTGAGACGAATGTTGCGAATTCCTTGGACTGCCAGAGTAACTAACGACGACTGCCTGAAACAGGCTAAGGAAACTAGAACATTATATACAACAATAAGACAGAGACAAACATCTTTCTTCGGTCACGTGATGAGAAGAGAGGCATTGGAGAACATCGTAACAACTGGAAAGATCGAGGGGAAGAGAGGCAGAGGTAGACCAAGAGAAGTGATGCTGGATGGATTGAGACGGTGGCATGGAGGAATATCAGCACCAGAGTTGATCCACAAAACCAAAGACCGAGATCTATGGAGAGCCATGAACGCCTACGCCAGCCGGCACGGCACTTGATGATGATGATGATGATGATGATGATTATGATTGACTACCTTATGCAAAACCGCCTCATTCCGGGATGGCTGCTACACTTTGCCATAACGACACATGCTAGTTAATATTAAATTAAGCTAACACTGTAGAGCTCTCCCACAAACACGTCCATCATAATCCACGGTTTTGGTCAACACTGTTTCTCCCAATCATGGTTTATGGCAAAACCTAAAATTGGTCACGTGACGGTATTCATTATGTCCACACAGGTGTTATTTGGGCAATCATCCATTGTCAAGAATCTATCCTCCCTGGCTTAGTCAATGTCAGAGTTGTCATCACTTGTTTTGACATCCCCAACAAGCTAGCGAGTTACTGTATGATCCCAACAACAGTTGTCAATAGCAATCTGCCAATCTGCGTGATGTCCGGAAACTCTATATGTCAGATGGACTGTTTTCCTTCCGAGCTGAGTACTTCCGCTCTCAATCCAACCTGTTTATGAACTGTCAAAGCGATGTATGATTCAGCTCACTCACTTCCCCTACACATCTGCAGCTGTTAACTTTGCCCGACCTGTGATGGCTGACATCCGATTGCAACCAGGATCCGACGGGTTCCATCTGTATTCGAATGTTGACAAACTGTCAAAGCGATGCCGGGACCCGTCTCCCTCACCACCGAGTGTTCCCAATCCGTCGACCAGATGTAAACACGTGCAGTTAATTTCCTGGATTTTTTGAAACAACCTTTGGCCTCGAACAGCCGCTAATTCAGAACGCCTATTATTCTCATCACGGGTTAAATCACGTTGGTCTATTATGTGACAGTTAGTTAGTTAGTTCGGGTTCCAACTTCATGACAACGGGTCGTCCCCATTATGCTCCGTTCCTGTGCCAGTGAATATCGCACAAATTCTCCTCCCTGTCCAATGTGAAAAGTGGAACAGACAGGAGTCTCGGCAAGCCAATAGCCCTCACAAGTGCACTGTGCATAAAGCCACCACCAGTATGCCAACACAAAAGTCCTCCGCGAAAAATACAGTTCATTGTCGTCTTCCGTGTTCCATCATCTGTGTGTGATAGTCCCACTGAATTAAAGGCATTCTGTAAGCGAATGCTGTGCTACATGAGAAGTTAGAACAAGCTGAGAATGGGGCAGTAAAGGATGATCAGGCCAGACATTAAGGGTTACTTCAGAAAAGTAGTAGTACAAATGGATAGAATAGCAGGGTGGATGATATTATGGGTGACATTTATTGTCTGTAGGTTGATTCAAGTGTTATGAAGCATGTGCACATTGCTTTATGTGTATAATATGCTTTGATTGCAAATTATCATATATTGTTTCGTTGTATATCATAGGCGTGGCTGACTAATGTCAGAGCATTCATGGGCTCATGTTGGAGTAGCAATGTATGGTAACAAATTTTGCGTAGAGTCACAATTCTTATATTTATGTCGTGTCTTAAGATTTATGTTGTGTAACTTATGTTTTTGCAGTGTCTTATTGTTGTCTGTGTCAACGACTTTTATTGTGTCATTCTACTCCGCTATTGTTTGGAACACATGTGCTGTGTTACTTGGTGTGCCCTGATGTCTTAAGTTCTGGTGACTGGATAGGGACCACCCCCTTTGTTGATGTGTGGTAACTGCAGTTCTATCTGTTATTGAACTTCAACGTATTATTCAATTGCTTGAACATAAATTGTCACCAAAATTGTTGTATTTGATAAATAAAAGAGTTTTTTTTGTACTGTGCTTGATTTGTTTGTTTTGTCACTTTTAATTCATACTGACTCTTTCTACTACAATCTAACACCTTAATTCACTGTCTGGGTTTCAACATGATAGTTCCTGCGTGAATATCAGTAATAGTTGAGACCCCTGTCGAAGAATCTCAAATCTTCTTAATTTATTACTATTTCTTTGCTTGTAAGCAGGGGTGGTGTCGGAGTTCTCTCTCTTTTTACTCCTTTTCTTCTGTGGCCCTCATGCAGTCAGAGCTACTCTCTGCTATAATTAGCGCCGTAGCAAAGGAATCTTTGTCTTCCCTTGTCTCTTCGCCCAGCTTCACACACACGCACACACACTCACATACACACACACACACACACATATATATATATATATATATATATATATATATATATATATATATATATATATATATATATATAAAGTAGTATAGATAGAGACAAGTGTAGTATAGCCATACACCAAAGTAGTATAGATACAGATTGTGTAATACAGCTATAAATCAAAGTAGTATAGATACAAAACAGAGTAGGACAGCTATAATCCAAAGTAGTATAGATGCAGAACAGAGAAGTATAGCTAACAACCAATGTAGTATAGATACAAACCAGTGTAGTATAGATATAAACCAAAGTAGTATAGATACAGACCAGAATAGTATAGATATAAGTCAGAGTAGCATATATTACGAGAGTAGTATAGATACAGATCAAAGTAGTATAGATACAGTGAAGGGAACCATAAACTTCGTACCTGTGTTTATGCTGGATAATTTGAAATCTACAATTACAGAGCCTCGCAACATTCTCTTGATTACATGTGATTTCACTTTCATATTATATTGCGCCGTTAAACATTCCATAACAAGGAGATGTGGATGCGGAAAAGGCGGATGGAGGTGAGGGGTGGGGAGAGAGACAGAGAAAGAGAGAGAGAGAGAGAGAGGGAGAGAGAGAAAGAGGTGGGGGGATAGTATGTGGTTGTGGTTGAGATAGTTCACTCTGTTTATTCGTGGTTCTGGAGGGTTGTTGTCTATTTTTTTATATCAGTGTTTCTAGCTGATGGTTTAATAAGTACAAGCATATAGGCACAACCCTTCACCATCACTATCAAGGGAATGCCACAGAGAACTTACATTTATATAGTGTTTATTTCTGTTCGATGTAGCCACCAGTTGAATTGACACACTTTTAACATTGTGCTTAGTCTTGAAGAGACCTTGGGAATAGACCATCCTATGTTTTCGACATAAACCAGTCTTCACGTGCCAGCTTATTTTCTCATCACTGTCAAAATTATTTCCTTTGGGCTGTTTTGTATAAGATTTCTTTTAAAAATTCTAATGGGGCTAAATTAACTAGGGTGAATGGGGAAGAATCTCAGTATTCAAGTCGTTATTGCTTAAGCTGTGCTTTATAAGCGGGCGCCTTGTCTCGAAGCAAAGGGTGATTTTAAGTGCGTACTTTCGCCTCTGTTTGTGGTCACATACAATTTAGTTTGGTAAGAAAATTTGCATAAGTAATGTTCATTACCCGTATTACCACGAGGCGGATAATTTTTCTATATGACGCCTTTGGATTAATTAAAAATAAGGTCAGCATCACTTTGCCTGCAGATGTCAATGCTCTTGGCGTGACAGGCGTTGGGGCGTTACATTGATGCTAAAATGTTGGATTGGTGGTCATAATGGTGAACCCAACTCTCATCTACTGTTACCGTGGTCCATACAATGTATTCTGACTACTCTTTCTGCGCAACTGTCGACAGCAGTTTACCCTCGTATTGCTTCTGTTTAAGTGTCAACAGAGACACAACCCATCATGGAGATAATTTTCTTATGTTCTTTGTGTTGTGTGAAATTCGATGTATTATTCCTCCATTCAGTTTTACTACACTAGTCATCACTGAAGTGTATCATGGACAATTAGCAGACTAGTGAAGAATTATGTGGAAGCTGCGGAGATGTGGTTACTTAAGAAGAATGACGAGAACAACATGGACAGATGACAATTGTAATGATGTTAACTTGTAATAAATGCACTCACGACAAGAATTCAAGAAACCTACACAGATGCCACCGAAGAACTAGAACCAGACATACTTAAAAAAGAAATTATAGAAGCCATCAGATTAGCCCCAAAGAACAAATCACCGGGACAAGATGAAATACCAAATGAACTAATAAAAGTAGCAAGAGAAGTAGGAACAGCATGACTACATAGACTATTCAACCATGTTTGGGTAGAACAACAGACACCACGAGACTGGGGAAATTCCATAATTATCCCAATTTGAAAAAAAAGCAGCAAAAGAGATTGCACACAATACAGAGGCATTTCACTGTTGAATCATACTGGGAAAATATTTTGCAACATTCTTGAGAAGAGATTACAACCTACTATAGAACCCCAGCTAAGCGAAACTCAACTTGGATTTAGGAAAAACAAAGGATGCACAGAAGCCATTTTTGCTCTTAGACAACTAATAGAAATATCAATCGAATTCAATGAAACGCTCTACTTAGCCTTTGTCGACCAAGAAAAGGCATTTGATAGAGTAGATAGAAACAAGCAGTGGGAAATCCTCAAACAATATGGAGTAAGTACACATCTAACAAACATATGTAGAAGCTTATACAACAACAGTAAATGCATAGTGAGAGCAACGGGAGGACACTTAGAATCCCTTCACGATAAGATCTGGAGTACGACAAGGTTGTGTCCTATACCCTCTCTTGTTCATAACATATACAGACAACAGTATGTATAGAAACCAGCCACACAGAGGCCGCAAGAATACCGTATGACGAGAACACAGAAGAAGAACCATCTGCAAATCTAACCATTAGAGAACTCCTGTTCGCGGACGACCAGGCACTAATAGCAAAATCAGAAGCTGAATTACAAGATCACATGAATAGTCTAAACGAAATATGTAGGGAACATAACATCACAATTAGCACAAGCAAAACAGAGGTAATGACTATAACTAAAGAAGAAAAAACAACAACAATTCATCCTAAACGAACATTCCCTTGAAACAAGTAAAGAGTTTCAAGTACCTAGGAAGTATAATATCATCAAATGGCAGATCAGAAGACGAGATCCAAAATAGATGCAATAAGGCAAACCAACTCGTTGGACAAATGGCACCAATACCAAAGAACAAACATGTATCAATAACTACTAAGAAAGTACTTTACAAGACAATCTTCCTACCAGCTCTATGCTACCAATGCCAAACCTGGACAATGACAGAATAATAGAAAGGAAAAATCACAGCAACAGAAATTAGATTCCTGAGAAGAATACTCAACGTATCAAGAAGAGATAAGATCAGAAATGAAGAAATCAGGACTAAAGTGGGGGTTAAAGCTGCTCTAGATTTTATTAGAAAGCAGCAAGTCAAATGGTTTGGCCATGCAAATAGGTTACCATTCAACAGCATACCACAACAAGCAATGACTGTACAGACCAGATGGAACCAGAGGAAGAGGCCGACCACGTAAACACGTGGACGGATAGGAATAGCAGAGTCCATTGGAATATCTATAAATGAAGCTCATAATCGGGCACTCTCACGATGTTTATACTTCACCTCGACACCGCAAGGTACACGAGGAACATGATGAGATGAGATGAGATGAGATGATGAGATGATAGATGAGATTTTCATGCTAATTTTGCACACTTTATTATTGGTATTTTGATACTTCTGTTTTGTGGTTTTGACGATGTGTATTATTTCAGGCTATCTGAGTGAATCAAATTGGTTGACAAGCGTAATAGTTAACGTTGTTTATTGCCCAATGCTCTGATATCCTACTATGCCAATTTTAAAGACAGACTAATATGTTTTCTGTCTAACTTCCGCTTTCCGCTCATTCATTCATATTGTTACTGTTTAGAATCTATTCAAATGCTTGTTGCTTCTTGAAACGCTGATAACGAATGTTGACCATTTTCTTTTGTCTGTGATGCCTGCAATTTTTCTTGACCTCATTAAGAAGACATTGATTATTCTTTTGGGGGTCAGAGAACAGATTAAGAATAATCAGAGCAGACTGACAAAGTACGCTGCTCACGTGCCAACACACAACACTAGCCAGGTACGGGCGTTTGACTGGTGCAGCGGGAAGAGCTACCGACAACCAAATTTTAAAGACGGATGTGATGTGATGTCAAGAGAGGAATTGGAGAACGTTGTGACAACTATGAAGACTCTGATGTTAGGCAGAGGTCGAGAAGGACCTGCTGGATGGGTTGTAGGAGTGGCACCGAAGCCTGTCAGCAGCTGAACTGATCAACAACTGTGAACAGATGATTGTGACGGAACGGGTTCCGTTAAGCAGCCCATTGTGGCACCAAATAATGACAACATGACATAAGATTGGCTGACATGTTCATGGTAGACTGCAGTAGATCATCCGCACTGTGTTTCTCTCGCCGTGACAGCGCTGTACTGCTTCATCATTTCAGCGCATGTTTAGATGTGAACTTTCCATTGACACTGCATTCTTCCTGCTGTGTTATGTTTCTATCTGCCATATATTTCTGAGGAATAATGAGACTCTGTGACCGAGATATTTTACTTATATAACTTCTTTGTTTTTGTTTAGCATTTCTGCTACTGACGATGCTATTCCTAAAATTGACATGTTTGTAACATTTTTCATTTAATTTATTTTGTTACATCTATAACAATAGCGGGCGATGTTGTGTAATGGTTATGCCGTTATGCCTACAGTGACAAAAGTGCGGTCGGAAAAAAGGTTTGAGTGATATTGGCACTCGACGTTCGCTATGGGAGGATCAGACTGACCGCCTATTCATCCGTACACTCAAGCCCTACATAATGCGATGGTACTAACACTTCACACACCAACAGCAAGTTCATGTACGGGACTTGTGTGTGTGCTTTTTTTTCTTTCTTTAAATAAAATATTAACACATTATAATTTGAAGGTATTTATTTTCCGTTGTTTTTCCGCGATCAAAGTTTCATTCTAAGCGTGGCTCACGAAATACACTCATTATGGATCTCTGATCAACTGAATGCTGTTGCGTAAACTGTGGACAGAAATGAAATATAGAGATAAGGCGAGAATCTAGTCTGAGCTGATATTACCAACTAATCTAATATGAACTGGTGCAGAGGGAGTGAGCAACGGTTTTATATTAACTTGTATATATATATAAACATACATCTTTTTTAAGCGTCTTGCCGTTGGGCGTGGACGATCATGCTTCTACACAACTATGATTTTCATAAGGCAATAAATGTATCACTAAAAAACGATAAGAAGATTCTGAGCCTTACTGAAACACGATTACAAGAAACAAATTGAACGTTGCGGCCAAAGCCTTAGTCAGAACATAACAAACAAACACAAACTGACACAGACCTACATGAAACACACTACATGGCAATATTAAGGGTACTTATCTGAATCGGTATCCTTACTTGGAGTGACTGACGCGTGTTAAACGACTATCAGAGGATTGTATGAACCGGATGTATGGTCAATTGGTCAAAGGTCAATACCGTCAGAAGCTCAGGAATTGGCTAAGCCCCTCGGCGGGACAATAAGCGGGAAGGGGGTGGGGGTGGAGAGGCGCTCTTGTGGCGGAAGGTGAAAATTAGATTGGCGTAGATGTCACGCGCGCAGTTCGCAATTAGTAATGTCTCGTTCCGCGCTCGAAACACAGCTGCGGAAGATTTAATTGCGTTGGTTCTCACAGAGCGGCATGAGTGGCGATCGCTCAGAAAACGATTGCAAACCACCGAACGCAAACCTGCCAAGAAATCCTTGAAAATGCCAAGTAAACTTGATTTTCATAAGAGACAGAGGGTTACAGTTTTTGCGCTATTTTCCGTTATTAACAAGCATATAGATCTGGCTGCCTGACGTTCTGTAGGATGCACAGATAAAGGAACATATTTTTTAAAATACGAGAGAAGCTTTTATAGCACACGGAAATGTGTGGACATCAAAAGTAATTAAACTTAGCAACAAATATAGAATATTCAGTTCTAACGTTACATAACTACTACTGTATGGATGCGAAACATGGAGAGAGAGAGAGAGAGAGAGAGAGAGAGAGAGAGAGAGAGAGAGAGAGAGAGAGAGAGAGAGAGAGAGAGAGAGAGAGAGAGAGAGAGAGAGACTTAAATTATTACACATAAACTACAAACATTCATTAATTGGTGCCTGCTTGAATTTGAAGGACTTAAATGATGTGACATAATCTCCAATGTGGAGCTTATGGAGACAACTAGATAAATATCAATAAACCAAGAGGTGAAGAACAGACACTGGTGCTGGACAACACACACACACACACCCACCCACACACACACACACACACTCACACACACACACACACACACACACATTGAGAACACCTAAACACGGGCCTTTGTCGGGAATCCACAGGGCAAAAAAAAAAAAATAGAGGATGACGTAAAATACACATATGAACGTGAAGTTGAGACATAATGAATACTAGGAGAACAGGAAGGGGGCTGCGTGGGTTAGCTAATGATAGGACAGCTTGGAGTGGGTTGGCAGAGGGACTATACCACAAAGCGGCATGAACGTCGAAAGAAGACGAACACGAGCTACATGTTTAAAATTTTAAATTTTATGAAACTGGAGTAAATGCAACCAATGTGTTAGTATTTGTATCAAAACTGGGTACATGAACATTCAGGATACTGGGACAGTGGTGTTAGCTTTATGACATATTAATCATTAAGTGCCTTACCGATTGGCACAGACAATCACACTTCTTCAGATCTTGATGTCTCGAATAGCATGTGTAGTTCGTGTTCTGACACCTTCCTTTATTAACTGTAGGACATTTTAGGACACGCAAACAAAGGTGTAGTAACTAAATGTCATTTTAGGACAAGGAAGTAGAGGTGTAGTAACTGTACGACATATTAGGACACGGAAGTAACGTGTAGTAATTGTAGGATATTTTAGATCACGGAATAAGAGGTGTGGTAACTGTGGGATATTTTATTACACTGAAGTAGGAGTGTAATAACTGTAGTACATTTTAAGACATGAAATTAGAGGTGTAATAACTGGACGACATTTTAGGACGTGGAATCAGTGGTGTAATAACTAGACGACATTTTAGGACATGGAATTAGAGGTGTAATAACAGTCCCACTTCTGGCATTCGTTGTCTCGGATGGCTGTGTGAAGTGCACCCAATCTGGAAGTTCCTAGCAGACGCAAGTTAGCGAGGCAGGCGTTTTGAGAATTTGACCGCAGCGCGAAGCCGAAGTCACGGTTTGAGCGGGTGAAAGAGCAATTTTTTTTTACGGTGGCTCGATAAGCGCGCTCTCTCTCTCTCTCTCTCTCTCTCTCTCTCTCTCTCTCTCTCTCTCTCTCTCTCTCTCTCTCTCTCTCTCTCTCTCTCTCTCGATGAATAGTGGACAGACAGTCAGTAAGCTGGCATAGCTTTTAGATTAGTCCTGCCTGGTGTAGCTTGAAGCTCGTCGGTAGGCGTCCAGTGGTTTTGCATGTATCACTGGGTATCGAGGGGGCGCGCTGAGCGATTGCTTCTCTTGGTCTGTTTGTACGTGAATAGTCCGTTTGTGCGTTAGATATCTGGTTGATCCTGCCAGTAATCATATGCTTGTCTCAAAGATAAAGTCATGCATGTCTATTTCCACACTGTCTCACGGTGAAACCACGAATGGCTCATTAAATCAGTCGAGGTTCCTTAGATTACACGATCCTACTTGGATAACTGTGGCAGTTCTAGAGCTAATACATGCTTACCATCAGTTGAGATTCCTTAGATGATATGATCCTATTTGGATAACTGACCATTCTAGAACTAATACATGCTTGGGTCCAGACACTTGGTCTTCGGCTCTCATCTGAGAGATATGACTGAATACCTCAAGTCAAATTCCCTGGATGTGAGGGCTGGCCGTTATTCACCTTCTGCTACATGGAGGTGCAATGCTGAGCCGGCAGCATCTGCAGCCTATCCTGTTTCGACGTACAGGTCATTCTTTCCTCTGGATAAAACAAGGCAGGCCGAGAGAGGGATCATGCTGCATGGGCAACACATGTTCTCTTAATCCAGTCCAGGCATTGTGAGATGGAGTTTTAGATCGAGTCCACATACTTTCGTCTGTAAAGACGGCAAGGTGCCACTACAAATGGACGACATATTGGGACATGGAAATAACGGTGTGGTAAAATGCACAAAATTGACACGCGGTTGTATTGATGAAAAATTATTGAAGTAACAGACTTGAACCCAACAGTTACCTAACAGTAACACGCTTAAGAAGGAGGATGTAAATGTGATGCCTGTTGGATACAAATAGAAACATTCCAGGATGACATAGTACAGTCTTCTTAAATGCAAATTATCAATAAATAAACATAAATTCAATTTATTATTTTGCGCAAAACACAACTCTGAAAAATTCGTTGCTAGCATAATTTTAATACGATAATCTGTACAATTCTAGGGCATTCCCATTCAAGCACATAAGGTGACTTGTGGCATACTTAGAGTTAATGCTAGATAGCGCACTTGTTAAAGTTTTCCTCCAGGTCACACGTCTGCAGGCATGGGCTGAAGAAGGTTCCAGGCAAACAGCGACACTCGATGGCAAAAAACCCGGAGAAACAATACAGGTAAAATGATCGTCTGTCACCTGGCTTGCTTCTAGTAGCAGGACAGGTCACTGAGGACAAACAGGCGGAGATTATATGAGAGGGTCAGGGATGTCAAATCTCACCTACTATGACTACATTTTTGTAAACGCTAAAATAATTGTAGTTATTGTGATTGTAATCTATGGTATAATAATGCTTTCCTCTATATGTTTAGTGCAGTTGATATAATGATGCCATCCTCATCACGTTTAGCGCTGTTGATATAATGATGGTGTCTTCAACACGTGTTGTTGATATAACGATGCCGTCCTCGACATTGTTAGTGCTGTTGATATAATGATGCCGTTCTCAACATTATTAGTGTTGTTGATATAATGATGCCGTCCTCAACATTATTAGTGCTGTTGATATAGTGATGCCGTCCTCAACATGTTTAGTGCTGTTGATATAATGCATTGGTAATTTCTGGAAGCTGCACCGGCAGATGAACAGACGGGCGATGCTTAGTACACATGCTACGGTTTATGATGATAACAAATGTGACATGTCAATGTCTCATGCCCGTCTTCATACGAATTAACCCATCATATACAAGGACAAGTATAGAGAGAGACAACAGTGTTTAACTGGAAAGACAGACGACAAACAGTTTCTTAAGTTTACAAATTTAAGCCAAACAACGAAGAAAATGCAGAATGATTCACCGGGAACAATGACTTTTGGCATTCTCAAAGTAATTAGGTCACCTGTCAAGTGGGAGACCTACATCGGAGAAGATAGTATCACCGCGCGGGTCGCAATTTCATTAGCAACAAATTGCATAGGTCAGAGAGCGCGGTTGATGTTTTTATTACAGGTAAAAACTCTGTGCCAGGCAACAAAAAGACAAGAAATACAAAGACAGGAAGAATAACAGTATTGTTGTCGGTGAAATTGGACGGTAATTGGATGAATGTTGGTAGAACGTGATTGTCACGTCGAGGAGATAAAGATTGTGGTGTAAGAGAAGATATATAAAGTTACAAACGACAATTTAGGCGCCAGTTTAGTTACAATGTGAGCCAGACAGCAGGCGTGTTTCATTTTGTGTCGATAAAATACTTCTCCAGGGAGTGAAGGTAATCAATAATTAATATGCCTCGGCCTCTGTAAATGGATAGAGTTAACAGATAGATGTCTTCTATAGAGAGCACTTGTTCTTTGTGATAAGGAATATATATATATATATATATATATATATATATATATATATATATTATATATATATATAGTAGTAGGCCTCTTTCAGTCCTGAAGGACTATAGAGTTGTGCCGCTTGGGAGGTGCCTGGCAGCACCGCTGGTGACTGTATAGTCCAATTCGAGAATGACAATCTCTGTCACAGTTTCCGCATCTGTGAGACGAGGCAAGTCCCGCAGTAAGTGACTGCTCTTTGAGCCTGTGCCGTCTCTCCTCAGTTTTTTGGATCTGATTGCGCTCAAAGAGCACCAGTCCGTTTCGTACATCTCTTCTCCAGGAGCATCTGTCTGTTGCAACTCTCTCCCACGTGTCTGGATCTATTCCAATGGTTTTCATATCTTGTTTACACACATCCCTATATCGCATGTGGGGTCTTCCGGTTGGCCTCTTTCCTGTGGCTAGTTCTCCGTAAAGGAGATCTTTGGGAATACGTTCGTCCTCCATTCGAGATACGTGGCCCAACCACCGGAGGCGTCTCTGCTTGAGGAGGGTGTGCACTGTGGTAATATCTGCTCTTTCAAGCACCTGTTTGTTTGTTATGTGGTCTTTCCATGTTATGCCCAGGATACGTCTCAGACATCTTATGTGGAAGGAATTCAACTTCCTTTCCTGTCTTGAGTACAGGGTCCAGGATTCAGACCCGTAGAGTAGTGTGCTAACAACACAAGCTTTATATACTTGAGCTTTTGTACGCTCGTTAGTCTATTATTCTCCCAAACTCTTTTAGCTAGCCTGGAAAATGTTGTGGCTGCCTTTCCAATGCGTCTGTCGATTTCTGTCTCTAATGAAAGATTATCTGATATTGTCGATCCCAGATACACAAAATCGTGGACGACTTTCAATTCATAATTAGAGATTTTGATTGACGGAGGCGCATCAGCATCTTGTTCCATCACCTGTGATTTATTTAGGCTAATGGTGAGCCCAAAGTCTTTGCAGGCAGCTGCAAAACGATCTATGAGCCTTTGGAGATCTTCTGCTGTATGAGTAGTCAGTGCTGCATCATCTGCAAAAAGTAGTTCTCTTACGCATCTTGGTCTTATTTTGGTCTTTGCCTTGAGTCTTGATGGGTTAAAAAGTTTGCCATCAGATCTTGTGTGGAGGTATATGCCTTCAGTGGCAGACCCAAATGCTTGCCTTAAGAGAACAACAAAGAAGATACCAAAGAGTGTAGGAGCAAGCACGCATCCCTGCTTTACTCCGCTGCTGATGCTGAATGACTGGGATGGTGAGCCGTCAAATAAAAGGTTCCCCTGCATGTTTTCGTGGAATGATTTCACGAGACTAAGAAGGGTGGGTGGACATCCAACCTTTTCAAGGACCTTAAAAGGCCGCTTCTGCTCACGAGGTCAAATGCCTTTGTGAGGTCGATGAAGGCTATATATAATGGCTTCCTCTGTTCTCTGCACTTCTCTTGGAGCTGCCGGAGTGAGAAAATCATATCGATGGTGGACCTGTTGGGTCTAAATCCGCACTGCGATTCGGGGTAGATTCTTTTCAGCAAGAATGTGTAATCTTTTAAGGATTACTCTGGCAAAATCTTGCCTGTAATGCTGAGAAGGGAAATGCCGCGATAGTTGTTGCAGTCGCTTCTGTCGCCTTTGTTTTTTATAAAGGGTAACGATGTTTGCGTCTTTCATATCTTGTGGTATTGATTTTTCTCTCCAGCAGAGCTGTAATATGCATACAGTTCTGGGATGATTGTTTCTTTGCTACATTTTAAAATTTCAGGTGGAATACTATCTTTTCCAGGTGCCTTGCCGGATTTGAGAGAGTCTAGTGCTTCGCTGATTTCTGTGAGGCAAGGTTCGTATCCAAGGCATGCATGGCGGACTGTTGATCGAGGCTTCCAGAGCTTCTTCGCTGACAGTGTTATCCACTGAGTATAGCTCTGAGTAGTGTTCTACCCAGCGATCCATTTGTTTCGCTCGATCTTTTATGATTACCCCCTCAGTTGATCGCAAAGGGGCCATCTTATTTTTTGATGGACCGACAGCTTGCTTGATGCCCTCATACAAATCCTCTTATATTTCCAGTGTCTGCACAAGTTTGAATTTGAGCAGAGAGCTGTAGCCAGTACCTGTTCGCACATCTTCTTGCCATCTGTTGTACCCTATTTCTGGCCGTTCGCAATGCCTGCAGTGTTTTCTCTGAAGGTGATGTTTTATACATCGAGAATGCATGTCTTTTTATCTCCAGGACTGGGAGCATCTCTTCAGAGTGTGCTTCAAACCAGTCGGTTGACTTAGTTTGCTTCTTGCCAAATGTTGATAGTGCTGTATTGTAGATGGTGTCGCGAAAATGACTCCATCTCTCGGTGGAATCTCCGTCTGTGGGGCCGGGCAGAGTATCCGCTAGAGCCTGCATGAATTTGTTGACCTTCTCTTTATTTTGGGTGCCACTGGTGTCAATGCGTGGTCTTCCTTCTGTTCGGCTTCTGTAGATTCTCTTGGGCTTTATCTTCACCTTGCTGGAGACGATGTGAATGGTCGTGTCGCAGTCAGCACCATGATAGCTGCGAGTCATCCGTACATTGCGGAGGTTGCTGCGTTTAGTGAGCACCAGTCGAGTTGGTGCAGTTCTTTGATCTGGGGTGCCTCATGACACCTTGTGTTGAGGTTTCGTGTCAAAGAAGGTGTTGGTCACGCACAGATTATGGTGGCTGCAGAATTCCAAGAGACGTTGTCCATTGTCATTGATCTCCCCAACGCAACTGTCCTAGACATGAAGGCCAAGATTCGTGTCGGAGCCAACCTGGCATTGAAATCCCCCAGGATAGAAAGATGTTGTTCTCTGGTGTTTCACTGACTTCTTTTGTGCTAGGTCGTCATAGAACTGTCTTAGATTCTGATGCTGCAGTTAGTGTTGGGGCGTAAACGCTTATAATACTAACTGGCCTGCCTCTGTCTGGAGTTGGAGCTTCAATATTCTTTCAGTGCCATCACTGGTGGTATGATGGAATTGAGCAGCTGTTTCTGATAGCGAAGCCAACTCATGCTCCTGTCTCTCCGCACGGCTTGCCATGCCAGTAGAAAGTGAAGTCCCTCTCCTTGATGTTCCAGATCTGGAGTCAGGTCCCTTGCAGGGCGACAATGTCTATCCCCAGTCTTAGCAGTTCGTTGTGTATCACTGCAGTTTTGCGGCATCCACAATTCATTAGATCGTCTGAGATGCCAGGGGTCATGGTTCTTACGTCATGTTCCCAGCCTAGGGCCGGTTGTTTGTTTTTTTTCTTGCTGTTAGGTGTCTAGATTGCGGTCATGTGTCAGGATTTCCCCTAAAGCTCCACACACCCTCAGGAGCGATGAACCGTGGCGAGACAACACCTTATGACTGGGGGCTGCCCAGCTTAGGCGGGCGGTAGCTGTCTAGTGAGATACGATGATCTCTCCACCGTCGGAAGTAGCCCCTGGCGCCTCTACGCAGTCGAGCATAAGATTAACCAAATGATTCCGGTTGGCACTTTACTGAGGACCCTCGGCACAACCTGGCATGGAATCAGAACAGCTTGCCCGTAGCAGTTCCCCCTCCACGTCGCGAACCAAAACAACCAACCACCCCACCAAACAACAACAAACCCAACCCACCCACCAACCACCCCAACCAACACAAAACCCAAAAACACAAACACCCCCAACAAAAAACCCCCACACAACCACCACCAAAACCCCACCAACAAACCAAACCACAACCCCCCAACACCACCCCCCACCCAACACCCACCCAACCACAACACACCAAAACCCCCCCCCCCTATACATATATATATATATAATATATATATATATATATATATATATATATATATATATATATATATATATATATCTAGAGACAAGCTCAGAAGATAGGGAAGATTTTCTTGACTTAGAGAAACTATTCTGATGAGTAGATAAGTCATCCTTCGGCAAGAAGAATTCTTAATGAATCTTTTGAGACGTTAGTCATGTATTGATGAATGATGCACTTTCTCAGAGTCTGCAGAGACGATCTATACTTTATAACAAAACTACCATGAGACTTTCTCAGAGATAGTCATTATATCCTATGTCTGGAAAATTATGTTCTAAAGTGTATTGCATGTTCTGACTCTATATGATTTTGTGTTACAATAATTCATATGTTTTATTTGTGAATGATACGTTTCTAAAACCTACCTTGTAAGATTTTAGATATGGATTAAAAAATATGGGAATATGGAAAAAAAAAGATGAAGGGTTAGGTGGGTATTTTCCCGGAAGAAGGAAATCATGGACCAGGCAGTTGGCTCATATCGTTCTACGGACAAGAGAAAGACTAGCCTGCAGAACGCCTGAAGGAAGAGGACATGTCGTGCCAGTAGGTGAGGTGGACACCTCCAACTGATATTATGAAAAAACCTCACGCACACAGAATAGCCAGGCTGGACTACCCTGAGCTAAGGAAAGGGTCCCTTCTCCCTTTGCTTATATTTTCCCCTAACCCAGCTCTTAGGTGAGATAGCTATATGGTTTTTGGTCCTATTTCTCAAGGGTGGTGGTTATATATTAAAGACTTAAACTGGGCAGAGACTATGCTGATGATGGTCATTCTGGAGGAACAGCATCATTTTACCTCAGCTGCTTCTCCTATACCACAACCCTGCAGCCCAGGAATGAACAGCTAAGTAACTGTCAGTACAGTCTGTGTTGTCCACAACTATAAGACCAAGATACCCCCTGTCACATCATCCCACGTAGGACATACCCGAGAGTACTTACTTTTTTAAACGCAAGATTTCAAGAATATCACCTTAGTATAGTTCAAGATGCCTCAGGAACATTTAGCGTAGCCTTGGGGGACATTCAGAACAATATATAGATATATCGATGCTATGCAGTGAACTGTGACATACATTTGGTTTAGTGCCATTAATGACTCAAACACGGTATACCAGAACATTATTTAGAGTTGGAACTTTAATTCCTTAACTGTGCTGATGATTTGTTTACTACCTCATTGATGGTATTGTTCTAATGTATGTATCTGACATCATATACCACGCTAACACCCACACTCAACACAGGAGCACACCACTATATTACTTCATTATAGTGTTTTGGTGATGCACTGGGTGTTTGTGTTTTACTTGGCGTTGTGTAATATTAATTAGTATACATTAGTTACAACTTAAGAGTGGAGCCAAGTGTGGCCGGAATAGACAAGTATCTCAGATTTTCCTGGGGAAAACTTTCCTTTATCGGAGTACTGTGAACTTCCGGGGCTCAACTGGCCCTCTGTGAAGAAACTTCAACTATTAATCAAAATCCTCCCCTAGGGATTCTTAACGAGCCATTTTCAAGTTTCTCTAAACAGTTGGCTATTAGAATTTGGGGATCCCATCCTCATTTCTTTTTAACTTACCACAACAACCGACCTATGACAACTGACCAGGACAAAGGGGAGGCTTTTCTTGCACGATTTTTTAAACAGACGGACCTTCGACGGACCCAGACGGATATTAGAGAGTACAGACAGGGAAGAGATAGGGAAAGTTTGGCTGCAGATTTACAGATGGCAGTAGTAAAAAGGGTGACAGAGTGGTACAGGGAAGCAGGGGCCGTTATAAACTCAGACAAAAGGCATCGGTTGTGTGGTACTCCCTGAATAACCGGATTGTGAAGGCAGATGTCTCATGTATTATAATGTATGGGTGTCCTCTTAGAAGAGAGAGTAAATTGAAGTACTTGTGTATCACCTTCGACAGGTGTATGTCTTTTAAAGAACATGTGGAGGCTTTGGTGGTGAAGGCTGGTAGGTAACTTAATGCGTTGAGGGCTATGGCAGCAACCGGGGTAGAGCAGAGGATGCTTAACAAACTCTTTCAGCAGTTAATAATTTATGTCATTGAATATGGTTTAGGACACCTGACAGTCTCAGAGCCAGCTTGAAAGGTAGGAGCGCATACAAAATGCGGCCATGCGGGTGATTCTGAGGTGTACAAAGGACACACCAATTATAATATGCATGTGGCATATCCTGACGCTACCAACAATGGCGGATAGGCATATGATCCTTCAGGCAAAATGGTACCTGCGATTTTCTGCAGATAAGGATCACCTCCTGCATGAAGCCATGGATATGGTCAAGGGTCATAGACTAAGATGAGGCAGGTCCTGGATAGCACAGGCGGAAATATCTATACGTCAGGTGTGTGATCTAGAGACCCTCAATCGTGAAAACGAGTGGGTTAAAGTACTGGAAGACAGGACGGACGAGCACAATGTAATAGTAACACTGGGTAGTGAGTGCAGAGAATGGGCAACGGGCCGCACAGAGTTTGAGTTGCAACAACTGATCCAGAGCAATACACTTCAAGGTGACATAGTGATCTATACTGAGTTTCTATACTTCGAATCCTCGGTAAGGCGTGGGGGTTTTATCTGTCGGTGGCAAAAAGAAAACTCCAACCTGCACAGTTCGCGGCGACTGCACTAGCCAGACGACCTTAATTCATCAGGCTCAAGACTCCCCTGTCATACATCGTAAGGTACCATATTGGCAGTAAATGACAGGTTTTTTTTTATACATTACTAGCTGACCCTGCCCGGCTTCGCCCAGACCCTGGTGGGGAGCATCTCATTTAATTCATATAAGTAGTCATATAAGTTCTCGTTCCCGTTACCGACTGACTGTCTGTCTGTCTGTCTGTCTGTCTGTCTGTCTGTCTGTCTGTCTGTCTGACCCGGCCCGGCATTGCCCAGCTCCTGGTGTGGAGCATCTCATTTAATTCATATAAGTAGTCATATAAGTTCCCGTTCCCGACTGTCTATCTGTCTGTCTATCTGTCTGTCTATCTGTCTGCCTGACCCTGCCCGGCTTCGCCCAGTCCCTGGTGGGGAGCATCTCATTTAATTCATATAAGTAGTCATATAAGTTCCCGTTCCCGTTACCGACTATCTGTCTGTCTGTCTGTCTGTCTGTCTGTCTGTCTGTCTGTCTGACCCGGCCCGGCATCGCCCAGCTCCTGGTGTGAAGCATCTCATTTAATTCATATAAGTAGTCATATAAGTTCTCATTAAATTCATACAACAAAAAAGTAACTTAAAAGAATGTCCTTCCACACACCATCCATTATTTTTAATGAAAACTCTTTCTAATCACCTGCATGACTACAGTAACTTCTTAAGCAAAAAAAGATGAGTTACAATGTTATGCATTGTGCATTATTTTTATGAAAACTTTGAAAATGCCTTACAGATTGTATCATTATTTATTATAACTCATATGCCGGTACATAACTATGGACAAAGAGTTTATAAATCTTTGAAAACGATGCCACAATATGACTATAAGTTATACAGAAAAGTTATGCCCCTTGAAATAACTTTTACAGAGTTAGGTCCCCTGAGATATATGAAATTATAATGAAAAATGAATGAGATGAAATTTCTACACGCCTTCCTTTCATGCAGCGATTTCACACTGTGAATAATATCACAGTTGGCAGCGCTGGAATGAAAGGAAGGCGTGTAGAAAATTTCATCTCAATCGGATGGGCCGTTCGCGAACAAATAAAGGACATACATACATACATACATACATACAGATGGACGGAGATTGCCTTTTATATATAAGATTTGTGAAACTGATGATCTTGATTTAAAATGAATGTGCACCGCCAACTCATCATCGGGTAGATGTGTTTGATGTGCATCGTCATAATTTTAGCTGCTGAGTTGCCGCATCACCTTCATTGGTAGATTTTAGGCTGGTGCGTTAATGTGCATCACCAACATCTTCATTTGGTAGATTAAAGATAGGTGCGTAAATGTGCACTCTTATCACCTACATTTGTATATTGAGGAGATGTGAGTAAATATGTATCGCCAACAGATCCAATGGTAGATTAAGAAGAGGCGCTTAAATGTGCATTGGTCTCATTTTAATGGGTAGATTGTAAAGAGGTACTAAAATGTGCACCGTCATGAGATACAAATGGTAGATTAAACAATGGTGCTTCGTTTTCCTTCGTTTTTCCTTGATCGTCCCGAGGCTGACGATGGTTGTGGTGTGTTCGCTTGTATCTAAAGATATATGCATCCATCGGCTGATACATCCGACTCTAGCGCGGCTTGTCTTACACCTGGTTTTTACTCACCTTCGCATATGAGTATATTTCGAATATTTTGTTTATCAATCAATCAATCATGTGCCATGCCGGAAAGTGTGGGCGGTCATGACTCGCCATTTCACTCGATCACCAGAGTCGTGGATCAGCTCAGTGTTCCTGTCTCGTCCATGCCATGTGGCCAAGCCATCCAGGTATTTTCCTCTCGGTCTTCCTCTTGGTCTGTTCCCTTTGATCTTGCCAGTTGCCACTAAGTTCTCTAATCCATTTCTTCTCATAATATGTCCAAACAAATTGACTGTCTACGTCTAATTTCTTTAATCAATTTACGATTTTCATTTGTCTCCTGTAGTACTTGGTCATTGGTTTTTCTGTCTGTCCATGGTATTCTTTGCATTTTCCTCAGAAACCACATTTCTGCAGCCATCAGATGTTTTTCAGCTTGACTACTCATTGTCCAAGTTTCACATCCATACAAAAGAACAGGCTCTATGTAGCACCTCAACACTCTTTTTCTCGTTTCAATTGACATCTTTTTATTGGTCAGAATGTTTTTATCTTGCTAAAGGCTACTTTCGCCATGGCGATTCTTGTTCTAATCTCTTCAAGGCATCTCCCATCAGATGTTATGACTGTTCCGAGATAATTGTACCGATTCACTTATTGAAGAACATTCCCATTTACTTGTATATTACATTGTGGCATTTCGTTCTTCCTAGTGACGACCATAATCTGTGTCGTCTTACAATTTAATTTTAACCCCAGTTGCTCACTGTGTACAACAATCGCATTTACTAATTGTTGCAGATCCTGCTCATTGTCTGCAATCAATATTGTATCATCTGCATATCTAATGTTAATTTTGTTTATAGGTGGGAGTTAATAATTGATAATATTTACCGGAGCAGCAGTCTTTATAATTCTCAACTGATAAGGTATCTTTGACGTGCGTGACACCCACATGATACATCCATGGTTTTAGTGGGTATCCTAGACAGCTCGGTATCCGATTGACAAACGACGGGAGGTGGTGTGTGACACCATCAGGTTTGTTAAACACGTGTCTTTCAAGTGGATATGAACCCGACATTTGTGGAACTACAGACGGACGCCATACCCGTAGACCACTCTAACCTTCAGATGCAATGGGAAATCATTGGTGTCAAACCCAGTTCATTCTCACTACTCCATAGTCAATAGTCAACATTATTTTGTCCAATAGACAAGATCATTACACAATGTATATGTGTATATAAATCACCCAAAGGAGGATGGGGCAGCTGGGAAGTGTCGCTGATTACCCTTGCCTCTCTTTAGCAACAACAACACACGTCTCTCAGACACAGGTTTCGTACTATATGATATCCAGTCCACTCCGATAGAAGGTCCCGCGCTAAAGCTAGGCCAGTTGCAAATCTAACGGTATTTACAACACACACACACGCACGCACACGCGCGCACACACACACTCACAAACACACACACACACACACATACACACACACACACACACTTCGTTGTCCTGGCAAAATTGTTCATTCATTCATTCATTCAGTAGCATGTTCTTTGAAGAACCTCACTCCCATAACAACCTTTCGGGAAATCTCTCGATCGTAAGCAAGATGTCCCGCGTCTCATACACCCATCTGGAGATCATCCGCCACATCATGCACCCATCTTCTCTTTGGCCTTCCTCTTTCTCTCTTCCCAAGCATATACCCCTCCATTATTGTTCTCTCCAGACTCTCATGACGTTTCAAGTGACCAAAATATATGAGTGTTCTTTGATTTATCGTCTTTAGTAGCCAACCTTCTTCAATATTCAGCTCTTGAATTATGGATGCATTTACTCTTTTCTTTAACCAAGATATTCTTAGAACTCGTCTATAACATTTATATTCAAAGGCATTTATGCTCTGTTCAGCTTGTTTAGTAAGTGTCCAGGTCTCACAGGCGTATGTTGCAATGGGAAAGATGCATGCTCTTAAAAATGTAATTTTTGTAGGTTCTGTCTGTCCCGTTCCTTAATTTATTCAGTTGGTTTAGTCTTTCGAAGAGCAATTGATAGTCGTCGTTTAATTTCTTTCATTGTGTCCCCGTTGTTGGTAATCAATGACACAAGATATTCAAAATTTTCCACCACCTCCAATTCGTCCTCATTAACATATATTTCTTTCTCCATAGTAGTTTTATCTGTATGTATTATCTTTGTTTTTGCTATGTTAAGATATAAGTTGTGATTTTCACTATTAAAAATTGTTAGGGGAAAAAATCCTACCCACAGGTAGATATATCAGGTTAGTTGGAGAGATCTAGTTGCCTTGGAGGGAATCTGTCTACCCAAGATGAGTGTTGAAAGTCAGGTACACGGACCTATGTGTTCATGAGGTGCATAAATAGGTGTGACGCACTCCCACAAAACAGGGAAGAAGAACAAGTAGAAAAGAAATCAAGCAAGCAAAATTAACATCAAACATAAAGCTTACGTGAAGGTCCAAACAATTCAGCCATCTTGCACTGTCTGTCTTCCTGTGTACTCTTAGTATTCTTGATGGGGTAACGTTTCCAGTTTACAACCGTTTTCGCTTGTTGTCTTTGAGTCGCCAGGGTCCTTCCTGGTGGTGTCTGTCGTGTAGTACCAGTTTGGAGACGTGTCCTTCTTTCCACTTGTGTGATCGTATTAGTTGTGTCATCGGGGACTAGCCGTTTCTGCGATGTATTTAACAGCGTCGAAGAAGTTGTGTTTCTGTTGGTTGATATTGTGCTTCTAAACACGGGAAATGAGGAGGTGTCTTCTAGTGTCCCTACCGTTGTAGATGGAGATGATGGTATTGATGTTGATGACGGCAGTGGTCCGCTTTGAGATAAGGAACTAAATTCAGAAAAGAATATTAAAGTGAAACGTATTACTAAAATATGAAAACATTTCGTCACATACGAGTATTTGTGTTTGGGCTAATCCCCGTTTTATGACAGTCATTAGACAAGTTGGCTGTTTCTCACAGAAATCTCAGAGGTTCATAATAAAGATCGGGCGTGGAAAAGGACGACGCTCTCAAGACAACGATATTTGGTAAATAACTTACTAAAACGTTAACTGTTGCGGAGAATATCTAGCCTAAATCATACAAAAACGACACAGGTTACGACTATTAGGACACGGTTATGGCACAGTTGTAGACTGTATGTCCAGACATCAATGAGTCACAAAAACCTCATGGTAGTGCATATGGATATGATAAACATTAGCCAGACTACTATAGAGCGGCAGTTACAAAGAAGGAGTTCACAGATAAGATGGAGGGACATTCTAAATGTTGTAAACTGTAGCAACACCATCGAAGACTAAGGCAATGGATACAGACTGTGCTGGCAAAATACAGCCTTTGAAACATCGGACATAGAGACAAATGAACTATTATTGTGCGTGCAACAGATAGTCTTATTGATACGTGGGAAGCTAAACAGACAGTTTATACATAACGAATTAATGACAGCTAAGTATAAAAATTGTCATCGTGAACTCTTCTTAACTGGACTATAAAGCCGCGATCGTGTATACCTTAGGCCTACCACTACTCAGTCCTTCTATAGTGTCCGACATAGAACTACAGTTATCTTGTAAACTGATGTCCGTTCAGAGATTATGATTGACAAGCTAATTCATAGCGATCCAGTTCACCCCGGAAATGCATAGAAGAATTAACTGGTAGCAGAAGATGAGTGAAAGTAAGGCTAGCAGTGGATGTAAATATACCGTTATAATCATTAGTCTTCAGTATCACTCACAGAAGGTTTCCATAGTTTGTCCTGCAGCATCAACATCACAGAAGATGTCAAGGAGTATAGACACTTAACGTTTCAGTGGGCTGCTGCTTACGGGCATATCTATTCCGTCTTCTACCACATTCCTTCCTGCCAGTGCCAAACTGCACCCCAGATTCCACCAGACGCAGCAGCATGTGGTCATCAGTGTTTCATTTACAGACAGTATATCACGTCTCCCTTGCTCAACCTCGGTGTTTACCTGAAAGTGTCCTGGACCCCAACCAAGGGTAAGTTATGATGACTGTTTTATGTCACGAGTCTCAGAACACTTGCCCAGAGCCGCGGTTACCGTCTCCACTTATACCGTCATGCTGGGCGTTAATGCCTCACACAGGAGGCAAGAATAAAGCACGTAACATCGGAGAAACCTCTAGACAGCAAGCATTGAAAGATACCATCTGCTGGGATTCCATCAGAGAAAGCTCTAGACATCAAGCATTTAAGGATACAGTCTGCTTGGATTTCATTAGAGAAACCTCTAGATAGCAAGCATCAGGGGGGCTGAGTGGTCTCGAGGTATGGTGTCCGCCTCGAGTGCTGGAGGTCCCGGGTTCAGGCCCCGGTGAGGACCGGGATTTATTTAAAAAATCCACCTGGACTTCCATTAATAAAATTTCCCCTGGTCCTCTGGTTAGTGAGATCGGACGCCCGTGTGTATTGTTGCGCACGTAAAAAATCCCTTGGCAGTTGGAAATCGAAAAAGAGTAGCCTAACGGCGCTGCCCGGGCAACATTTCTAGTTAAAAATCTACCCAAAGTATTTCAGGATCCTCGCCGATGCAACGGAGTTCGTGCATTGAGCTGCGTTTCTCCAGACTCAGGTTTGAGTTAGGAGGAAAACGGAGCACTTATGGGTTAAACCGTGTGCCGTGATGTTGATCCAACGACTAAACTAAACTAAACAGCAAGCATTGAAAGATACAGTTAGGTGGGATTCCATCAGAAAAAGCTCTAGACAGCAAGCATTGAAGGATACAGTGAGCTGGAATTTCATCAGAGAAACCACAAGAAAGCAAACATTGAAGGATGCAGTGAGCTGGGAGTTCATCTTGTTGACTTTATATGACCCAGCAGAAAGCGACAGCAATATTATTCATAAACGTAAACGTATTCACGGTGTTACACTCAGTACCAGGAAGCCAGGTTTCATGTATGACTTGATTGGGATTGTGTGTGTGTGTGTGTGTGTGTGTGTGTGTGTGCACGCACGCGCGCGCACACGCTCTGGACAGAAGCATAGTCCACAATTGTGCAACAACAACAACAGCTACAGCAACAGCTATAGTTACTGCTGCTGCTGCTGCTGCTGCTGCTGCTACTACTACTACTACTACTACTACGACTGCACGACTGCTGCTGCTGCTGCTGCTGCTACTACTACTACTACTACTACTACTACTACTACTACTACTACTACGACTGCACGCCTGCTGCTGCTGCTGCTGCTGCTGCTACTACTACTACTACTACTACTACTACTACTACTACTACTACTACTACTACTACTACTAATACTACTACTACTACTGCTGCTGCTGCTGCTACTACTACTACTACTACTACTACTACTACTACTACTACTACTAATACTACTACTACGACTGCTGCTGCTGCTGCTACTACTACTACTACTACTACTACTACTACTACTAATACTACTACTACGACTGCTGCTGCTGCTGCTGCTACTACTACTACTACTACTACTACTACTACTACTACTACTACTACTACTACTAATACTACTACTACGACTGCTGCTGCTACTACTACTACTACTACTACTACTACTACTACTACTACTACTACTACGAATGAATGAATTAAACTGATTTTGTGCAGGGTATGTTACATGTCCTTTGCATGACGTTGCAATCAACCCCAGGCTGATTTGCTAGACTAGTTTACGTTCAGTCAGTTCCCACTACTTTCTGAACGAGAAGTCAACGTGTAAGTCCAACTTAATGCCAGTGTAGGGAGTGAACGCCCTACCTCGCTATTTGCGCACCAGAAGTTTAATCGCGAGCGCTCTTATCCTTTCGACCACGTCGGCTGGTGAGGGTTATATTTCCTTGTTACCAGTGCCCCTCGCCGTCAGGTGAACTATTCTCCCACTTCAGAGGTGATGTGATAAATAATATACAAATAACTGATACTGAAACCATCGCCCCGATTATAAATTGTCCGTGGTTATAGCACTCATGGCTAATAACATGTATTGATTGTTGTATGTACATCGTGCCATCATAACACAAACCCCCAATACTGGTTCTTAAGACATTGGGTGAGGGGGGGGGGGGAATGACTCAGTTTTAGTATTATATGAACACGTGACCATAGCAGTAGGAAGGCAAAGATGTTGCCGTGGAATCTGTAGGTGAATGTATAAACATTAAAATGAGAACACCAGGAGTTAGAATCAAAAGAATAAGGGAATTACAATGCTCTTACCTTTTACATTCAGTACAATTTCGAGGTCAATTTAGTTTATACATTACGTATATGTGAATTTATCAGGAAAATAAAAGGCGCGCGGTGTAACACATATCGGGGAACGTCAAAGTAATTGGAGCAACACTGATGTCACTTTTGGCCTGACGTTTGGTCGTCGACAGCATGATACAAAAACACTTCCAAGTTGTCTCAGTGGCACGACGGTTGCCTTGATTGTTGCTTTATTCTTTAATTTAGAGTTATGGTGTGCTACTGTTACACTTCCAGATTTTATATTTGGTTTGTAACCAATTAGTACGCCATGTTTATGAAGCGCGGAACCGCAGCCGGAGAGGCGGGATTATTATTACGACCTTTCAGACGTTACAGGTAACAAAAGTCATCTGAGGTCATAGAAATGTGCTTTTACTGAAGAATGTTTAGAATGGCAGGGACAGCAAAATTAATTTGTCTTCATGTGTTGATGAGAGACCGGGACACAAAAGGAACACAATACAGACATCAGAATTACAAAGGAAACAAAGCAGACTTGAGACGGGAAAGAGTAAACACTTTGTGCTTACCTGATTAGAAGATTAATCCTCGAACCTATTGTAATAAGGTAAGATGAGTGGAAACAGACAGTCACAGACAGTCAGCCAGACAAGAAAACAACTGTCAAAGAAATGTATCGATGAACAAGTTATTAGAGAATGAGTGAACGAGGCGATGCCACGAGATTTCAAGAACGCGTCAAGAGTCAACCTTTATAAACGTAAAGGAAACCGCCAATCCTGTGACAACCACCGAGGCATCTCCTTGCTCTCAATCGCAGGGAAGATACTCGCCAGAATTCTTCTCAATCGCCTCACGGCCCATCTCGATCAAGGTCTTCTTCCTGAGAGTCGATGTGACTTCAGAAAAGAACGAGGAACTGTTGACATGATTTTCGCTGCAAGGCAGCTGCAAGAGAAATGTCAGGGACAGAACTCTGAAATGTTCTCCACTTTCATTGACCTTACCAAGGCTTTTGATACAGTCAGCAGAGAAGGACTGTGGAAGATTATGGCGAAATATGGCTGTCCACAAAAGTTTGTCCAAATAGTGCGGCTATTTCATGATGGTATGCAGGCAAGAGTACATGAAAATGGTGAACTGTCTGAGCCCTTTCCTGTCACCAATGGAGTGAAGCAAGGATGTGTCCTGGCACCAACACTGTTCAGCCTCATGTTTTCAGCTATGCTGACGAATGCCTTCGAGAACAATGACATTGGAATAGACATCAACTACCGCATGGATGGAAAGTTGTTCAATCTCAGAAGGCTGAAAGCCAAAACCAAAACTAACAGCGACACCGTCAGAGAACTGCTGTTTGCTGATGATTGCGCTCTATATGCCAACTCAGAGGCAGACATGCAACACAATGTGTTTTAGCTTTCTCATATGCCTGTGCCAACTTTGGGCTCAGTATCAACTTGGAGAAGACTGAAGTTATGTACCAGCCAGTTCCAGGGAATAATCACACCGTGCCGAATATCAAGGTGAACGGTCATAGACTAAGTGTTGTGGACAAATTCACCTATCTTGGCAGCACTGTGTCACAAGCTGCCACAATTGATGACGAAGTGAATGCAAGAATCTCCTAGGCCAGCGCGGCCTTTGGCAGATTGTACAATAATGTATGGGACAGAAAATGAATAAGCCGGCAAACAAAGCTGAAAGTCTATAAAGCAGTTGTATTATCCACAATGCTATATGCTTGTGAAACCTGGACTGTTTATCCACACAGTCTGCCTTAGGAAGCTATTGAAGATTAAATGGCAAGACAAGATCCCAGACACTGAAGTTCTAGAAAGAGCGTCCATGCCCAGTATCCACACTTTACTAATGAAGAATCAGATTCGCTGGGCTGGTCACTTAACTCGTATGCCAGATCACAGGCTCCCTAAACAATTTTTTACGGGAGCTGCGTTGTGGTAAACGCTCACAAGGCAGCCAGAGGAAACGCTTTAAAGACACTCTGAAAATCTCACTGAAAGCTTTTGTAATTCATCTTGACACCTGGGAGACTGCTGCTAAAGACCGTAATTCGTGGCGTACATCATTACATAAGGGTGCAGTCACTTGTGAAGCAACCAGGACTGCAAGAGCTGTGAAGAAAAGGCTAGACAGAAAAACCACTGCAGGAGATCCTCCTCCTGGAACGTCAAGCATTCTTTGCCCACATTGTCAAAGAACATTTCGAGCCAAAATAGGCCTTATCAGCCATCTTAGAACTCACGGCTCCATACTTTCAACCCCACTGAATTAAATGAGTGGTCATCATCATTCTTGATAGACAAACAACAACTAGAGAAAGTGAATTGCTTCATACATAAACCAGATGCACATGACTCTACTTTTGTGGATATAAATACTCGGAGACGAGCAAATGAGAATGTCAAACTAATACGATAAATTAGAGCTTCAAGACAAAACACCATATGAAGCTGAAGTCAGCTTTGAAAAGAAACAATTGATTAGTACACAGGCGAATAACGTTCAAGATGGCGACGGACGGTCGTGCTGTTTTGTGTTCGTTAACTTTTTCGCGTAGGGGATGGATTTATTCATCTCTTGCGTGTAATAATTGGTGTGCCAGGATGTAAAACCAGGAGTTTCTACTCAAGATCTGCGCGGGTGCTACGGAGTTCGTGCATCGAGCGAAGCCATCATTGAGTGAATTTTCAGCAGCGTGTGTGGTTTTCTCAGTCTGTGTTTACGTTTTTTCAACATGGCGGAACAACGTGTGTTCTTCGTGCGTACAGCAGTCAACATACCGAAGCGGCGTGGTAGCCGCGCAGGGAAAAAGAAGCAAGGTAAGCGTGGTGGTTTGAGGCGTTTTAGACTCAAGTGTCACCGTCTAGGACTCAGGAATATCCGTATTCTATATTGGAACTGTACCAGTGTAAAACAACGGGGCTCTATTTTAGAAACCCTAGTTTACAGGAACGACATTGTAGCACTCCAGGAGACGAGACTGGGCGATCAGCTACTCCAAATTGCCGGCTTCAAATGTTTCTACAACAGACGACATCTGGGAATGGCGATTCTCGTTCGCGACAGCATGGTGGCGTCAGAGCTAGACATGTCCAGTTGGGACAGTGACGATATACAAATACAGGCGTTGAGAGTTCATTCCAGTATACCATTCGTGTTGGTTAATGTTTATGCCCGCAATGCCAGTATGGACGCCCAGAAGTGGCAGTGCTTAAGTGGCATATTAGGCCACGAGAGAAATGTTATTTTCTGTGGTGACTTCAACGCTAAAGGCAGATCATGGGGAAACAATTCCTCCAATACACAGGGGGAGGAGCTCGAGACTGCACTGGAAACCATCGACCTGGTTTGTATCAACAGTGGCTGTGTCACCAGGACAGCAAGCCGTCCGGGTGATGAGGACAGTGCTATTGATCTGGCGCTAGTTTCACCTTCACTCACTACAGTGTGTAGATGGGGTGTCCTAGGACACCATGGCAGCGACCACCACCCTTGCAGCATACTGGTGGAGAAAGGCAGAACCAGGCAGCACAAGCTAAAGGTAAAGACGTTCCAGTATGACAGTACAGGGCAAGATGTGGTGAGTAAAATAAGACGTGACAAGCGCAGAACGTTTCAGGGCAGGAAAAAAAGCTGGGAGCAGCCACCGTGGTGGAGTTTCGAGGTGGAGAAGGCTTGGGTGGATAAAGCGTAGTGCTGTAAGGAGATGGCAAAATGCCAAGAAGAACAGAGCTGGTCATCCTAGTCCCTGCTTGCACTTAGAAAGAGAGATGCACACAAAAGTAAGCTACTTCAAAAAACTGGTCAAGGTTGTTAAAAGCGAAAAATGGGCAGAGGTGTGTCAAAGAGTAAGCACAGACAAGTCACTGAAATTGTTCTGGCGACTACATAAAAGCATGAGTGGTGTAGTCAAGAATAAGAGCATTTCTGACTTCCAAGGTGCTGACCTCATCTGGCAGAGGACTGACGAGGACAAGGGCAAAGCCCTCTTTGAACGCTACCTTGAGCAGAGCAACCAGACAGACATGGGAGGCCGAAATCTGGCCAAGGAGGTCACCTCAGACAGATGCAAGGCCCAGAACACTTCGGATGAAGACACAGTGACAGTGAAAGAAATCAAGGCTGTGCTTCGACGATCAAAAAACAGTGCTCCAGGTCCTGATGGCATAAGATACGACGACATAAATAGGTGTACCGACAATGAGCTAGAGAAACTAGCAGACATGTACAACAACAGTATAGGGAGTGCTAGCATCAAGGAGGAATGGTTACACAGCTATCTGATTCCCTTGCCGAAGCCTGACAAAGACCACAAAAAAATTCAGGGATATCGAATTATAACCATGCAGAATACAATAGGCAAGCTGCTGGAGAAGGTAATTGCCAGGAAAATATCAAGCCAACTAGAGAGGCAAGGTGTTTTCCCACACACCCTGGGTGGGTACCGTCCAAAAAGAGAAACCTAGACCAATGCAGCAGTCTTTGCCCAGGATGTCTATGAAGGTTTCCACTCAGGCACTGAAACCGTTGCTGCAGCGATTGATCTTGAGGACGCATACAACAGAGTACCACTGGATTTTTTAATGTTTCAGCTTCTCGAACTAAACGTAAGTCCATTCCTCCTTAGTTGGATCGCTGCAGCCCTCTTCCAACGGAAAGTAGTTTTTAGATGTGGCAGTTGGACTTCGGAACCAACAACAATATATCCTGGCCTACCACAGGGATCACCATTATCTCCGGTACTGTTCAACGCCTACACAGTGAGAATCACCAGTGAGCAGATCACTGGACCTGGCAGGACATTGTCATATGCCGATGATGTTTTAGTGTATCGTCAGGGTAAGGATAGAGAGGAGGTTGCTGTGGAACTACAAACCGAACTCAATCGCATAAGTACTTGGTGTGATGAAGCTGGGGCAATGGTCAACCCAACAAAGGCAACAGTGACTTGGTTCTCGTTGAATAATCATATTGTCAACACTCCAACACCAACTGTAATGCTGTGTTCAGAGACGGTGGAAAGAACGCAGGCAATGAATTACCTGGGGATACGGTTTGATCGAAGCCTTGCTTATAATGTGCACATAGACCAGGTGATAACAAAGGCCAAGCGGGGTTTGGCAGCGATGCGGGTGATGGCGGCAGCAAACTGTGAGCAGCGTCCATCTATGTCTTCTGTACGAGGGGCTGGTCATGTCTGTTTTGGAGTATGCAATGGCAATCCTGACTCTCAGCCATAAGCAGATAGAAAGGATGGAAAGGATACAGAATGAAGCTATGCGCATTATTCTTGGATGTACAAGAGATACAGCATGCAGGGCGATGCGCTACCTTCTTGATTTTCCAACCATTGAAGAGAGAATACAAGGTTGCAGGGCACGCGCCTACCTCAGAATTAACGCAAACACACAACATCCACTGCATAGTGAAATTAGGAAGGTGAAGGGCAGCAGGTTAAAAAGAGGACGGTCGTGGATGGGTCAAGCCGAAGACATTCTTCAACAGGTGTGTTCACTTGAGGACTTAGAACCTGGCGAGGAGTGGGTGCAAGTGCCAACAGACTTCTGCACATCCTTTTCAGTTTGCATCCAACTAGATAGAAAATGCAGACAAGAAAATCCGGCTGCTGTTGAGGCTGAAGTACAAGCGTTGATTTTCGAGAATTCGCTAGACGGTGACGCGGTCATCTACACAGATGGGTCGGTCGTCCGACATGTGAGAAGCTCATGGGCCTTTACAGCTCGGGCCGGAGGGAGAATTGTGAAGGAGGACTCTGGTGCTTTCACTGAAACCACAAGTAGCCTGACCATGGAAGTCATGGCAGTAAGTAAAGCAATAACATGGCTCGAGACACAGACATTCACTAGGGCTTGTTTCCTTAGCGACTCAATGAACATGATCAAGAGGATAGAGGAGGGGTCGATCCGAAGAGAATGGTTGCTGCCTCTGGAGCGGTCCCGACTGGCAAAGATTAGTTTCATCTTCGTGCCAGGGCATGCGGGAGTACAAGGAAATGAGCGGGCTGACAAGCTCGCAGGTGAGGCTATTGTGGAGGGCGGACGCGCCATGGACCAGGCTGACATTCTGAATGCTCTACGAGAAGTGAGACTTTTGCGAGAACCAAGTGATGACTGTGAATCTACAACAATGGCCAGACTGCGGGAGCAGCAAATTAAAAGAGGGGTGGCCAAACAAGAACACTACGCAGGAAGCCAAAGAAGATTGATAAACCAACACAGAACTGGCGTCGTTAGCGGAAAGGCGGAAAGGCTTGTGGGAATAGAGGCAGGGGGAGACAAAGAAAGAAAATGCTGAACAGTTTTCTGTGATTATTGACCATAAACATAATGACATCTTACCGTTCTTAGACATCCCGATCCGACGTCGAGAGGTGGCATAACCCATAGAGCAGTCGATTGTAAAGTAATATGGACGGGCCAATACTTGAATTTCATTAGCACCCAATATAAGCGTGGGTTAGTATGGACACTATTTAATCGAGGTGGGAGGCTTATCTCTACGACACACTAAAGGAAGAACTAGATATCCTTCACCAGACTCTGAAACCTTACGAGTATCCAATCGGTTTCATCAAGCATCACTACCAGCAAACTAAACAACAGAATCAACGGTTCTCAAACTTCAAGTGTTTCCTCAGCTAACCTTTCGCGGAGACGATGTAAAGAAACAAGACACGATCGATTAATAACAGTTGCTGCTGAACCAATAGTAAGATATAAAACCATGTTCATATCTACTCCATCTGTGAAAGAACCATTGTCTTCGTACACCAAATCAAACTGCATTTAGCTATTTAAGTGGAATACTAAACAACTTACATAGGTAGAACGAAAGAAAATTATCAAATCCAGTAGCCAAACATATACCGGGGGGAAAGCAATTTAATCATTCTTCAATAAATACCTGTGCAATCGACTGGTTATAAAACGTCACATTCGGCCATCACGGAAAATTTGCTTATTTGCAATCACAGAAATAGCAAACAAGATTAATTTTGTATACTGTATTCGACTAACAATAATGGATTGCTCAAATATATCGAAGGATTATCTATTACGCGATTAAGTCGTTGCTATGCAAACAGAGAGACTTGCTGTTAATTATTAGACTTTTTCCCTGCATATCCTTTACAGGACATCGCTGTCAACATCAGCATCTTTCAGCTGATTGATGATTTCTTGGCAAGATTACGCTCAGTAGTTTGCCATTGCTTTCTGAGCGACCGGCTCACATACCCCATAAGTTACCGACGCGGAGAGAACCGCTACCGATTCTCGCGCAACGTCACGTTGCTAACGAGAGTATACGAGATTACGGAGAAAGTCGTGTAACCTCTAGACCAGGGAGACCGGCAATCATTAGACTACCGTGGGGCAAATTTTCTCGATCCTCGAAAAATATCATCGACTATGCACTTCAGCCAAAGTATTATTAGTGTGCCCACTTCATTTAGTATATAAGTGTGCAGTATGCACCTGGCGAGATGCAGCGAAATATGCCAGGCTAGGAATCGTGCAATAGTTTGTTTATAGCGTTTGTATTTAATTCACTAAGGGAATAAATAGTTTTGAACTGAATATTGCCACATTCTGGTGACGAACATTTAAGAAGAAAATGAATGTTATTAGATATTGATGGCGAATACTAGAGAATGAATTACATGTTACTGGATACTGATGGCGAATATTAGAGAAAGAATTACATGTTACTGGATACTGATGGTGAAAATGACAGAATGAATTGAATGCTAATACGTAGATACTGATGACGAAGATTGGGACGAACATTAGAGAATAAATTGAATGTTACTAGATAATGATGATGAACATTTCAGAAGGAACTGAATGGTTCTAGATATTGATGGGAACAGAAAATGGACATAGTGGGAACACGATACAGACATGGAGATAGAGGCAGGATATTTTCGAGCTTAAATAAGAGTGAGAATGTAGGGAGAATAAAGATGATATTGGCAGGTTCGAAGACGCGACAGAAAAACACCATATCCAATTTCATTTCATTATATATATATATATATATATATATATATATATATATATATATATATATATATATATATTATATACTATATATATATATATATAATATATACTAGTATATATATATATATACGTGTTGTGTTATCTCGCATGTTATTTCAGTCACTTTATGTGTATGTTTGACATTGCCTTGTAAGTCTTCGGTGTAGCTAAGCTAAATAGCTGGACGGCTACTAGATAATTTCAAGTCTCCGCAGCATGATCATTTTAAACTGATGGACTGAATGAACTTAAAGACCATTTTATCGTATTTAAACTATTAATTAGTACTCCTATCTTCTAACCTTTTAGGTCAGGCAGAGAAGTCATCGGCCCAGCCTCCAAACCAGTAACATGGAAATGTATCCAAACACGTTTGTACCATTATCATGCATGTTGCAGCATGTTATGTACACTCCACCGTCGATAGTTTTTCATATTAGAATAAATCTAAAGCAACGGTTGTTGGACTTATTTCTAGGATGTCCAAATATCCAGGTATTGATCACGCCAACAACAGGACCATGTCAACAATAGAGCCTTCTTTTGTTAACTGAGAATATTGGTCTAGGGCGGTCGGGGGATGATTGAAATCACTAACTTCCGTCAGTGTGCATAGACTAAATTGAGAAGTGAAGGAGCAGTGACAGAAGGATTGTGTCAACCAATCCTTCTATGGGAATCGACCCGGTCCTAAGATTTGTGTATCAGACCATTATTAGAATGTCATGGGAGTTGCTTCGAGAGGAAAGGCAGCGTGCAAGCGAAGTATGCTGTTGACAAGAAATATGTCAGAGCTTAACACTATATATCTTTGCGTCAATGTTTTATCATGTGAATGGCTGTTCTATGATCACCGGGGATATAATCCCTATTTTACGGTTACAGAATAGTGCACGAAATTTGTTTAACAGCATACAAACATATTCTCTTTCCAAAGTGCACATAAACATGGCAGCTGAGACTCTGTTACAGATAATATAAATTGTTAACAGGCTATTCTTTGTAGAATAGACATAAACACGCCATTAAAGTGCGGCGTGCTAGTTACTGCAGCATTACGTCCGAATAAACAAACAAAATAGCATCAACATTGAAACAGAAGCTTCACAAAATTTCAGTTTTCAGCCTATGAAAATGAACCAAAAAATAGGTGCACATATTTTTGCCCAAGCATAAACCAGGAGAATCATTCAGAAAGTTAGATTTATTTCTTGCTGCGGAATGAGTGATAAACAGAGAGACAGCTAAACAGACACATTAGCAGCCCAGAACGGCTAGTCACGTGTTACCATAATACACGAGAACACGTATATTTAATTACATTTCCAAGAAGATGGAAGATAACGGCGTTGTGAATCTCAGTTCTGGTATTTTTTGTTTTTTTAATTCGCATATCCTTTTACAGGACATCGCTATCAACAGCAGCATCTTTCAGCTGTCTGTTGATTTCTTCGCAAGATTACGCTCAGTAGTTTGCCATTGCTTTCTGAGCGGCCGGCTCATTATCCCGCAAGTCACCAGCGGGGGTAGAACCGCTCCCAGTTCTCGCCCGCTACGAGACTCTGCATGATAAACGGGATTACGGAGAGAAAGTGTTGTAACCCCTCGGCCAGAGAGACCGGCAGTTCTGGTATTACAACTTTTTAATGACACTAGTCAAGAGACCCGACCATCGTCTTGCTTTCTTTTAGGTGCGATCATTTCAGGATAATTGAAATGTTAAATTCTTGTTTGGATGTGATCGTTTGTCCTATATGTTTGGAATCAGCGAATAATTGTAGTGCACCATCAACATGAAACAGTTTCAGATGTCAATAACGTCAACTGCAGGTTGTTATCCTATCAGCATGAAGCTGGTCAAAGCCAGGACCGGTGATCCCATCCTACCATCATGTCACTCTACTGTTCCAGGTTCTTCTACATTCTCTTCAGCTTCGTTTTACCGAATGTCTGACACATCCCCCCTCCCCCCCCCCCCCCAACCCCCGTCATGTCCTTGCCTGCGTGTGTGCTATAGCTGACCAAGAATATATTTCACATATTTTTCAGCATTTGTCCCATTTTCCCAATGTCGTTACAAATCTGTTTATTTTATGTTTGTTCTTTTCAGTTCATTTTTTTTTTCAGTTTACATTTCAAAAGCTTCCATGTTTGCGTTAAAATTTTGTGGTTCAATCTCTTGTGTCTGAGTCACATAGCTGCTTCGTCCGTCCGTCCGTCCGCCCGCCCGCCCGCCCGCCAGCCCGTCCTTCCGTCCGTCCGTCCGTCCGTCCGTCCGTCTGTCCGTCCGTCCGTCTGTCCGTCTGTCCGTCTGTCCGTCTGTCTGTCCGTCTGTCTGTCTGTCTGTCTGTCCGTCTGTCTGTCTGTCTGTCTGTCTGTCTGTCTGTCTGTCTGTCTGTCTGTCTGTCTGTCTGTCTGTCTGTCTGTCTGTCTGTGAATGTGCATAACTGCTTGCCAACGTGTTGTTGTCATTTAATTAGACATTTAAAATATACGATGCTGATATGTATGGTCAGCAGGAGTTAGTGCAGTCACGTTCTGACCACCTAGCGTCAGTGTACCAGATCACATTGTGATGTACCTGTTGGTGGGCAGCTCCCTGGCAAGAGTCCTCAGCAGCGGCCAGGTACCGTTGTCACACAAGTTGCTGAAGTCATCGTGCTCCAGGGACCAGAACATGACGCCTGCCAAGCCGCGTTCCCGGATGAACACAGACTAAAGAAAGATTGAAACAAAAGCTCAGAATAATTCGACGTCAAATAGGCTGCACAGATATCAACTACATGTACTAGGTTATGGAGCTTATAGGTTGGTTACACAGAACCATATGCCCTCGTCATCTCAGCGACGAAATGTCGTCTGCCAATTATTTGCGAGGTTTGGTCAACCTCTAAAGTGTTTCCTAGTACAAGTGGCTTCTCATAAGTCTTTGGCCTGACCATGAAGGAGTAGGAGGAGAAAATATAAATTTGGCACATGTATAGCTCATTCAATTTGTAATGGACATATGAATTATGAATTTCCCTCCTTAACTGGTTTTCCCGATATGGTGCATGACACAACACACCCTATTGACCAGATCTGCATATCCAACGATTTGTCAGAACAATGGAGAAATCAGACGCCAGGACTGTGATAATATTCTTGATGTTACAGGGAAAAACACCTACAGAAATACACAGGGAGATGGAGCCAGCGTTTGATGAAGTCTGTCCTTCGTATGTTTCTGTAAAAAAAATGATGTTTGCAGTTTAAGTGTGGCCGGTCCCAAGTTGCTGATCTGCCAAGATCAGGACGACCGTCCTCACAGTGCAATGATGCAAATGCAGCAAAAGTGAAGACAATCATAGACCACGATAAGAAAATGACAATTGCAGAGATATCGGGTTCAGCAAAACTGAATAAGAGTACCGTTTTTAGAATTTTACACAACAGACTGAACATGAGAAAAGTGTGTGCCCGCTGGGTCCCGCGTCTGCTGACATGTTAACAGAAACAAACACGAGTTGATTGCTGTGGCCAGTTGCTCAACATGTGGCGGTAGAAAAACATGTTGACGACCATGGTGACGGTAGATGAGACTTGGATTCACCATTGTGACCCAGAATCCAAAATTGTCAGCATGCAGTGGAAAACCCCGGGCTCGCCAACACATGTCAAGCCAAGAGCACAAACATCTGCATGAAAAGTGATGCTGACTTTTTTTTTTTTTGGGGGGGGGGGGGGGGGGTCGTCGGCGGGACGTCAAAGGTGTCATATTGAAAGATTACATGCTTCATGGCAACACGGTTAATGGGCAGTACTATGCAGATCTCCTTATCAAACTAAGAAAGGCTGTGACCAGAAAACGAGGGATAGCGCGTTCGCAAATTCTGCCTTTGCTTCAAGACAATCGAAACACGGCGGTGCTGGTTTTTTTGAAAAAGGTATAGGGGCCGGTCGTTCAGAAAGCAATGGCAAACTACTGAACGTAACACTTGCCTAGTACATCAACAGCAGCTGAAAATGTGGTGTTGACTGCAACGTCCCGTAAAGGATACGCAACAAATTATTTTTTTTTTTCAAGACAACGCGCCCTCCCATAAAGCATGGCTTGTGCTGCAAACTGCCAACGATTTGAATATTGAATTTCTTCCACACCCATCCATATTCTCCAGATTTGGCTCCATCAGACAATTTCCTTTTCCCAAATCTTTAAAAAAAAAAAAAACAAACAAACAGCTGAAATGAAATCGTTTTGACAGTGACGAAGAAGTCGTACTGACCTTGTGATAACTGGTTAAGTTCTAAAAATAGGTTGTTTTTATTCTGAAGGCCTTTTCAAGGTCACGCAGATATGGCAGAAATGCATAAATTCAGGTGGTGGCTATATTGAGAAGGAATAAACACTGTGCCAAATTTCATTTTTTTTTCCTGCCTACACCTTCATGGTCAGGTCAAAGACTTATGAGAAGCCCCTTGCATAAAACATTCTTCTTCTGTTTCTTTCGTTCGCTTGAAATACATCTATAACTGCAAATTCTGAGGTGATCTTTCCTCCATGCGGTATAGAACCGGCGAGGCTCCAGGGTATATATCAAGCGCAGTTCAGGGGACCAGCGAGTACATGAAAAACTGTACCTGAGCATAGGGATTCTTCCACTTTGGAAATTGCTGTCAAATGCCGGGTTCCAAATTACGACACGAATGTGGGTGTTGAAGTTATGGAGAAATGAAATAATGTTATCATTCTAAAAGTCTTGTTTAGAGCTGGTTACACATATAGAATACTTTTTTTTCGCATTTTCTTTACAGGACATGGCTGTTAACACCAGCATTTTACCGCTGTCGTTGATTTCTTGGCAAGATTGCGCTCAGTAGTTTGCCATTGCTTTCTGGGCGGCCGGCTCACTTATCCCATAAGTTACCAACGCGGCGAGAACCGCTTCCAATTCTCGCGCGCTGCGTTACCTTACGTGGATAAACGGGCTTACGGAGAAAGTCGTTTAAACCCTAGACCAAGGAGACATATATAATACTACATATTGAGGAATTGCAGTCTTTAAACTAAGAACTTTTCCTTCGTTCTGTATTCACGTTATGGCTATCAGTTTATGAGGTGCACAGGGTGTCGACTCCTCGTCGATTTCCCAACCCCTCATAAACTATGGTCATAATGTGAACATAGAAACAACATTGCGTGTGCTGTATTCGACTAATATTAAACGAATGCTTAAATATAGTGAGGCGTTAGCGATTAGCGGTTTCAGCCAGTTTTATGCCAACAAAATCTCTTTCGTGCATTATCGGGATAACAGATGTTCCACATTTGAACAATATCTGTGACTATGTGTTTTAATTGTTTCAGCTAAAGTATTATTCATTTATTCACATAATATGACATATAACTGCAGCATGTGCATGAAGACAGGCAATAAATAGTGCAACATATTGTTCGTGGAATCAGTGTTTAAATTCACTAAGGGAATACATCTGTGTATCTTATAATGCTTAGTTCTATCCTGCAATTTAATAACTCTCACCATCAACCATGATTTCAGTTTATTTTCACTGTACACAGGTCAAGGTGCAGAGACTCACGGACACTTTAACACATGAGTTGAGCTGATGGACATTTTAACACATGCGTTGAGCTGATGGACATTTTAACACATGGGTCAGATCGGTGGACACTTTAACACATTGGTCAGGTTGTTGTTGCTGTTGTTGTTGTTGTTGTTGTTGTTGTTGTTGTTGTTGTTGTTGTTGTTGTTGTTGTTGTTGTTGTTGTTTGTCCATCAAGAAGGATGTTGACCAATCATGTCATCCAGGGGTCAGATTAGCGGACACTTTAACACATGGGTTGAGCTGATGAAATCTTTAACACATGGGTCAGATTAGCGGACGCTTTAACACATGGATTAAGCTGATGGACACATTAAGACAAGGACAAGATTAGCGGACACTTTAACACATGCGTCAGATTAGCGGACACTTTAACACATGCGTCAGATTAGCGGACACTTTAATACATAGGTTGAGTTGATGGACACTTTAACTCATGTCGCACACTACCTGGAGCAGAGGTGTGTCTTATTACTAAATGCGGCCTCGGGGTTGTAAATTGATGAGGCACTCAGGCTATAGAGGTTACCCATATATGTGCAGTAAGCGGCCGTGGTCCAACAAATGCAGTGGTCAAGGATTGGGGGAGAGTGTCAGAATCTCCAATAAGTATTTAGAGAGTTAATAAGAGTTAAGACAAGTCTAGTAGGGAGACACCAGACAGGAGAGACACAAGCGCTATAAATAGCTTCACAAGGGGGACACATTTGTGTCAACCAAGGGAGCACTAAGGACAGTTGAGCGAGGGCTTCCCCAAGCCATTGGGAAGCTTGGGCCTTACGAGTAACCGTGGAGTACCCGGTTACTCAAGTTCACGAGCCAGCGTGCTGGGGACGCTATGCACGCAAGACTCGCTAATGCACGAAGGATACAGCGTCCGTGCTTGACCACGCAATGTGTAGCGTGGACAGACCAGACTGGAGACGATTAGAGAGTAGACGTGTTCTTGACAAATGCTATAGATTTCTAGACAATAGTTAATATTAGGCTTTAGATTTAGATTGTGATTACTAGTATCATTTCTCACCACTTCATTACATCCATGTTGTTTAATGTCAATGAAGCATGCCGCTCGCAGAGCTTATGAATGACCAGCTCTCAATAAATTGCATTCCTTTTGCAAATGACACGAGTTGTTATTTCGTGCGGTGCAAAAGTAGGGGAGTCCTGAAAGACCTGTCGCAAGCAAGTTGCTGACAGGCAGGACCCTAATTGGTGTCAGAAGCTCTGAACCAACGTCAACAGGCTATTGGTATCAGAAAGTTCTGAACCAGCGTCAACAAGCACGATTCGACATTATTTCTGTGTTAAAATATTTGAAAGTAATGTAAATTTGTTTGCACACAATGGCAGAAATAATTTTCTTTTGTGAATAATTACGATCATACCATTTGTGGAGCTTGAACCACAATGAAGGAAAAGTAGGTTACAAATTGTGAGATTCGACGAAAAATTGAAGAAAGTGTGTTATTCTACGGAAATTAATGAAAATGTATACAATCATCAGTTTATATTGTCAAGCAAACCATCGTGTACATCTCATTGTGTGTGATACAGCCATCAATGTCACCATTCATCATATTCAGTAAATAGATTAGCTACTGAACGGAAGCCTTAGAACGAAGTTATACCAAACTAGTCAGAAAGTGAAGTCAAGACGACATCGACTGTCATACGACGAATCATCTTACGATTATCATACCATTCATTCATTAACACCATTTATCATTATCTATCACATTTTTTCATTCATCAGCCGCATGAAATATAAACATGTATTTACAACATATGCATGTGTCTAAATTATTGATGCTCTACTAAACAGAAGCATCCATTGTGTTCTCAAGTCAATCATGGATGCTGAACCAATCGCAGCATGCGAGGATGTGATCTTGGACATGTCTACATCGCGCATATTTAGCAAGCTTGACCTCACGAAAGGTTATTGGCAAGTCCCGATGCAATTAAATTATATTCCTTTAACAGCTTTCTCCACTCCTTTGGGTCTATATGAGTGGCGCTTTTTCCTTTTGGCCTTCATAACGCTCCAGCAACTTTCGTCCGTCTAACTAGGGATCTTCTCCATGGGATGACCAATATTTCTACATATATAGATGACATATGTATTCATACGGAAGACTGGACATCACACCTACTGAAACTACGACAAGTCTTCGACAGGTAGCGAGTATTTGGGCTTACAGTCAAGCCTACTAAAGTAGAGTTGGGCATGGAACAGATTGACTTCCTAGGTCATACCATCTGCAGGGGGCAATTAAGAACAGATGACAGAATCGTGACCAAGATTCTAAATTTGACTATGCCAACGACCAAGAAACAGGTCCGAAGTTTACTGGGTCTTGTAAATTACTATAGTAAATTTATTCCAAATCTGGCGGAAATCACCAGTGTTTTTTCTAACATCTTGAAAGCTTCGGCTAAATTATCTGTACAAGATGCAGGATTAATTAGCGCGTTATCAAAACTGAAATACCTATTTAGCGTTCCACCTATCCTGCGTTTGCCTAATCAAAACCGTACCTATTTTTTACGTACAGATGCGAGTGCTGTCTCCATATCGGGGGTACTAGGACAGTTCTACAAAGGGAAGTTCCACCCAGTAATGTACGTAAGTCGGAAAATTAGCCCTGCTGAATCCAGATACTCAGCATCAGAATTGGAGGGCCTCAGCTTAATCTATTGTGTTAAGAAATTTCATAGATTTTTGGCAGGAGCACAGTTTGTGATCGAAACCGACAATTCTCCGTTGTCTGTGATGCAGTCTGGCGTTCCCCAGAACAACAGAGTCTACAGATGGGCTTTGATTCTGCAGTACTATGCATTTACCATCCAGCATTTAAAGGGGAGATTGAACTCTTTGGCAGACACTTTGAGTCGACCGTCAACCATTGAAATACCTGATTTGCAGGAAGAGATCGACCAGAGATCACCAGAAACAGTGACACTGTAAATGTTAAGTAAATCAGTGCCGTATGTGGTGAATAAGTTACACTGTAAGTGCGTTATCATCGCCAAACATGTAAACTGTGTAAAAGTAACAGTGCCATTAAGAGTGAAACGAACAGACGCATAAGTAACATGCGCTGACACATACACAAGCTATATTAACGTTGAAGTGTTAGCTGTGAACCTACATAAGTTAGTAGGGAACTATATTTATACACTATCCATGAAGGAGAGCATAGAAGACTTTGGCGAAATGAACTATGTCATAAGAATAGTCTACAAAGAACATTGCTCCATCTTCACATCTGAAAGGAGGACATCAGTTAGTGTAATTAGATATAGAAATGTAACTGTGATATATATATATATATATATATATATATATATATATATATATATTATTGTTTTATTAACAGTACACATAACTTCATTTTTCAATGAATAATTGAATTACAAAATGTTCAAATGCATATATAACTGTATTTATGTCATGTGGTAGTTAGAAATCACCATCATTTAGGTAATAACCCATTTAATGTAACACCAATGAGAGAAATATAATTAATAGATATTACATTAGTTTATCACCGCATAATCATAATCATTTATAAATTCATTTATCTGAAATATCATTTCTAAACTAACCCAACCATTTAGGAATTAACATCATTTCATTCACCAATAACACTTTAAGGTAGTTAACTCAATTCTCTTAAATGAAATTAATTAGTTAGATTATTTCCCTTAGGATAATTTAGAACAGCACACTAAATTATATTAGTTAGTATTACAGGATCGGTGACAAACCATCCTCACAACCGTGTATATTTTGTATAGACATGACACGTGCAAACAAACCGCACAGTCATTTGGCGTGAATACTTTTATAATTCAGCCAATCATTTATTGTAAATATGTAATGACCATTTATTTGATGCTATGAACCATATTTTAATAACGAGTGAATGTTTTAGCAAAGCGAGAGTATGAAAGTGGATGAAAGATGTATAAATGGGAGGAGAGAATGTGGAAAGTAGTAAACATGGAAAGAAAGAGAGAGAGAGAGAGAGAGAGAGATGAGAGAGAGATGAGAGAGAGAGAGAGAGAGAGAGAGAGAGAAAGGTAGCGGCAAATTTTTTTTTGTTCACCGCTGGAAACGTCTTGTTGTGACTTGTCTGTGTCGATCTGTGTAACCAATGTGTTGTCTAGTTTTTATGTGTGTTGCTGCCATACTTTAGTAGATTAGATAGGGAATGTACTTTGAGCATCTTGAAGCGGAGTTGTGGTCATAAATAAGAATAACAAACATTTGTAACCACAATAAACCGATTTACGGCGCTCGAAGGAATACACACATTTAATATAGTAACGCATACACAGATTAACAAGTTAAGTACACTGTAGTTTATTAGAAAACACGCAAACAAACAGGAAAACAAACACATAAAAGTTGCACACACTATTTGTTTCAAAGAACAACAACTTAAATTCAGGGGACACAATAACTTCTTAAAAACCTTAATGTAACATTGAAAATATCTTTTCACGAGCGGAAGCGAGAAGGTGAAGAGTAGAACTGTATGTATACGAGTTGGAGGTGATATTAATGGGAACATGAACATTTTATGCTCATGTGTTGCACTCATAATAGAGTCAACTTGTATTTGGGTTGTCATTTCGGGCAATATGAGGACAGGTCAAGACATAGTCAATAGACGGAAGTCAGAAGACAGAGGGTCATAAGACGGAAGTCAGGACATAAGTCATAAGACTACGGATCCGGTTCAAAACAATTCCCAAAGATATCTATAGAACCAACTATACCTGATACAAGGGCTACTCAATTAGCCGAGTGAAGAAATAAAACAGTGTGAGTAAGGGAAAAAGAGAGTTGTTCTATCCCCAAACGAAAGATTTACAACTTATTGGATCTTTGACAAAATTGGACAGCCAATTTTCTTTGTGACCATACGTGTTACAAACATAAGTTAAAGGGGTGTAACACTTCACAGAGGGGAGGGGAGCCTCTCAGAATCTCCAATAAGTATTTAGAGAGTTAATAAGAGTTAAGACAAGTCTAGTAGGGAGACACCAGACAGGAGAGACACCAGCGCTATAAATAGCTTCACAAGGGGGACACATTTGTGTCAACCAAGGGAGCACTAAGGACAGTTGAGCGAGGGCTTCCCCAAGCCATTGGGAAGCTTGGCCTTACGAGTAACCGTGGAGTACCCGGTTACTCAAGTTCACGAGCCAGCGTGCTGGGGACGCTATGCACGCAAGACTCGCTAATGCACGGAGGATACAGCGTCCGTGCTTGACCACGCAATGTGTAGCGTGGACAGACCAGACTGGAGACGATTAGAGAGTAGACGTGTTCTTGACAAATGCTATAGATTTCTAGACAATAGTTAATATTAGGCTTTAGATTTAGATTGTGATTACTAGTATCATTTCTCACCACTTCATTACATCCATGTTGTTTAATGTCAATGAAGCATGCCGCTCGCAGAGCTTATGAATGACCAGCTCTCAATAAATTGCATTCCTTTTGCAAATGACACGAGTTGTTATTTCGTGCGGTGCAAAAGTAGGGGAGTCCTGAAAGACCTGTCGCAAGCAAGTTGCTGACAGAGAGTAAGATGTATGGGACAGCTAACTCTATAAAGTACCTCAAACTGGGAGTTAACCATCGATGTAGATGACTAGAAAAGCAAACTCTGTATCGTACCTCAAAACTGGGATAGAACCATCGGTGGGAAAAGAGCGCTATAGCACCCTGTCCTACTGCTGCCTTGTAGAGGTTTGTCTCCTTAGACAATGACATGTGGAGTTACATTGCGCAGAAACCTCTCGAAATGCAAGGGGAATGTATATAATATATAATTGTTTACGTCAAAAGAATGTGGATGGTATTAACTGGCAATATTTAATTCATAAACAGAATGCATTGTGTGGATATTTTGCCCTGGCCATGCGGGGGTGGGGGGGGGGGGGGGGGGGAATGAACAGTCTGATAGGCTAGCAGGGAATGGACAAGTGGGAGGTGGTCGTGCGCTTGTGGGACCAGGTGGAGAAGGCGGAGGAGCAGACTGAGAACCCATATGTGGAAAGAATGAGATTGCGAGGGATCGGCAGGGGGTCTTGAAAAATCTTAAAACTGAGAGAGAAGACCAGGTGAACATTTAATCAGATAGCAGTGGGAACGATTAGTAGTATGACTCTTCGCCGGCTGTTGAACGAGGGGGCGGAGCACGTATGGAAATTTCCTGAGTGCAGTGATGTCGGCTCTTAACTCAACTCAACTCAGCTCATAAACAGAATTGATAAATATAAATACCTCTTACCTTTTCTGTCAAACTTTGCGGGTCATCATAACCCACCCACTGCCAACCTTCGCTGGTGTTGCCATAGGCAACAGGAACACCCCTGTCTGGGAGCCAGATTCTTGTCCACAGGTCGCGGGTGATGTACAGACATATCTGCCAACACAGTATAGAGATGTGTTTGTGAATAAAACATAGTATATATGCATATATGAGAGCGTATTGAAGAAAAGTGCTGACGGACCTACAGTCATATCTCGTCCCTTAATGCAACAAACAAATATAGATTATGGCTAACTAATGTACAGACCACGCTACTCCGATCCTCAGTGTATAACCATTCACAAGTCCGGCCTCTCGGTGCCTAACCACTCACAAGTCCGGCCTTCGGTGTCTAATCATTCACAATTCCGGCCCTCGATGTTTAACCACTCACAAGTCCGGCCCTCGGTGTCTAAACACTCACAAGTCCGGCTATTCTCAGTTACAAGACCAATCCAAGAGTCTGAACACTTCATTGGAAGGACTAGCGTAGGTCTACTCTGTCCTCAAGCGATGGACGTTATGCAGTCTGCTGGATTCCAAAGTCGATTGGCGTGCATAGATTTGACATTGTTCATGAGCATCTATTTCTGACAACATACTGGCCAATATACTTTATAATAAACACACTATCATTAATTCAGTTTAGTAGTATTATTGTAACGATAAAACAATGTAAAATACATAGCACGTAGTGCATGATGGTTATTATGATAATAACGACCTTGTGACTTACAGTGTGTACTTGTTCTCCGCAGGATCCTAACCTTGCCTTTCTTGTCTCTGTATGTAATGACCTATTTAATGTAACACTAATATGTATGCCGGTCTCTGTGGCTAAGGGCTTGCGAACGCGGTTTGGGAGCCCGTATACCCGGGTTCGAATCACAGCGGTGCTGGTTTTTTCGAAAAAGGTATAGGAGCCGGTCGTTCAGAAATCAATGGAAAACTACTGAACGTAAAACTCGCCTAGTACATCAATAGCAGCTGAAAATGCTGATGTTGACTGCAACGTCCCGTAAGGGATACGCAACAACAACAAAATATGTATGCAGGGGCGTTTTACGAAGTGGTGATTAGTCACTCGCTTAGTCGGATTGCCATGATTATACTGTTGTATTTATTCTAAAGAACATGTTTACTGATTAACGTACTCTTCATATCTAATTATAATGCCAACTATGCATGGTAGTTACCCTAAAAGAGTTAATGGTTGATTGGTTAGAAACCCTCCGGTTGACAATTTGAATTCTGCCCAATGCCCAATAAACTGACGTCCAGGGCGCTGAACCTGGGGGGCAGGAACATGCATCTCTGTGAGTGAGGTTTGTGCAGAGACACAACCTGCACCCAAGTACCACCCACACCACAACGTGTGCTCCCCTCCCCTCCCCTGATGTGATGTATCAGCCCGGTACTGTAACTCCACATCTTCAGCGAGACAGAAGGTTGTAGCCTGTTACTGTAACTTCACATCTGCAGCGAGACAGAAAGCTGTAGCCAGTTACTGTAGCTTCTCATCTGCAGCGAGACAGAAGGCTGTAGCCTGTTACTGTAACTTCACATCTGCAGCGAGACAGAAAAAGATGTAGCCAGTTACGGTAGCTTCACATCTGCAGCGAGACAGAAGGCTGTGGCCCGTTACTGTAACTTCACATCTGCAGCGAGAGAGAAGGCTGTGGCCCGTTACTGTAACTTCACATCTGCAGCGAGACAGAAGGCTGTGGCCCGTTACTGTAACTTCACATCTGCAGCGAGACAGAAGGCTGTGGCCCGTTACTGTAACTTCACATCTGCAGCGAGACAGAAAACTGTGGCCCGTTACTGTAACTTCACATCTGCAGCGAGACAGAAGGCTGTAACCCGTTACTGTAACTTCACATCTGCAGAGAGACATGAGGAAGTAGCCAGATCATGCACATTGAGACCCGACTGCTTGGCCTGTGCTGGCAATGTTTCCTCCAGGTGTTAGGCATTGTATGGAGACATTCCACAAATACATAGCCTCTTACACGCAGACGTCAATACAATGTAGGATAATAATATACAGAAACTAAGGGACAGTTTATGGTTACGGTTAATAATAAATACTAGATATTGCAACATTTAGTACACGAGGAGATTACTGAAGCTGCAGGTTAAAAACATTTGGAACGAATAATGTATAAATGTCCTTGGCAAAATGGAAGGAAAATATAAAGTATAAATAACACTGCAGACTGATCCGTATGAAATCCAGCAGATGCTACTAAAGCCAATATGAGAAACTGAAGAAATATCAGTAGACGGAAGAATCTGATATCTGGTGAAGTTACCTAAAAAAAAGGTTACCTACAGGAATGTGAACATATATACACAATTGATGATATTTTTAGTTCCTGGGGAAAATACCAAATTGAATCATTCTGGAAAGATTAGGATATGCCATTGACAAACAACTATGGAATGAACAGGCAGAATTCCGACCAAACAGTTCCTCCATCCATCCATCATGTGCCATGCCGGTAAGCGTGGGCGGTCATGTTCTGCCATCTCACTCGATCACCAGAGTCGTGGATCAGCTTCGTATTTCTGTCTCGACCATGCCACAAGGCCAAGCCATCCAGGTACTTGCTTCTAGGTCTTCCCCTTGGTCTGTTCCCCTCGATCTTACCAGTTGTCACCAAATTCTCCAATCCATTTCTTCTCATAACATGCCCAAAAATTTTTTGCAGTTCCTACACTGGCCAATTTAAAAAAAGTCACAGTACGCCAAATAATATAGCAAAGAGTTGTGAACAACATCCCACACATACTAGAAGCATACAGAAACATTATATGTTCGCCACCCTGGAAGACCAGAGTTGTGAACAACATCCGACACATACTAGAAACATACAGAAACATTGAAGGTTCGCAACCCTGGATGACCAGAGTTGTAAACAACATCCGACACATACTAGAGGCATACAGAAACATTGAAGGTTCGCCACCCTGGATGACCAGAGTTGTGAACAACATCCGACACATACTAGAGGCATACAGAAACATTGAAGGTTCGCCACTCTGGATGACCAGAGTTGTGAACAACATCCGTCACATACTAGAGGCATACAGAAACATTGAAGGTTCGCAACCCTGGATGACCAGAGTTGTGAACAAGATCCGACACATACTAGAAGTATAAAGATTGAGCACAACCCACTCGCCGGTCTCCCTGGCAGAGGGGTTAGCAGCTTTCTCCGTAACCCCGAATACTCTCGTGGTTGACGTGAGCGCACGAGAATTGGAAGCGGTTCGAGTCGCGCCAGTGACTTATGAAAGTATGGAGCCGGTCGCTCAGAAAGCAATGGCAAACTACTGAGCGTAATCTTGCCAAGAAATCAATAATCAGCTGCAAGATGCTGATGTTGACAGCGGTGTCCTGTAAAGAATATGCAAAACATTTTTTTACAACCCACTCTCTTTACACCTTAAATCCCGAAACAACCACATAAATCAATACTAGAAGTAAACAGAAACATGATGACATGGTCACATGGTGACCAGAGTTGTGAACAACATCCAACACATACTAGAAGTATACAGAAACATGATGACATGGTCACAGGGTGACCAGAGTTGTGAACAACATCCAACACATACTAGAAGTATACAGAAACATGATGACATGGTCACAGGGTGACCAGAGTTGTGAACAACATCCAACACATACTAGAAGTATACAGGAACATGATGACATGGTCACAGGGTGACCAGAGTTGTGAACAACATCCAACACATACTAGAAGTATACAGAAACATGATGACATGGTCACAGGGTGACCAGAGTTGTGAACAACATCCAACACATACTAGAAGTATACAGGAACATGATGACATGGTCACAGGGTGACCTGAGTTGTGAACAACATCCAACACATACTAGAAGTATACAGGAACATTAAATATCGCCACCCTGGATGAAACGGAGACATTAACACGTGTCTATAAAAACAGGAAAGTACGTAGAGGGGAAGCCTGCAAGAAGAAATCAAGACTCTGTGTAGACAGACATCACCAAGGGAAGGACTGTGACAAGCTTGTGTGAGTGCACCATGGAAACTCAGGACTCGGTGTGTTGGAGACTGAAGTAAGACCGAGAAAAGTGTCCTTATCTCGTCTATCTATGTGTGACAAATATGTTATTTAATGGATAATTATTTGTGCCAGCTTTAACGAAATTGTCTGCTGATACATTAAAATGTGGGCACTCTTCCGATTGACGGGTCTAAATAGTTCCGCAGTGAATAAGTCAGGGGTTAAGGGTTAGGGTTAGTGTTAAACTAACACTGACCCTAACCCTTAACCCTAACTTATTCACTACGGAACTATTTAGACCCGTCAATCGGAAGAGTGCCAAAATGTGAACTGTGTTTACTGTGAAATTATAAAAGACATTCATCGAGCACTATTGAGTATTATCCACTCTTAAAATTGCAATTAGGTGTTACACTTGATACCTTTCATCTTCACATATAAATAAAACGGTCAAATCATCTTCATTGTAAAACCAAATGTCATTTCACTCAACAGCAAACAGACTTACAACAATAAATATAAAAAGAAACAACAACAAACAACTTAAACGGTAAGTATACAAAGAAACTTTACCTCGCCGTAATCCAGCAAGCCGGGTTCTCTTGAGAAAGCTCCAGCTGACCCCCCGCCACTCACGGGCTGCCCTAGACCACTGCCCGATGGCTCCGACGTTAGGCTGAAAGATCGACCGAAGCCAGCAACACCAAGCACTAGCTTTTCTGCTGGGAATCCTGCCTGAATCCACCCCAGGACAGACGTGCGCTGCTCTCCATGTCCATGTGTAAAAGTACATCATGGTTGGTGATACAGAGAAATAAGCAAATGAGTAAGTTTAAATTAGTTGTCAGTGACAGTAACTTTATACAGACTTTAACAGACCGTTAGTTTCATGTCCTCCACAGAACGTCGCCATCAACTCCATTATTTATTGACTTTGATGTTATAGGCAATGTTGCGTCCAGAAGTTTGCCATTGCTTTCTGAACGGCCGGCATTCATATCCTTGTGAAAATTCACGCAAAGCGATATGCTTCCAAATCGACTGTGGCTGACTTCGAACTATGTCAGGTTTGTGAAACTGCGCTCACTTTCCCTAAGCCGCAGACTCTGTTCCAGACAAGGTTATGACCAAAGTACTGTTAGCCCAGTGCACTAACTAAAGGGTTGTTAACCCTGTGCACTAACCAAAGTGTTGTTAACACTATGTAACAGACTAGGTAGAGTACGGCGGAATGTCGTACTCAGGTCAGCGTACCCAATAATTAATCCCACCCAGTAAGTTAGTATTTAGGGGTAGGGCAATGTATTAGGACAGCGCTTAAGAAGCTTATTGTAAGAAGGTCAGCTAGGTTATATGTTGTGTCTGGTAAACAAGTTATAGTTGTTGCATGGAAGACAATAAAGTCGCACAGGATAGACTTGAGCGTTACTCGGGTTTATCATGGGTGGGCCAAAACAAGTACTTAGAGGTTAAAATGTTAAACAAGAAAAACGTGCTGCAGTGAACCTTCTAGTCTGAAAAGCATCGTGAAGTTACTCACAGATAGTAAGTAGTCTTTAAGAGGAGCATATTGCTGCTTGAGGAACATAAGACGACAACACAGGTTGCAAGCTGAGCCTAGAGGTTGAGCAGATTAATCCGCAGTTCAGATTAGAGTGGTGAGGGGAGTGCTACCCGAAGTTTAGCTAGTTTGCTGGGAGATCGCCTAGTCATACTAGAGGAAGCTAATTTGGAGGCGAGTAGTTGTGAGTTAGGGAGTTAAGTTCCCCCAAAGAGTTGACTAACAGTCGAAGTGTGGGTTTCAATAGACATGCAGAGTTGAGCCGCTGCTTAGAGTTTAATCGAGTTCGGCCTGAAACAATTTTGGCTTAGAGTTAAAATGAAGTGTAGTGAGGAATTCAGTGCAGCTTGCAGTGCAGAAATGCAAAGCAGTTTAAGATCTAATGCTTAGAATACAGTAGTTTTAATTTGAAGTTCGAGAGATTTAGTTATTTGGAGTTTTTCAGAGTTTTTCAGGCTTTGGAGTTTTTGAGGTGCAGGGGAGTTCAGAAGTAGAGTCCTTCCGAAAGTTTAGCCCAGAGAAGTTACTTCGGACGTCTGTCTTCTAATGTGCCAATAAGTTCAGTGTTTGATTGGAGATAGTCTGTTTGGGAACATTGGAGAATTGTGCTTGATAAACTGATATTTTAGGACACGGCGTTTATCTTTAATTCTGATGGTAGGAGACGAACGAACGAACGAACGAACGAACAAACTTTATTTTCAAAGGGTTAAGAATTGGGCACGCAGGCCCGTCTAACATTCTGCCCTTCTATCACTCTCTTTCATACATTATTTCATTCACACATCATTCAAGGCTAACAGAGAACAGCAACAATATAAAAGATATGCATTATAAAGGCATGGGCAAAATGCGAACATCAAGACTACACGACACAGTAAAATTAGATAATGATCTGACACTTGTTATTAGCCATGTGGAATATACTGGCCTACCAAAAGGGGACTGGCTGTTATACTAGGGTTTTGTTATTATTATTATTATCTCTATTATTAAGGGGGAAGATAATCCGTACTGAGATAGTGTTCGAGTAATTTGCGATTATATGAATAGGGATTGGTGATGTCTTTGATTTCTTGTGGAAGATTGTTCCACAGCTGAGCTGCAGAGTACGTTAAGCTTGTTTTGTATAAGTCAATCCTAGGCTTCGGAATGTGTAATATATTTAAACGTTTACTGTGTCTAGCATTATATTTAAACAATGGCCAAAGGTAATTTGGGGCATTCCGATGCAGGATTTTGTGAATTAGTTTAGCTTTATTGAAAAGCAGGCGTTTGCGGAGTGGTAGTAACTGAAGGCGTTTATACAGGCTAGGATTGTCAGATAAATGTTTGTTATAAATTAGACTCATGGCCCGTTTCTGGAGTGAGTAAAGTCGCTTGGTGTTTGAATTAGAACAACCGTCCCAGATTGTAGAGCAGTAGTCAAAGTGTGTCTGTATATGAGAAGTATAGAATAGTTTCCTTGTGTCCTCATCAAGGAAGTTTTTAATTTTGGCTAGTTGGTAGACCTTTTTCGCTGTTTGTTTAATAAGCGCTTGAACGTGGGAATTAAAGTTTAGGTTTCTATCAATGATTATGCCTAATGTTTTGTGCTCAATTACACTTTCTACTGGCATGTTATCGATGTGAAGTTGAAGTGATGTGTGTGAGCTTAGAGTTTGAAGTCTTTGTCTGGTTGTTAGTAACATTGATTTTGTTTTAGTGATGTTAATTTGCATACGGTTTGAATAGCTCCACCTAACTACATTATTTAATTCTTGTTGTAAAGACGACTCCAATAAAATACAGTTTTCAGCATTTGTGTACACTGTACAGTCGTCTGCAAATAGATCGCAGGACGACGAAAGATGTAAAGGTAGATCGTTAATATATATGGCAAACAATAGAGGGCCAAGAATAGAGCCTTGCGGTACTCCAATATTGAAGGTAGTGGTATGAGACAGACATTTATTATGTGATACTACTTGCTTTCTGTTTGATAGAAAAGATGATATTAGAGTGACTACATTAGGGCCAATTTTCATTGTCTCAAGTTTTTTAATTAAAATAACATGGTCTATCATATCAAATGCTTTCTTGAAATCAATAAACACAGTTCCACATAGACTGTTGTTGTTTATATTCTGGTGCCAATTTTCTATCATGTTTGTTAGGGCCGTATGGCAAGAATATTTTGGTCGAAATCCTGATTGGCTGTCAACAATAAGCTTGTTGCGAACTAAATACTGTAATGTTACTTTATGGATGTGTTTTTCTAGTGGCTTAGATAGTGATGATAGTAAGGAAATGGGTCTGTAATTGTTAGGGAGATCATTGTCCAATGAACCAGATTTAAGAAGAGGGTACACTTTAGCGATTTTGAGAGCTGATGGAAAGTGGCCTTTGGTGAGACACTGATTATATACATAGGTTAGTGATATACAGATCACTGGCGCAGCACAACGGAGAATCCGGTTGCTGATTCCATCTAACCCAGATGAGGTTGTGTTTTTTAGGTTACTGAGGTAAGTGAATACCTCAGTGATTGTCATTAGCGGTATGTCGGAAAGAATATCGCCGGAGCATCTATTCTCACAAAACGATGACAGTAAAGATAAGTTGCAAGGAGAATTAGGTATTGAAGCCTTCAACTGGTCTATGTCAGTTTGAAAAAAAATTACTGAATTGGTCGCATGTAATATGATTTGATGGTAAAGAATTTCGGAAGTTATACTTGTTTGTCAAGGTGTTAATTGCCTTCCATATATCCTTACTATTTGTTTTATCCATTACTAAGTTCTTAAAGTAATTTTTCTTTTCCCGTCGTATGGTATATTGAACTTTGTTTCTAAGAGTACGGTATGCGCTGAGATCCCGCTTTTTATGTGCTTTATCTCTGTCTCTCATAATTTCAAGTATTTCCTGGGTGATCCAAGGTGGCTTGACGTGGTGTTTTACTCGAACTTCCTTGATTGGCACATGTCTATCAAAAACATCAATAAATGTTTTCATCCAGAATTCCAGAGCATCATCCGGGTCAGGAAGCTGATAAACATTGTCTAGAGGTGAACTGAGCAAGTCCTGTAAAAATGCGTTTTGGTTGAAATGTTTGTAACTTCTATATTTTACACTTATGTGTTTATGTTTAGGAGTTTTAATTCCTTGTTTAGACCACGTGCAGCATATTGGGTAGTGATCGCTCATTGCACAATTGGGTACAGCGCATTCTATGATGTTGTCTGAGCAAGTTACATAAATGTGATCTATGACTGTTGAAGATGACTTTGTTACTCTAGTAGCCTGTTGTACTATTTGTTGGAAATTGTATGATGCAATTATATTTCCCCATATTATGTCGGACTGTTATTGACAGACTGTTATAGGTGTTGATTGTGTTACCGGAGTTAAATGTCGTGTGGAGCAGGTCACGAGGTAACCAATGATGGACCACATTATACGACACGGCTGACACACCTAGTTGCAACTGTTACAACTAACCCCAGTACTGTTTCCCAGCGCACCAACTACAGTGTTATTAACCCACTGCGCTAACCACAGTGTTATTAATCCAGTGCACTAACCACAGTGTTATTAACCCAGCACACTAACCACAGTGTTATTAACCCAGTGCACTACCACAGTGTTATTAATCCAGTGCACTAACCACAGTGTTATTAACCCAGCACACTAACCACAGTGTTATTAACCCAGTGCACTACCACAGTGTTATTAATCCAGTGCACTAACTACAGTGTTATTAACCCAGTGCACTAACTACAGTGTTATTAACACAGTGCACTAACCACATTGTTATTAAACTAGTACACTGACCACAGTGTTATTAACCCAGTGCACTAACCACAGTGTTATTAACCCTGTGCATTAACCACAGTGTTATTAACCCAGTGCACTAACCAAAGATTTGTTAACTGAGTGACTAACCACAATGTTGTCAATCCAATGCACTAACCCCAGTGTTATTAACCCAGTGCACTAACAACGGTGTTAGCGATACAGTAAACTAACCAGTGTGTTGTTAACCCAGTGTTCTAACCACTGTGTTGGTCATCAAAAAGTGAAGGACCATTTTACACGTCAGGATTACTTGGCTTATTGTCATAGATCCATATTTAACTGACACTCGGTAGGTGCTGTGACATAGCACAGTGAACGAGATTTAAAGTTCCCCGACATAGCGATTCGAGGATTGAAAATCAGCAGCAGACGATTTGGGAGCAGACCACCATGCGTTCATTTCGCTAGTATGGTCTTTCAGAAAGCAATGGCAAGCTACTGAACGTAATAATTGCCTTGTAAATCATAAACAGCCAAAGAATCCTGGGGTTGATTGCGACGCTCTAAGGTCATGCATTCATTCATTCAATAGCTTGTCCCTTGCAGAACCTCGGTCCCATATCAACAGTCCGGAATACTTCTCGTCTCGGTCATAAGCAAGATGTCCCGCGTCCGATACACCCACCTGCAGATCGTCCGCCACATTCTGCATTCATCTTCGTTTTGACCTTCCTCTTCCTCTCTTCCCGGGCGTATATCCCACCATGATTGTTCTCTCCAAACTTTTATGACGTTTCAAGAGATCAAAATATTTTAATTTTCTTTGTTTTTTCGTCTTTAGTAGCCAACCTTCTTCAATATTCAGATATTGTCGTATGTGTTCGATTGTTCTTTTCTGTGTCCAAGATAATCGTAGAACTCGTCTATAATATTTATATTTAAAGGCATGTACGCCCTGTTCAGCTTGTTTAGTAAGTGTCCATGTCTCACATGCGTATGTTGCAATGGGAAAGATGCATGCTCTGAAAATCTAATGTGTGTAGTTCTATCTGTCTCCCTCCATTACTTATTCAGTTGTGTTAGTTTCTGAAGAGCAGTTTTTAGAATTGAGATATATAAACTTGACATAACGCTGAACCAGTTTCATCTTCTATTATACCGACGCAGTTACAATAATTAGATAATCACTTTATATAAAACTTCAATATCACATTTATAAAATCACTTCTAGTTTAACAATCCTAAAACTATTAAAGCGGCTCTATGAAAGGCCATTGCCATCTTCACAATGTGATGTAACCACCTTGAACCACAACCACAACTCGAATGATCGTCCCAGCCACCTTCACGGAACTTGGTTCCGTTTCCGTGACCACCAGTGTGGGCCACGCAGATCATGAACGCATCTTCACACACTTAGGCATCACTACATTTAATAGGCCAGCATGACTATTACGAGGGTAAGTTAATAAGTAAGTCACACAATGGTGTAGAAAATAACTAATAACTATGATAACACTTGAAACCACTCATGTTATTTTTATACATACATTGTCCTTTATTTCTCAACACCAATTTCCACCAACATGATGCCTTATCAGCGTTTTATCATTCTCACCACACCGGCCTGCACCCGGCTTGCAACAGAACTGCGTGCTCTGTTTCTAACCACAGTTTCTCACGTCACCTTCAAGCTTCGGCGATCATTCGCGAAATGTCTCCCGCCAGTGGTCTTCGGTGGCTTATGCGCAGCGATTTGTCCCGTAAAGCAGTGCCATAGCTGGTAGAAAAAGTTACAAGGGCGAGCAATGAGTAAGTCAGCAGTTCGTGGGATGGCGGTACATGAAAACAGGCCGACAGATCATGCGCCGTTTGGGAGGACTGATAAAACGATGGATAAGTAAAGTGTCATCAATGTTGGTGTGAAATTATGTTGAGAAATAAAGGGACAATGTATGTATAAAAATAAACTGGTTTCAAGTTGTTTATCATATTAGTTATTTTTTTACAGCCATTTGTGACTTATTATTAACTTATCCTCGTACGTGAGCATGGCAGTTAAAATGTGCGTATATACAAACCTGAGACATTGTTGGCGACAAGGAATTTTATTATATTTCCAGAATGATAATGGCCCTGCTCGCACAATTTCTGAGTGGAAAAAAACTTATACTGCAGGCACCACTTGTGTGGTTTGCAAAGGCAGGACTAAAGCAGGCCAACTGCCAGAATCTCACAGATAGGCAAGGGCTGCACTGCATGTTTGTCCAGGGTTGTTTTGCTTGGCCTGTACCATGATTACCAGTGCAGAAACACACCAGGGATCTTTGTGGGAAAAACAAACAGTTGCTATTACTATTATGAACTGACTAGTACCACACTGAGGAACTGTTTGCTGTTGATGGTTGTGTCATTCCATAGGTGTTTGAATGAGCCTATGGACGTGGTACAACTACTGACAAGAAGGACTACAGGATGACATGAGGGTGTGTGTCATCCGTTTTATGGCTGTTCTGAATGAGCCTGATGGAGTGTAAAACTAATGACAAGAAGGATGAAGATGAATGAGCGGTTGTGTGTCATCTCGTATGGCTGTTCTGAATGAGCCTGATGGAGTGTACAACTACTGAACAAGAAGGATACAGAGACATTGAGGGTTGTTGTCATCCGTATGGCTATTCTGAAATGAGCCGATGGAGATGACACCTACAGACCAGTCACCTACAGAACAGACACAAACAGATAAGACACCAACAGATAAGAAACCTACATATCATCGACATTCTACAGACAAGACACCCACAGACTCTACAGACAAGACCACCAATCAGACAGAACACCTACAGACAAGACACTACAGACAAGACACCTAAGACACATACAGTATTTACAGACAAGACACCAACAGTCATTTACAGACAAGACACTACAGATCCGACACCTAGAGACCCAAAGACAAAAACACCTACAGACAAGAAGAATACCAGATGACATTGCCACTTTAACTGCTTCACTGACAGGGGGATGAGTATCGTCTGTCTTACCATAACTGCCATGGGCTATAACTCCCATGAAAATGTTGTTATGTTGTTTATAATTTTTTTTTTTTTAACAAATGCTGCTACCATACTAACAATTTTAAGTCATTAAACTGTGACAACACTCTTCCCCTTTCCACCTTCCATTTTGTTTGATCCAATACTTTTTGCTTTGCATGAATCGCTAAGTCAGGGAGGTTTTATGAAATACCTGAGAAGGTAAAACCCAGCATCAAAACGCCAGGATGGAAGTGCAAGAGCATCAGCTGAAGGTTAAAAGTTGCAGTCTTCTTTCACTGAGTACAGAACAATGGTCACACTATACCATAAGAGCAAAGAATGGGGAAAAAAGAAGATAAAGATATTCTCATGATGTACCAAACGCCATCATCTTCTTATGATTGTACTGAATTGAACAGTTAATCTTTCAATTATGCAGTGGGATTCCGGCTGATGATCCTTCGAAGATGTTCTGGGGAGCGGCGCAGATAATCTGAAATGATCCTCATGAGTGCGACCATAACGCTGTCTCTTCTCCAGTACTTCAGTAATGTCCAGTGTTGGAGATTCCACGGTACTTAATGATGGTTGATACA
>JACEFZ010026353.1:0-30851 GCA_014155875.1 Cepaea nemoralis | reverse complement strand
TTTTTCCAAACGTTAAATTTTAAAAAATGAAAAATTTGAAAACCACAACTTTGAAAGAAAAAAAAAAAATAAAAAAAGGGTACCTTACCTGTTATCTTGAGGACACAACTAGGAAAACGCCAGTATGAGAAGGGATATACAGATGTAACAGTAATTTTACTAAGACTAGTAATCCACATCCATACTGGAAAGTGAACCAGCAACTTGTTTTCTGGAAGACTATCACAGGAAACCATAAAGGGGTTTTAAAATTCTCACTGAATGTTTAAATGGTGGGAAAATACGTCTGACCACATAACAATGTATGTTGCTAAGTTGAACATAGTCTAAACCTGAGGAGGCAAGACGACGATCAATGTACGCCAAGCGACGCAAAATTGCTCGTAATTCAACCCCAAAGCAACAAATACAGGTGTAAAAACATCAGTTAGAATTACTAATAAGGTCTAGCGTAAAAGATCTCGATTAAAAGGGAAAAGCAGAGTAAGCTAAGAATTACTTCTTTTCTGATAGATCATGTTCCCGTAAAAATAATATTCGGTCGAGCGGAAATCTAGAAAAGTTGGACCTTGTTTACATGTTAGACGAGATTCCCCGGGAAAAAACCGCAAAAATAGGGACACCACTCTAATCAGTAGTTTCAAAACTGATCGGAAAATCCATAACTCGACTTATAACCCAAAACAAGATGTGTTGGATGAAAATGTATTTCACAGGAACCATCTTAGCTTCTTTAAAATCAGATCTATAGTTAAAAAAACGTCTAACTTACGGGAGACGGGCGAGTTAATATGCTATCAGTAGACGCAAAATTACCGTCGGTTTTAACATAATCTCAGATTGATAATCTAATGAGAGAGAAATTAAAGCTTAATGATGATTTTTCAATTGCTTCAAAAAGTGGTTTAAATGCAGACAAAATATACTTGAAGTAACAAATTATCAGATAACCCCTCATATTTCACACAATAGCTGACAACAGTGGAGAGGGTGCTAAACTCTTTCACTAAAAGAGAAAAATCCTGTAAGGGTTTTGCCAGTTGTGTGACTAAAGAAAATGGACGTGGCTCGATTATAAAAAATAGGGAAATAATGCAAGAAATTTAAAAAGGAATGGCTAGGGAGTCAATGTAAAGACGGAAAATTTTAGAGACTAAATCGACCATTTTAAATTTTTGAAAGAAATAAATGTCTTAATTTGGGGGGGCGTGTGGTAAAAACGTCCTTACCCTTTCTATTTAGGACTCCCTTAAAAAAACAACCCTTCAATTTCTGGTTAAGTAACTTACTTATGTAGGAGAAAATAAAAAAGGTGACTGACCGTGGCACAGCTAAATTTATTTTGGCTTGTTTTCTCTCCCTTATCTGGCCAATCCTGGCAGGGGGGAAAACAAAGACTGAAGCGGGCCATTTCTAGTCAAGAGAACACACAAGAAAGTCGACCTTTCCCTTCGGGGAGAAGGTAGTTTGCCTAAAAACATGATTCTATTCAAGCTATTGGTATGTTATCTACTTATTAGATATATTTATGTAAGTACATAGACCAGTATGTTTAAATAAGAATTAGTTACAATTTCTCTTAAACCAGGCTGGATGATGTTTACTAGGAAACACAGGTGGGCGCCACGCTGTAATTTTTCCTATGTCTTCAAATCCCTATGTTAATATCTTTATAGGCATTATGAACTTATATCTAACTAAATAGTAGGTTATAACCTATGAATAGTATGTGTACTTGTAGTACACATAGAGTATCAACTCTCATGTCAGAAACTCTTTTCAATTTAGGAAAGACTCCTGATTCATACTTCAGAGAAGAAAACTCGTTTTCTGCCAATTTCATAGTCCTATGAAAAAATAACTTCTATGCAATGGAACTATATATCCCTATCAATGCTTAGAAATCTGCAAATAATTTATGTACTGTAGAGATTGGACTTTAAAGAAACATTTTCTAGGCGGTGGAGAGATAATATACATACAGACCTACAAGCACTTGGAATCAACGACTGGCAAGAGAAGGTCCACCAGAGAGACGAATGGAGACAGATTGTATTTGCAGCAAAGAACCTCAATGGCTCGGAATGCTGAAGAAGAAGAAGAAGGAGCAGACTCTTGATTTCATACTGCACAAGTAGAGAACTGGTGTCTGCCACTTTCAAATATCCTATATAGTGTAAATGCACTGGTAAGGATGTCTCGGAAATTGTTTTATCCATGCGGGGACATACAAATGATTACGCATATTCCTGACTCTTACTTAGTCAGGGATAAAATATTTTGCCACATTATAATCTGTAACTTGGAAATATAGTTGCTAAATTTTAGTACCATTCTTTTGTTAACAGATTAGTAACCACTCCATATGAGGGTGACATATAATCATTTCATAAAATAGTGTTAGGGACAGGCCATGTTTGAATATAAATTCATGAACAATTAAAACGCGTGATGTAAATGCATGTTCGGATAGGATTCACTCCGCATCACCTCACTGTAGTAGGAACAGAAGCGAAGATTGATGTGAATAAATTGCTTGAATAATAGCAGTCCTTGACAAAATATATCACAGCGACTACTATCCTCATCTGCTGTACGCAGTGGGGGGAAAACAATGTATGTTTTAGTTATGGATTAACCCCTGAGAAAACCCAAAAACAAAGGCTCCCTGCATCAGCATTATGATTAATTATTATGTATGAGTATCATGTACTTAATATCAGAGAAATGTACATGTATGTTTTTTTCTGGTATGAGAATGTTCTTTGTTCTGATTGTTACTTTTTACTGTGGGAATATACATTTTAATGTTGCACCTTGGGATTAGAGGATGTTGATGTAAGAATACATATGTATGTCAGTACTTAAGAAGCCAATGGTGAATAGTCTTGACCTAGTGATGATTATAGTGCCGAATGAAGACGCGGCATTAGAAACCACAGATATCCTGTATAGGCTATTCTCTTCAAAGAATGAGAGAGACAATATCAACATGTTGGATGGACAGAATGATTTCACCCCATCCAATAGCCCCAGTAACAACAGAACAAAATATAAGTGAGAAATACCTTACTCACTATGAAGAGTCAGAATGGCTCTACTCAGCAATGAGGGACAGTGGAACATGGACACCCACTCCTTTCCCCTTCTCCCCTTGGTGTTTTGTATTTGTGTTTGTAATTGTGTTGTAAACCTTTTACCATAACACAGTAGGTTAATGCTAGTGTTGTATTCTTGTCATCCCTTTTCTATAGAAGAGAAGCAGGTGGTGGTTGAATTTGGTGGGACTATATCACTAACACTGGATCCTGGGTCAACAGCCATAAAGTGAATGTCCAAACCATAGTCTGGATCTAGCAATACCTCAATGTTTACTGCGGCGCTCAATAGCTCCATAGCGAGCAACAGAAAAGTTGAAGATAACTGATTGGGTGAGTGATTAAGTCCTATGTTAGTAGGAAGATCCAGGATGGACTTCAAGATCTAATAATCTACAAAGATGAAGATCAACAAAGTAACTGACAACAGTGACTCGTCAGTTATACGTTTGAGAAGTATCATCTATGGCCTCATCATTCAACAAAATCAGTGAAACTATGGGACAATCCTTCTACAAGTTATTAAAACTAACAACAGTGAGTAATCTTCAACTGTTGGTTGGATTACCAAGTTAATATCCACAATGGATAAGTCTTCGAAAGAACATCTCACAGCTGCAACAAACATAAGGTTCCAGCCATGCAACCCCAAGTTCTAGCTATGAACACCAACTCAAAATGGTAAGAGACACTGAAACAATTTTATAAGCCAATACAAGCACTTCAGAACCTCTGAACCCTAACACCACCAGATTACCTCAGGGTTCCCAAACCTAACACACACAAAAAAGACCATATGAAAGCAGTTAGCGGAGTAAATGCCTCTACGCCTGCAACCACAGGAATCACCTGATGGCTTGCAATCCTGGATATGTGTTGGAATAATATTCTTCAGTCTCATGCCTCAGCAGAATCCTGGAATTAATTCCAGATGAACCAAATATATAACAAGCAGAATTGTATGTCTACACTGAAAGTAAATACTGAATCAGAACTCTGTGCTAGTCCCATGTCAGCCTAAATGCCAATAACGGTGGAATAGGTTATAGACTGATGACTAGGTGGGTGAAAAATCTGTGGGAACAAAATTGAGATTCGGATATTATAAGCCGAGACGCTGAAAGGTAGGCATCCTTTTCATCGGATATGGTGATATAGGGAAGAACCTTAGTCCAAGACCAAAGATGCATCTCCTGAAGGTATGACCAACCCAGGCCTCAATTTCACACTGACACCGAGCCGTTCGCAAAGAAGATTCTTGAATTCAGCTCCACGGAGGAGATATGTGTGAATTTATTTCCTAATAAGGATTATATGTAATTCGCAACAAACTTCAGTGGACATTAAACATGACTGTGAGTATTTATTGGTGTCAAGGATAAATATGGACATTAACTGCTTTGCACTGGAGAAGAATACCCATCCGCAATGCCTAAATGAACACTATAATTAATTAATTTAATTATTAGTATCAACTGTTTTCATGTGTGTTTTTTTCTTCTATGACATATAAAGAGTGTTATTGAGGCATAACCAATGATGGTTAAGGTAAATAGTATTTTGACATCAACTCATTATTTTTAAATATGATAATTGTACATGGTGTCAGAAACAAATATATATGTTGGGTTTCTGCACCTAGACCAATGTGATTTTATCTAGGTACAATGAGTCGAGTTAGCAGAACCAATTTGTGGTTGTTATGTTGTTTGTGATAACACTGTTTTTTTTTTTTTGGGGTCACTGGGTACTATATTGTATTAATGCAAGAATTCCCATGCCTGTCTGAAAATGCATAGTGTTTATTACACATATATATATGTAAATGCAGATCTTGAGTTAATACCTGAACTGTTTGTCCAAAAGTGTTGTGTACATCAAGTAAATGTGGTGTCACATAAGTGGTTGTTTATATGTTGTGAGCAATCAATATCCTTCTAGCATCTATAGTTTATTTAAAGGGTGATGAAGTGGGAAGGGAAACCTACACACAGATGCCATTGTTTCAAGGATTGAGCTCTTTCTTCCTGGGATTTGTGGTAAATATCCCTGATCACCCTGCATTCTTACCAGTGACCAGAGAATCAATAATACCCCCTAGACATTTTAACGAATTATTCTCAGGAATTAAAATCCACATCCCACATTGTCCAGTCAACCAAATTTATTTTGGTTAACTAATATTCTGCTTCCGGCACACTATTATCAGTAGCCCCTAAAAATTTAATAACTTGACAATATTTAGGTATGTCCTTTACTGGCTGAGGTATGTTGTTAATAGAAAAGAGTGAAATATTTTCAATACATCTAAATTTTCAGGAAGTCTCTGCTTCAGTTGATCGAATAATGAGACAAGAAAATCTTGACAGCACTTTCTTAAGTTGTTCTCTTCATTTTCTGTTAACAGTCCTTTTGTTTTTAAACCATCAATTTTTAATTCGATTTGGTATCCCAGGTATGGCTTGGGAGCCAAATAGCTCTCTATAGTGCAAGTGCAAGTGAACAAGTCAGCTTTACAAATTGGCAATATAAGTCTTTTACCAATTGAGTGAAATAGCAAAGTGAGGTCGTCAAGTAATTTAACTTTATCAACATTTTGAGATTCAAAGAGTTTATTAACTTTTTGCACTTCACTTAAAATGGGTTGTAAAAAGAGAAGGAATGCCAAAATTTTCATCACTGTACATTCCATATAGTATTTCAGCTGTGTAGCACTTTTAATTTTGTCTTGTTATTTCGAAGTGGGTCTTCAACTCCAACCATTGGTTCACAGTTACTTCAACAGCTGGTTGAATTGATAACCATCTAGTTTTGCAATATGACAGAATTTTCAGTGGTGAGGAACTATCATTTAATGCTTTATATAAATTATTATATTGCTGTTGTCTGACAGATGATTTGGAGAACCAGTTAAGTGTTGTAGCAATAAGGAATTCTAAATTCCTTGGTAAACATTCTGATGAGGCATGTGATAATGCTAGCTGCAAGGAATGACACGCACATTTTATGAGGATTAAAGATGGGATGTTTTCCTTCAATTTTGCATACACGCCATGGTTGATACCAACCATTACCGGTGCATTATCGGTTCCAATTGCAGCCAAATTCTTTAAGTTTAAATGTTTACTGACCAAAAGTTTCTTCAGTGTCCTTATGCCCCCTTTTACTCATTACCAGGGGGGGAGGGGGGGGGGGGGTTTGCCAGATTATTGAGCGGTGACCCAAGTCAGTTCAAAGTTTAATTAATGGCAGTTACCATAATTTACGCGCGTCCAGACCAAACATACAATGGGTAAATCTTCTTCTTCTTTCGTTCGCTTGAAACATGTCTACAACTGCAATGTCGTCTCTTGTATGAATTTAACAGTCTTTTTTAGTTCATTCAGCGGTCCATAGAGTTCATCTTCCACTGTTGTCTCTCTGCTGTCTGCGACGCCAAACCACATGTGCACATGGCTGAGTCACCAATCTTGAATTTTGTATACAAGTGGTTGCGTAATGGGTAAATGACACCGAAAGAAAAGTAAAATCTAGAAAGTATTCAAAATATCCGACTCCAAATGAAAAGTATCTAGAATTGCATCCAGCATCCAAACGTCAGAAAACGGTATCCAGACGCCGGCAAAAACCTCTAGATCTGGATATAAAATATCTAGAATGGCAACTATGCTTGAACCCTGTATAAAGATAGGATACCATAACCGTATGTGAACATAAAATATCATGAAACGTAAACATTCAATTTATTAGAATTCAGAATGACACTGATTCTCGGAGTCAAGTGCTAATATGCTCTATCAGGGTCATGAATGAACTAAATTCAGAAATAAATTGACACATGGAAAATCCGAACCACCCGTGTACGTGAAGTATGAGAAAATAATTTGAATACAACTTATGAAAATCAAGCGTGGACATTGCTTCTCTGAAACAAATGTCAACATGAAACTGAACATCAGCATCCTTCTTCTTCTGTCCATTATCTCCCATTGAAGCTTGTTCGTTGTGATTATCAAGGTCACCATAGTAGTCACGGAGTGATCAAGGCAGTTCCAAAATCTGACTACATTTATATGCTCGGTGACTCACACATGAAACAGAACAGTAACAGAGTTTCTGTCAGCAGTGACAATCTTTCAGTTCACCGGCCTGATTGGGAATGTGGTGAACTTATTCATGTAACGCTAACAGCAGTAACTGGATATAATTAATAGTTACATCATCAGTTTCCCAAAGTGGGGTTCGGTGATTTTTATTTTTTGTTCACTCGCTCTGAACTAGAACGTCGCCCACGCTGGACTGATGTTTTTGCGCGTGGGCTAGTTTTCCCTATTACCAGTGTCCCTCGCCATCAGGCAAACCCAATCCGACTTCTGAGGTACTTGTAATTTACGTTCCCAAGTCAAGGACGACAAGTCAAGATTTTAGTTTAACTGACTGATGTAGGAGTTGAACCCGCTACCTCGCCATCAGCATATTGGAAGTTTTAGAACGAGCGCTTGTATCTATTCAGCTATGCTGACCTCTAGGTTCGAAGATATGTTCGTAGCCTTAATTCGAATTCAAGTGGATTCTACAGGGTGTATTTTTTAATGACTGTGCAGTGTTTGAAAATATTGCCAGTCCAAGTTTACCTATTACTATTTACCTATTATGTTGCATGAACTTTACAGAGGGTGAATACATAACTTAGACCGGCAATATTTTCAAACACTGCACAGTCATTAAAAATACACCATGGATGTCAAGAGTCATATACGAGCGTTGACCTAGCTAGGATGCACATGTCACAGTTCACTTCAGATGCACTGTAAGTACACCTTAAGTTACATATGCACATACTTAACATTAATGACGCAGCGTCATTACTTATCACCAACCTCACCCCTATATCATATCTATTATCTATTTTCATATGGACGATGGATTTTGGTCCACATTTACCGTAAATAGAAGAGGGAGTTGAAGATGTCCATCCTTATTCCGCCAAATGTGTCTTGTCACCTGAACTGTGTTGAGTGAGTGTTTGTGGAGGAGGTCAAATAAAGGCCATGGACCCGTTTACATGTCTTCAGGCATATTGGTTATGGAGACGCAGGGGTGTTTCCAAGGCACCAGGGCCAGGTTTGATACTGGCCAAGACCTACTAACACGTCCTAGTAGTGCGTCCTGGGTAACAGGTCCCTTTCGGGTCCTGGCTAACGTAGTAGGATCGCTGATTCTTCCGAAGTCGGAGAGTATCTGCCTGCACGGCGAGGAACCACCAGTTTGCACACCAATAAGCCAGACATGGGACACCAGATATTCACGCAAACCTCAGGTCCGGTATGACATCACACTGATGTTGGACAACAGGATGTCTTCATCCGACATACAGGACTTCACGCTGATGTTCACAGCCAGCGAACACAAGCAAGCAAGCAAGCAAATTGGTTATAGTGAGCTTGCTACGCATAAAACAACAACAACAACAACAACACCGGAAAGATTTGTGGAAAGAGATAGAGGAAGACTGTGTGATAAGATTCTTGACAATTGTGTGTCATGGCACGAAAGGTAGTCAACACACACATTCATACATGACGTCGGAGATGGTAATTTGTTGAGGGGCATGATCGCCCACGCCATCCGGCAAGGTACTGGATGATGATGATAGATGAATCTACACTCAGTGGGTCACGTGGTCAATATATAGCTGACCGCCTTTACTTCCCAGGACATTTCCCGATACCCATTGTAGACCTTGAACTGTCAGAGTTTCTAACAACGATTGCGTGAAAAGGGGTAATGAAACTAGAACATTATATACAACTATATAAGAAAGAGACAAACAGCATTCTTTGGTGTGTGTGTGTGTGTGTGTGTGTGTGTGTGCGTGTGTGTGCGTGTGCGTGTGCGTGCGTGCGTGCGTGCTTATTAATGGTAAGGTTTTATTTATATAATCACGTTTCATGAATGAACCCACATTGGCGACATCTTTGAACACTCCAATTTAACTGCGCGCCGTTCGTGCCATAATGTGTCAGACGGCTTGACCACTTCACCACGGAGACTCCCGAGAGGAGTGCAATGTGCGTGCGTGCGTGCGTGTGTGGATATATATGGAATGCACACCGATTAGACCAGTTTATTCTGTGTGGCTCTGAAACCTGGAGTACAACTAAAGGAGACGAAGCCTTGTTACAAACCTTTGAGAACAAAATCTTACGACGCATCTTTGGGCCCATTAGGGATACAAAGTGGAGAGTGGAAAAGAAGAAGCAACAAAGACATTTATGATCTGTTTAAGTCCCCGCTAATCACTGGTATCATGAAGGCTAATAGAATGCAATGGCTGGGGCATATAGAAAGAATGGAAGGTAATAGGGAAACAAAACTCGCTTACACTCAGGAAATAAATGACCGTAGACCCCGAGGTAGACCAAGAAGACAGTGGAGAGATAATATACATACAGACCTACAAGCACTTGGAATCAGCAACTGGCAAGAGAAGGTCCACCAGAGAGACGAATGGAGACGGCTTGTATCTGTAGCAAAGAACCTCAATGGCTCGGAATGCTGAAGACGAAGTAGAAGATATGGAATGTAAATGAACAAATTAGGAAGAGATTGGAAGCAACAGAGATGTGGTTCCTGAGACGAATGTTTCTTGGACTGCCAAAGTAACTAACAACGAATGTTTGAAAGAGGCTAATGAAACTACAACATTATATACAACAATAAGAAAGAGGCAAACAACCTTGTTTGGTCATGTGATGAGGAGAGAGGATTTATAGGGAGGAAATACGAAAAAGGGTGGGAGAGGGCGAATGACGTTCTGAACATATGTTGAAGGGGTACATGGGCCAAAAAAAGGTTGAGAACCACTGTAATAGAGTATATACCCTCATCCAACTCATGCTAGAGCCTCTGTAGATTGTCCATGAGTGGCTGAATTTTGTAGCTAAAGTTTCCTACTGGATAAGATATGACGCTAACCCACATTGATCGCCTCTTATACCATGCATGGTAGTTTACAGTTTTACAATGTTACTATTTTTATTTCCTGTATGGGCTCTAGCAACACATGGACGAATAACAATTCTAAACAAGATTAAAGTCCGCACAATTACCTGAAATTCTTCCTCTGGTAAACTCTCATTGTAGTACTTAAGTATAACGTCTGCGATGATGTTCAGGTGTATCCATTGAAAGGCGTTGCTGAACGAGAACAGACAGAACAAAACCAACGTTGGCCACCTACGAAAATACAGCCTCGTGCTGGGACTGTTTTCAGCAATAACGCCGTTGCTGTGTGGTATATCCTTGCTATTTCCATTCGTCTTGACATCTGAAAGTCTGATAACGCCTGTTGGAAAATGTTGGAGGGTAGTTAATATGTTCTCTTTCAAGCAAGCAACGCTAGATAGAATGCGCAATAGTCAAAGCTAGGTCATATTCTAGCACAGTGGTTCTCAACCTTTTTTGGCCCGTGCCCCCCTTCACCATATTTTCAGAACGTCATCCCCTCCCCCCCCCCTTTTCGTATTTCCTAACTAAAGATTTGGCCCGTGCCCTCCTTCACCATATTTTCAGAACGTCATTCCACCCCCCCCCCCCCCCCCCCTTTTGCGTATTTCCTACATAAAAATTCTCCATTCCCGCCCCTACACAATATACGTAATAATGGAAGCACATACTAAAACAAGTCTAGGTGTCCACATAAAACGTGATTTGTGAGTCTACTTACTTTATAAAATGAATTTTAAAACGTGATTTTTGGTCTATTTACTTTATAAAATGAATTTTAGAAGGCTGAGACGTACAGACCCGTAAAGTATGAAGGGAAAAACAAGATCAAGTAATCGGTTCTTGTATTAACGTGATCTTGAAATAATCTTCACCCCCCCCCTGGAAACCCAAAAAATCCCCCCCCCGGGGGGGGGGGGGGGAATTCCCCACCGGTTGAGAACCACTATTCTAGCACATGAAGATGACTCTGTGTGTTATTGTGTGTTATATTTCACACCCGGCCTTGGCACTTAGAGAATGATTTATAGGATGCTGCGCTCTTCGTTTGATCAATACACATATGAAGCTAACTCCGTTTGCTAGATGCGTCCTAAAAAGTGTGTAAAAAGGGTCATTCTTCCCAATCTACTGTATTAGTGTTGCTATTCCCCTGGAGTGAACTAGGCAGACCGAGAGAGGGATCATGATGCATGGGTATCACATGGTCTATACAATTCAGCCCGAGTTTTTGTGCTATGGAGAGGTATAACTCCACCCCTAGTTCCCGCCATGGGTTGTAGTTTATAATGCCTTGGGGGGGGGGGGGGGGAAAGGGGCGCCCACAATGTAACAAACTATCGCCTGTCAATTTGGCAATGTGCCAGTAGTGCTGCTGCTGCTGCTGCTACTACTACTACTACTACTACTACTACTACTACTACTACTACTACTATTACTACTACTACTACTACTACTACTACTACTACTACTACTACTACTACTACTATTACTACTACTACTACTACTACTACTATTACTACTACTACTACTACTACTACTACTACTACTACTACTACTACTACTACTACTACTACTACTACTACTACTACTACTACTACTACTACTACTACTACTACTACTGTATACTCGAACATGTATAGAAAATTATTTTGGTTTACACCCGAACCATGTGACATGCCAGCAAGCTGAAGTTGACTGCTGCTTTCTTTAAATATATTCAGGTTGATGTCTGAAGGTGTGCGAACAGATGATGATGATGAAGAAGAAGAAGAAGAAGAAGAAGAAGAAGAAGAAGAAGAAAAAGAAGAAGAAGAAGAGGAAGAAGAACGCCTGTGAATCACGGGCCCTGAATATCAAGCCAAAAAGACCACTGACAGTTCTCCTCAGCTCGGATTGTGCCTCAGTGTCCTTGCAAGCTTGTGTGGTGTATTGTAACCTGTTCAGAAATGAATGCCTTTACTCACGATCAATTATTTTGAAAACTGTCTGTTGAACATTATGAAAGTTTTCCTGCCGTCTTCTATTTACCCCCATCCAAGGAATATGTCTTTGATAGGTCCAAAGGCAAATTAAATCATCGAAAGCGGCGACATTTCTTTGATGTTTTGGCGAAAATGTAGTGAATGCGTGCTAAAAAACTAGTTTTACAGTAAAGGACGTCATTTTGGGTAACGACAGAAGTACAAGGCGTAGCCAGATTAGTTTGGGAGTGGGTGCAATAAAAAAAGTCGCTTAAAATTCGACAGGGTCGACTGCATTGCACCAGGTTTTTATCCCATATGGCTCAGTCTCTTTCGGCAGCACGGAAAGCGTCGCACAGAGCACGATCTCCGTAGCTCCAACGACGACCCTCGGGAGTCTCCGAAAAAATGCACTCGTGAAATGAAGGACGCGACCCGGAATCGAACAAACAAGCTTCGGAGCCCGAGTCAGACGGCTTGACCACTTCACCACGGAGACTCCCGAGAGGGGTGCAATGTGTAATATTAGTAAAGACAGAGAATGTACAGAGGCATGGGGTAAATAATGTGTAAATTGACAGGAAAGTAGAAGGAATATATTTCTTACCTTATTTTTCATTTCCTTCTTGTTTCTTCAGCTGCTGGTTAATAATGTGTACACAAGTATTCATGTTACTAGGATGCATTTAGCTTTTTATATTGAGTTCGTGAAAGCTTCCAAATAGCTGTGCGTTAATGTGCGTATGGAGTGACCAGAAATGATACCGCAATTTAGTCATCATGAGTCCATTTTTAAGGATCTGTTCAGCTGTCTGTGTAGTTTGTTCACACGTACACATGGGTGACAGACCCGCTTTGAGTCTTCGCGATAGATTGTCTACTCTGCCGTTTACTGCTCAGAGACGGAACATGATTACCTGTTTTGCACGACGAATATAGCTGTGAATGTCACTGTAGTGGGCTTCCTTCTTAACGGCCAAGCTGTTGGCCCTCTTTTCATTCAAGTTTATAGATTGATTCGTATGTTCGTGTGTTGTCTCCCCCATTTGACAATGTGTTTGTTCTCACGTTTCTTGACATGCCACACTATGTCAGTTTACACCGCAATATTACTCTTCTGTTGGTATTCAATGCGTTTAGTGTTTGTTTGTATTTTTTAAATACTAGTTGTTTGTCACCGCTGAGGGCTTGCGGAATTGAAAATTCATCACTGTGGAATACAAACTGTTGCCATTGACATTGATGCTGTAATGTTTAGGGCCTGTAATTCGTCTGAATAGTTAGAGCAAGATATCCAGTAAGTGTGCACGTGGATTAAGGTCTGCGATCTACCCAGATCTTAATCTGTGTCGGACGATTCCAGTAGGTTGATGACTACTCTCGGTTGCATAAAATTCAATCCATCCTTTCTCCTATAGTCCTCTTCCTCTTTCAACACATGGTCCTCACATTTTTTCCAGTAACTTTTATCAATATTTAAAAGTGCTAATTGGGTTAGTATCATGATGTCAGACAATTTAAATGTAGTATTGTCAGCTGCCACATATCCTTTAATTTTAGCCCACACAAGTTCTATAGGGTTTAAATGAGAATTGTACGGCAGAAGTCTCAAGCACATATGGCCATGCTCTTCTATCAACTTGTCAATTTGATATATGTTGCTTTATTTTGCACCTGATTTACAAGGGACAACTGTAGCTTGAAATATGTTTCTGGAAATGGTATATTTTCCCTTCGGAGCCATATCTTCATTGCTTCCTTTGTGCTCGACACCGTGGGTATTTTGTCTTCTTGGGCAACAACATTGTGATATGATGCATTGTCCATGATTAGACAAGACGGTCTATCAAGGGATGGAAGCACTGTATTCTCGAGCCAATCGCTAAATACATTACCATTCATCTCATTGTGATAATCCCTATTGTCTGTATGCTTTGTTACGAACACAAATCCAGCATTCTGTAGTAAGCCATTATGAGTACTACCAGCATAGGTTATGACCAAATGCTGTCCTTTACTACCGGGCACACATCGCTTTATCTTTCCATCCACTGATTGCCATTCCTTTTCACTTGTGTGGTGCGCATTGATCCACGTCTCATCCATATACACTATGTCATAATTTTCTTTGCGCATTTCCCTTATTTCACGAAGGTATCTGCTTCTCATGGCTCCTAAATGCGGTTGCTCGCAAAGGATATTTCTACCCCCCCCCCCCCCCCCCTGTAATTTCTAAAAGTGAAGATAATGTCCTTATAATTTTCCACAAAGTTGTTTTGGATAGCTCTGTGTTATTGTTATTTTTCAACCAAACCCTAAGTTTTCTTACAGTCACTGTTTCTTTGGCATCCAGCATTTTTAAAAAAATAATAGCTCGCCTTATGACATCCTTGTCAAAGCTGTCTACAATTGCCTTTCTATCTACCTTTTGCTTATCGCGTGTTGGTTTTATTCCAGATTCTTGCAACCATCGACGAAATGACCGTTTACTCAAACGCAATGCATGCACTGTTCTTTTTTCGGGATTTGTAACAGTATGAAACAGTTTCTTGCGACCAGCTTCTTGACAAAAATATGTGTACAACTTCATAGCGATGCTTTGAAGTGTACAAAATTTCACATTCAATCCCATTGAACAATATTCACACATTCAAATATTAGCTATTAATATTATATTAATGGTAAGGTTTATTTATATAATCACGTTTCATGAAAGAACCCACATCGACAACATCTCTGAACACTCCAATTTAACTGCGCGCCATTCATGCCATAATGTGTACCACGAGAAAATGTTTAAAAAAGCGCGGATGTGCCTGGGTGAAGGTGTAATACATTTAAAAATATGGTCTTAATCTCTGATCAGTAAATTGTATACCGCATATAAACAAACATTGAAATCTGCTGTAAAATCTCCAGAACAAAAATTATTTTGTTGGGTGGACATAATGATACGGTTATATGCTAAATCTCATCATTTTCCCTCAGTTGGTTACTGAGATATGGAATTTTATATTGGGGCAGACAAAAGTAAACATACTATAGCACGCCCTCATTGTGTCTTGCCCTGCACTGCTTTGCAGTAATAACCCTCTGTGTCGCATTTTGTGTCCGAACCAGATCATGTATTGTTTGTATGATGTTCATTAGTTATCTATTTTCTCCGATCTCTTTAAGAATTTGTTAATTCGATATATTTTATGTCCAACTTATCCGTTACACACACACACGCGCGCGCGCGCGCACGCACATCAAAAGCTTCATTGTTCTGTAGATCATGCACAACAGATAATTGATGTGCTAAAGATGAATGGTTGGAAGGGCTGAATGTAAGACGGGCCTGTGTGCCCAATTTGCGTAGCTATTATTCGAACTTATTGCAAATGATTTAAATGTGAAGATTTGCTCGTGATAACTTCGTCTTCCTCTCCTTCTTCTTTTCCTTTAAGACGTCTAGATGAGTATAGATCATCCATATATCATCCACCATGTGCCATGCCGGTAAGTGTTGGCGGTCATGTTTTGCCATCTCACTCGATCACCAGAGTCGTGGATCAGCTTCGTGTTCCTGTCTCGACCATGCCACGTGGCCAAGCCATCCAAGTATTTACTTCTCGGTCTTCCCCTTGGTCTCTTCCCTTCGATCTTGCTGGTTGTCACTAAGTTCTCCAAGTAATTTCTTCTCATAACATACCCAACAAATTTTGATTGTCTACGTCTAATGTCTCTAATCAGTTTACGATCTTCATTTGTTTCTTGAAGGACTTGTTCATTAGTTTTTCTGTCTGTCCATGGTGGCGGGGTAGGGGTATCCCCTATCAAAGGAGAGGTAAGGTGCCTCCTTCCCTCCGCTAGTCTACGGGACACCCTTGGGAAAGGTGGAGTAGCCGTTTATCCTCCCGATCAGGGTTACGTGAAACGATGGGTGCAGGTGGTGGATAAGTTGAAGAGCAGCCGATAGATAGTTGTAGGTTATGGTCTCCAACTTCATAAAATAAAAGGCAGAGGATCTCTTATTTTTTTTTTTTTTTGGGGGGGGGGGGGAAGACAGTGGCTACGGTCATCGACCAGTATGGTCACTGCTAGGAAGGAAAGCAATGGCAAACTACCTTCTTTACAGATGCCAAGAATATCAACGAGTATAGACCAGTCACGCATAACAAACAAGTTGTAGGCAGTTCATGAATGTTTGGATGATGGCTGATTTTTCTGTACGGTGTGAAGCGCCCAGTCTCACACAACTCCGTTTAGTTGCCTTTTACAACATGAACTGGAGGTAACAAAGTTAATATTCTTTACTTCCTCATCGAGTCCCATAACTCTCAGACGTCATGTTACTTCACAAAAATAAAAATAAAAATCCTCACCTTTTGAGACTTGTCCGATGATTTTGTCTACCTCATGGTTGGTTGTTACATCGTTAGGATTAGCAGAGTTAGCCAACCCCTCCTTTTTGCCGACGTCAGGTTGGAAGGCAGTAAATGCCGTGAAGACGACGTTATCATTGTGAATACCCGCACTACGATCTGTGCTGAAACCTGGCATGGCTGCCGCAGCTCCCAATCCCGCCCAAACTGAAGTATAGTGTTTTAATGTTTATTTAGTCTCCTGGCTAGTTATTCAGATGTTAATTGTTTTAATGTTTTTGTAATCTCCTGAATGAATCACCCAAAAAAAACCAAAAAAAAAAAAAACCAAACGAGAAGTAGGTTGTGAGCGTTACTGAAACACGACTACAAGAAACAAATTGGACGTTGCGGCCAAAGCCTTCGTCAGCACAGAACAAACAAACTCAAACCGACACAAAACTACATGAAACACACTTTTTTTTCTTTTTTTGCATATCCTTTTACAGGACATCGCTGTCAACACCAGCATCTTTCAGCTGTCTGTTGATTTCTTGGCAAGATTACGCTCAGTAGTTTGCCATTGCTTTCTGAGCGGCCGGCTCAGTATCCCGCAAGTCACCAGCGGGGGTCGAACCGCTCCCAGTTCTCTCCCGCTACGAGACTCTGCGTGATAAACGGGATTACGGAGAAAGTGTTGTAACCCCTCAGCCAGAGAGACCGGCATGAAACACACTACATGACAATATTCAACTAATTAAAGATACTTTATACGTTTCATTTGAAATCTTTTTATTGGTCAGTATGTTTTTCATCTTGCAAAAAGGCTACCTTCGCCATGGCAATTCTTGTTCTAATCTTTTCAAGGCATCTCCCATCAGATGTTATGACTGTTCCGAGATAACTGTCCAGATTAACTTGCTTAAGAATATGCCCATTTACTCGCATATCACATTGTGGTATTTCCTTCTTCCCAGTGACGACCATAATTTGTGTCTTCTTTCTATTCATTTCTAACCCCAGTTGCTCACTGTGTGCAACAACCGCATCTACTAAATGTCGCAGGTCCTGTTCATTGTCTGCAATCAAGACTATCATTGGCACCTTGCCGTCTTGACAGACGATAGTTTGTGCTTTAAAAAGGCATAATAACTTTTAACTATGGCGGTAGCGAGTGTGACTGATAAGGCCAATTTGCGCTGTAAATGTCCGTTCACAGTGGGTGCATGTGAACACGTGGTCATTTCCACCATCATGCACCATCTTACGTCTCAAACGCTTAATTCCGAGACCAGTTAAGACCAGGGATGGAGTTATTGCCTCTCCATAGCACAAAGCCTGGGCTAAAATATAGAGATCATGTGTTGCCCATGCAGCATGATCCCTCTCTCGGCCTGCCTAGTTTACTCCAGAGGAAAGGTAACACCCCTACATCTGGAACAAGACAAGCTGCAGAAGCTGCCGGATCAGCAAAGCAATGCTCTAACTGTCCGCCTGTTGGAGCTTCGATCCTAGACCAGTCGCCAACCAAGGCTTAGGGCCTGGTCTGCCCTGCCATGACATTTTGTCTTTAGCTTGCATTTCCTCGCACCAGGGTAAGGCTTGTACCCTCCCAATTGCGCTCTTCCGCCCGAAGCCGTTGGCACAATGTGGGGTGTCGGGTTTGGTAAGCGCCGCCCAACGTTCAGCGCTAACAGAAACCAGGCAGTACCGTCTACTGTTATACGGTAGCTCAGTCATATCTGACTAAGACCTGACACCTTTCATCAATCAAGACTATATCATCTGCATATCTAATGTTATTGATGCATCGTTCCCCCAATATTAATTCCTTCCATATCTTCTACACTTCTGAAAATATTTTCACTGTACAGGAAAGAAAATATCTGGAGACATTACACATCCCTGTCTCACACCTCTTTTAATAGGCTAATATTGACCCACATCGTTATCAATGCTGATGGCAGATTGTTGTTAACCAATCCATGTTTTTTTATTTACAAGTCTAAGGTCTTTTCCATCAATTTGTAGCTCAATAACAAAGCGTGTAAAAGAAAACTTCACATTCACTCACTATCGGGTGAACCGGCGCTGTGGCGTAGGAGTTAGTGAACGCAGTTTCACAATAAATAACTGAAATATACACATGTTTGCACAGTAATGTCAATTGTCTACCATAAAATTACCATTGTAGACAAATGACATAACTGTGCGAACATGTGTATATTTCAGCTTGGAGGATTTATCTAGTTATTTTACTTTATGTTGTGTGAATCAAGGCGACGAAAGAGGATACAGACTTATAGAATGGGCAAAAGTACAAGAAATTGTTTGGGAGAGCGAAATGAAAGAGGATACAGACTTATAGAATGGGCAGAAGAACAAGAAATGGTTTAAGGAAACATCTGGTTTAAACAGCATCCTAGAGGATTATGGACATGTGGGAGTCCAGACAGCAGGATTAAACACCAGACAGATTACATCCTGATTAGCAGAAGGTTTCGAAATGCATTAACAGTCGTAAAAAAGTCCCCAGCATAGACTGTTACAGTGATCACAGATTAATTACAGGCACATTGAGGGTAAAGTTAAAGAAAGTCAAGTATACAACAGGAAACCCTAAATATGATTTGTGCAAATTGAAAACTTACAAAGAAATACAAGATAATTTTAACATAGAAGTAAAGACCAAATTTGATATATTGTCTTATCTAGAGATCCTATTTCAAGATGTGAATGATAAATGGGAAATGCTGAAGAATTCAATCAGTTTAGCTGCAGAAAAAACTATTCCAAAATTAAAGAAAGTGGGTCGTAAGACATGGATGACTGAAGAAATTTTACAACTAATGGAAACAAGAAGACAGAACAAAAATAATCCTGCCAAATACGAAGACATTCACAGAAACGTCAGAATATTATGTAAGGAGGCAAAAGAAGCATGGATAGAGAAAAACTGTTTAAAAATTTAAAAACAACACAATACTAAAAATACCAAACTAATGCACAAAAGAATTCAGGAGCTTACTAATCAAAGAACACATACATCAGCAGACTGCATAAAGACAAAAGATGGAAAAATTTATAATAGAAAAAGATCAGATGGTACACGTATGGTCAGATTATGTGAAAAACCTTTATGATGACAACAGAGAAGAACAGTATAATATTCAAATAATAATGAAGGATCAGTTTTGAAGATGGAGGTTCAGAATGCTCTTAACCAAATGAAATCTGGCAAGAACCCCGGTTCAGATAGCATCACAACAGAAATGATTAATGCTTTAGAAGAATATGGAATAGATAAAGTTACCAGACTGCTGAATACAATATATGATACTGAAAATATACCTCATGAATTATGTAACTCTGTATTTATTGCAATCCCAAAGAAATCAGATGCCTTGGAATGTGATCAACATCGAACAATTAGTATAATGAGTCACATCACGAAGATTTGCTAAGAATTATCATACAAAGAGTTAGGAAGAAAATACAACCTGAAATAGGAGAAGAACAATGTGGGTTTTTAGAAGGCAAGGATACAGTAAATGCTGTGTATATACTGAGGACAGTAATTGAACGATCTATAGAAGTAAACAAAGATCTACACCTTTGATTTATTAACTACACAAAGGCTTTCGATAAAGTGAGACATGTCGACATGATAAGGATGCTTGAAGATTTACAAATTGATGAAAAAGACCTTCGACTTTAGGAGACCTTAGTTTCTCTCTTCTTTCACTTCTTGTACCCAAACCATAATTCCCCACTATATCCTCTATTTTACCTTTCCTACTTTTGCACTAAAATCTCCCAGTATTATGTTTATTTCTCGTGATCCAATTTGGCCGGTCTCCCTGGCCTAGAAGTTAAGGACGCTGTTCGTAATCCCGAATACTCTAGTACGACACACAGCTGCGCGAGATTCGGCAGCGGATCGAGTCACGTTAGTTACTTACAGAAGGTATGTGAGCCGGTAAAAGATATCCTGTAAAGGATATGCGAAAAAAAAAGATCCAATTTGAGCTATAGCCATTTCTACTTCATCGTAAAAGTGTTGTATTTCTCCATCACTACTGCGTGGTACTGATGCGTATACTTGTATAATATTTATATCTATTGGTTTGCCTTTGATTTTGACCATAATAACTTTATCTGAAATACACCAGTATACGTTAATTGATTTGGCTGTTTTTTCATCAAATATCATTTCTACACCTTTTTTATGTGTATCCCCTCCACAATAAATTATTGTGTGTTTGTCGGTTATAAATCTGCCAGATCCCTTCCATCTCATCTCACTTATGCCTAGTATATTCATTTTCATGCTTTTCTTTTCTCTTAGAACATTGTTTAACTTTCCTAGCTCATTTAATGTCCTAACATTCCATGTTCCTACTCTAAATTTATTTAGTTTAGTTATAGTGTTAGTTTTGCCATCAGTAGCTGGATGACGGTCTGGTGTCACCTGTGGCTCATGACTGTCCCTACCGGACGAGGATGTCCTAAGACAGCCATTAACGTCGTTCACTATCTCTGAAATTTGTGTTGCCATGAAATCTGGGAAGATAATGTGGTGGTTTCCCCTTGCCTTCCACATTCCACATGGTGGTCTTTTACCTCTGCCTTTGACAGCCATTTCCGACTGTCAGGACAAGTGAGTGCCCTGCTCTGCTCAGCTGCAGAGTTGTCCACTTATTCCGGTGGATACTCGGTCCCCAGAGCTGTGTTAGCCACACCGTAGTGTGTTTCCATCCTTTACCGCGTGGAGGTGCAGTTGGGATTTTCCCTTCATAAAGTTATGGTCTATGCCCAAAACTCTCAATTACTTTTAGAGGACTTTTTGGAAAACATAGCCATCAATAAACGAAATGCCAATTGCAACGAGAAAAAGAGCGTTAAAGTGCAATATAGAACTTGTACTTTTGTATGGCTGTGAAGAGTGGACAATGAGCAGACAAGCTGAAAAACATATAATGGCAGTGAAGATGAGGTTTCTGAGGAAAATGCAAAGAATACAATGGACAGACAGAAAAACCAACGAGCAAGTCTTGTAAAAAAAAAAAAAGCAAATGAAAATTTTAACTTGATTAGAGAAATTAGACGTAGACAAAATATTTTGGACACGTTATAAAAAGAAATAAGTTAGAAAACTTGGTGACAACTGGCAAGATTGAGGGGAAGCAGAGAAGTACATATCTGGATGGCTGTACCACGTGGCATGGTCAAGACAAGAACACAGTGCTGATCCACGACTCTGGTGATCGTGTGAGATGGCGAAACATGACTGCCCAAGCTTATCGGCATGGCACATCATGAGGATTCATACGGTTAAAAAAGAAATAGACTAAGATGTAATTTTACGAAACAAACACTTAGAGGGATATTTCCCATTTCACAAACAAACAATCCTTGTGAAAATTTACACTCGAGCAATCAGAAAAACCCGCGAACTTACGTGTTAGCTACGTCTGAATAAACCACATCACTGCACCAAGGATATAATTTATAGATAAACCTGTCAGTGCGTTGTCATATCTTAAATATGATATAAATAGGCAATTATTATTTCAAATAGAATAGTGGGCCCTTGTACGAAATATATAATGAACGCATCCAGGGAGGACGCAACTCTTAATATCTGTTTCTGAATGCTTGATGACACAACTCGAAAAAAAAAAAACACAACAACTTTGGGCACAGGCCACCGCAGAGAATCGATATATAAATGAAAACAACAACAGTGACGATAGAAAGCTACGCAGATTAGAAATGATTCATGTCACCTATATCATAAATCTGCGTTTCCCAACTTTTTTTCCAACCCTTGACGACCCCCCCCCCCCCCCCTCTCTCTTTCTCTCTCTCTCTCTCTCTCTCTCTCACTCTCTCTCTCTCTCTCTCTCTCTCTCTCTCTCTCTCTCTCTCTCTCTCTCTCTCTCTCTCTCTCTCTTTCCCCCAAAATTATAATAACCTAGTAACCCATGACCTTCCCCTCCCGTCATATTTGTATAAGGACAATTTTATCATGGTAATGACAATTCCCCGACATACAGAGGCGCGGGTTCAAAATCAGCTGCAGACAATTTGGAAGCAGATCGCCTTGCGTTGATTTCGATTGCACGAACGTGGGTTGGTCGTTCAGAAGCAATAGCAAACAACTGAACACAAAAATTGCCTAGTAAATCACAAACAGACAAAATTGGTGGGATTTATTGCGACGTCCTGTAAAGGACATGCAACTAACTTTAAATGAAAACATGGAAGTTTTTGAAATATTCAATTTGTAAGTATGGCCCCTTTTTCTCACATGAAGGTGCAATGGGCACGTGGTGCTTGATCTATATCTGTATAGACACCAATTGTCATTTAGTGGACGATATGGTCAGTATTACACGGGCCGACTTAACTTTCCAAGACATTACATGGCACCCATTTTAGACTAAGTTGACTAGACAGTTCATGTCAATTTAAAAAAAAAATAAATTCTAATCAGCCCCATTGCGGATCGAACTCCTGACCTGCAAACAAGCGCCTAGCCACTAAGCTAGCGCGGCTACAAGTTAAATGTGTACCCTGGTAAATATTGTTATTTTTTCAGTTTCCTATTTCTAAGATATTTTGTATAGCTGGGGCATATAGAAAGAATGGAAGATAATTTGGAAACAAAACTCGCTTACACTCAAGAAATAAATGACCGTAGACCCCTAGGTAGACCAAGAAGACGGTGGAGATTGATTGATTGATTGATTGATTTAGGAATCGACATCACAGCATTCGGGGCATTCCCATAAGTGCTCCGTCCCCATCCTCAGCAGCCAGCGAAGAGTTCCAACACTCAAAGTACCAGTAGCAATCTGATTATAAGTCCGTCTCGCCTTTCCTTTGAGCATTGAGCGTCGGCCAGATCCCTTCGTCACTCCTCGTTGTCTCATTCTTGCCAGACCATGGTAATCCATTTGCTCCTCCGAGGTGTGCACGTGCTCCCACAAGACCGCAACCACGTCTGCCTTGTCATGTATCAATACTCCACCAAGTTTTGCCGAGCCAGCCAATCTGTCCGCCTGTTCATTTCCCAGCACACCGGCATGCCCCGGAGAAAAGATTCAGGCGATGCTTGTCACCCGTGACCTCCGAAGCGAAGCAAGCCACTCCGCACGAAGTCTGCCCGTCCTCACCCTCGTCAGCATGCTTTCTGAGTCAGTTACAATCACGATGTGTGTGTGTGTGTGTGTGTGTGTGTGTGTGTGTGTGTGTGTCGTATTCTCCATCCAGCGGAGAGCTGCAGTGACTGCCTCCACTTCCATTCTTAAGCTGGATGTTGTGGTATCATATGCCAGGCTCTCCTGCCCCAAACATCGACCATTAGCTTTGGCTATGAACCCCCAACCATTTCTCTCACCTCTTGACACCGAACCATCTGTGTAGATAATTACATCACTCGAGTGAGCATTGTCCTGAATTAGTTGCTGGATTTCCACATCCGTGGTCGCCTGCTGGCCACTCCCTGCACTCCCGGCTTAATGTGATGGAGAGATTATATATATACAGACCTACAAGCACTTGGAATCAACGACTGGCAAGAGAAGGTCAACCAGAGAGACGAATGGAGACGGATTGTATTTGCAGCAAAGAACCTCAATGGCTCGGAACGCTGAAGAAGAAAAAGAGAACGATTTCACAATAGTTGTATATTTTACTTTACAGAGTGAATCAAGTTCGACTGCGTCGGAAATGAGAAAACATAACACCGTAGTCCCGCCATAGCAAATAATTAATATATTATTTTGAAGGGAGACTTTATTCGCACTAGAACTGAGAATAAAACTGAGCTTTATTCGCAGAAGAATTGCGGGAATTAACAAACATGTCACAGCGGCCGCTCACTAGTCAATTTTAGTTTGAGCCAGTAAAAAGGTTGTTAACTTGGGGCGATATTTCATTTGGCAAATAAAATTCACGTTAAACAAAGACATCTATTGGATCCATCGATTCCGACACTTAAAAGTGGGGCGGCCATCTTTAAACTGTCTTTATGACGTCACCGTGTTCGTCTGCACCGTGATGTCACGTGCTGAACGTTAGTGGCCTCCTTAACAACAATATTGACAGGTTATAAGACAATGGCATGGTTATTGTAATTTCTATCACACTTTTAAGGTTTTCATGCGAAGCCCCCTTGTATTAACATAACGGGATACGTTAGTATTTCCAACTATCCAACGCTGTGGACCTCAAGTCTTCGAAGCAGAAACTCGCTGTGGGCCTGTGATGTGATACTGTGATGTGACAGAGCCATCACATCTTATAGGCCTGACTGCACAGGGGAATAGGTAGTCAGTCTTTTCCTCACTTAGTGAGACGACGAACTAGGTGTCGAACTCTCATCCGACCCTGCTCATGACATTTTCAGCTCAGCTCCCTATCAACTACACCAGCATGTAGCTATGGACATTAAGTGGTTCCCATTAATTCCTCAGGTTCAAGACCCCCCCTGCCCCCTGCCCTATACTACAAAGTACTGTAGGCAGCAGATGACAGTTTTTGTTTTTGTTTGATAAGTAATAAGATACTGCGATGTAGCCATATAGAAATAAATTACTGTGAAAATATTAGTAGTGATATATTTCAAAAATTCCCTTAAAAATAACTGCCACTAAAAACTGTAGCACCAACATACTCGACCTGCTTGGGAACCACTATTCTCGCAGGTAAGCATGTGTGAAGTTATGTTATCGTGAAAAACCACCCGTGCCCCTTATGAGCGTACACAAAAAGATACAGGACATTGCGCATCTGTGTCACCCTTTGAACAACTTGCAATCTTCGGACATGACAGGCTTAAATACCACTTGTTGAACTAAAGATAGGAGATACTGATGAATGTGGCTGTGGTACTAGTTAAATGACGGCGAGACATTTACTACAAGTGTGTCCAATATACAGAACAGAGAACATTATTTTGGCCTACACCCGTTCCAATTGAAGACAATTTCTATGGAGATGTCAACAACATCAAGTTGACTGATGCTTTGTTTACACATATTCAGGTTGACGTCTGAAGGTGTACCAATAACAAGAAGGATGATGATGATGATGATGATGATGATGATGATGAGGAGGAGGAGGAGTAGGAGGGTAAGAAGAAGAAGAAGAAGAAGAAGAAGAAGAAGAAGAAGAAAGGTGATGAGGGGTGGAGGAGGAAGTAGAGGAGAAGACGAAGTAAAGACAAAGAAGAAAAAGAAGGCGACGAAGAACGACATTTGGTCATAATCAATAAGTTTACTAATGAACGCTTGTCAATCAATCAATCAGGTGCCGTCTCCACAATGAAGGTTGGCTGCAATGGATCTTCAACACCTCTCGCCTTGATTGTACATTTTGTCAGACATGTTCGTCCATCTCTTGATGTTATCTTACCACTTGTATCGCTGTCTACCTCTTGCTCGCTGACCTTCAACCTTGCCCCTCAGTATGGTTTTTATAAGAGTGTTATGTCTTTTAACGTGGCGAAATATTTCACTTGCCTCTTTTTTATGTCTTTCATCAACTCTCTTTTCATTCCCAGTTTTTCTAGAACCTCTGTATTTAATTGTTTCTGTTTCCATGAAATACGACATATTCGTCTGTATATCCACATCTCTAGAGAATTATTCGACTTTCTAATTGCTTGTTCAATGTCCAGGCTTCCGCGCCATACAATTAATTTGAATATACGTAACATTTGACAATTCTCAATGTTAATGCGTTGTTAATCTCTCTAGATGTTAATACTGATTTCATGCTGTTGAAAGCATTTTTGGCCATTCCTAATCTCTTTTTGATTTCTATTTCACTTCTGCCATCATCTGTCATTACGTGTCCAAGATAGGAGAAACTTGTTACTTGTTCTAGTATCTCCCCGTTTACTGCGATGTTCATTGATGACCTTTCATTTCCATTGCTAATTATCATAGTTTTCGTTTTTAGGATATTAAGATCTAAGCCACGTTCTGCACTATGCCCGTTTACTTGTTCCACTAGGTTTTGTAACTTGCTCTTGAACGCTTGTAACTTGTCACATTAAGAGTTTCAGTATGGGGGATAATATAATAATGTCTCGCCAATTTCCAACGAGATTCCCTATCAATGCTATCAAAGGCCATGACGTAATCCATAAATCCAATATAAAGTTGTCAGTTCCGTTAGATGCTTTGTTCTATTATTAATATGCGTAGTGCAGGTTCTGTTTGGTCGGAAACTGGCCTATTCACCCATTAGTTGTTTGCAATGGCATCTTCGTGATCTCTCCAGAATGATCCTACTTAATATATTCAAGGAAATAAAAGTAACATTATTGCTCTGTAATTTTCACACTCCTGTAAGTTCCCCTTTTTGGCAGCTTTACCAGATATCCTCCTCTCCAAACTCCTGGTATTTCTTAAGTTTTCCAGATTCTGCTAAATAATCTGTGTGGTAATTCATTTGAGGTGCTTGTGTTGGCCTATGCTGAAATGTTATCTGGACCAGCAGCTTTTCCATATATCAGTAGTTTGATGGGTTTGCTAATCTCTTCCTAGATGGCTTCTCGCAGTTGATATTCAACTCCTCTTCTGTAGGCTGGATACTTAGGGGCTCTTTTGGGGACTTGTCTATTTTAGGAGTTCCTCAAAGTATTAATCCCAGATGTTTAGTTCATCCGTAATGTTAGTAAGAACTTTCCCACACCTGTTATTGATCTGTCCACTTGGTTGGTTGTACTTTTCTGCTATCTTCCTTGTGGTTGCTGCAAAGGTATCTACAGGGTGTTTGTAAAGTTTCACTACACTTTGTATGTAGAACAGCTGTTTGTTGGAGAGTATGTCTTCCGTTTGCAAGACCGAAAATCATACTTTCCAACCAAGAGCTGTTCTACATACAAAGTGCAGTGAGACTTTACAAACACCCTGTACATATTTGTTTTTACAATCGGCTTCTTAACTTCTTTGTTAGCTTTTGCGTATTTTTTTTTAAAATCCTGGGCTTTCGAAGCTAAAGTTTGGCTATTATTTAAATCTGCTTTCTTGCTTCTATCTTTTTATGGGTTTCCGGCATTATCCATGCTTTGTGGTGTCTTTCTCTTTTGCCAAGTATTTCTAAACATGATTAGCTCCAAATGTCTTTAGCCTGCTGCCATCAGACTTCCATGCTTCGTTTCGTCTGCTGTAGGTGCTGGTATTTATTTGAGACTACGACTGTAAATTCTTCCTTAATTTCTTAATTTCTGAGGTATCCAATATTGCACTGGTTTCTGTTGCACGATTTATTGCCTGGCATATTTCGCTGCAGCTCGTCAGGTTCATACTGTAGAATTACATATCATATGGAGTGAATAAATGAATAATACTCAAACTGAAACAATTAAAACACATAGTCACAGGTATTGTTCGAATGTGGAACATCTGTTATCCCTACGGTAGTTTCAAATTTACAAAGAACTTTTTCTGTTTGCACAAAACCGGCTCGAGCCGCCTAATTGCTAACGTCTCACAATATGCCAGGCAATAAATCGTGCAATATATTGTATGTGGCTTCCGTGTTTACATTCACTAAGGGAATACATTGTTTTGAATTGGTTTCTGTGTTTATAGGATGATATGCAACTCTTGAGTTTCAGGTTTAACATGACGTTGAATTTTCATACAAGTCTGCACTTGTCGGTAACTTGCAGGCTAATTTTCGTTTCCTCCCGCATAGTATATATTATATTCTTGCCCGCCAGCGAGGCAAGATTTTTGACACTCTCCTCCATCGCTGTGGGTGTTATGGATCTCGGGTTGAGGACCTAAGAAATCTAGTGATTGTTGTTCTTCAGACGATCTATCAGACAACACGTAAACAAATACACAAGTATTGATTCGCGCTTACAGTAGTGAAAGAATGAAGTATAGATTAGAAGATCCCCTCTGCCGTGCGTCCACCTTGACGAGGTAGAGGGGCTTGCGCGTTCCAATGACCCCAAGAGCTATGCCGACGGTAGCACAGCTACTGGTAGGGTCACCCATGTCGGACAGGTCAAGGGAGAGGGACCAGACGAAGAGACGTACAAACCTGCTGCCTTGTAGGTAGACTGGGGACAGTCAAAGGCTAGGGAAAGCATCCCGAACAAATGCTTGTCGAAATCGGATGTACTGAGCCACAGGCTTGACAAAGAAGTGCAACGTAACTTTATCATTTCATGATGCCACAGATGAAAAGTAATCGTTATGGTGCTAATCCCGTGAAGTCCCATCAGGCGGTGATAGTGCCGGGCCCCCTGCCTCGAGGGGGCCACCCATGACTACTGGTGGTCACCTTCCCCTGTGCTGTGGAGTCAAGGCACAGAGGAGTAGGTTAAGAGCTATTGACCAAACACCCCGGACTCTCAACATACTACAATGGAATGCCGAAGGAGTTTATAACAAGAAAGCCTCCCTAACACAGCGTCTTCATAAAGATAGAATAGATGTGGCATGCATTCAAGAGACACACCTCAACGCCAATCGCACATTTTCAGTCGAGGGATATCAGGCCACACGTTTCGACCGCGAAGGACACAAAGGAGGAGTTGTAATACTTACACGAAATACAATACCTTGCAGCGAAGTATCTGTGATCTCTGACAACCAAACGGAAATTATAGGTATTGATATAATGATAAAGGACGTGAAAATAAGAATTTACAATCTGTATAGCCCGGCAGATAAGGATCTTACACTCTCAAACATGAAAATAACTGACACAAATTGCATTGTTGTCGGAGACTTTAATAGCCGCTCAGAAAGATGGGGATACCCAGATACTGACAAAAGAGGAGATGAAGTGGAGGACTGGGAAATAGACTCAAATCTCCATCTACTCAACAAAGCAGGATGACACACCGAGCTTCTACTCCAGAAGACTGGATTACCACTTCTACTCCAGACTTAGCTTTCTGCACAGGAGACATCCTCCACAAAATCGATCGCCATGTGCTTGACCAATTAGCAGGTAGTGACCACAGACCAATCAAGCTTGTAATAAATATGGAGTATGTTCCACAGGAGCAAAAGCCTTTGCCCCGATGGAATTACAAACGAGCAGATTGGGACAGATTTTCCATACTAACAGACAAATATTGTGAAAACATAAATACACGATATGGCAACATGAAGCAAATGGTGGAAAGTCTAAACAGAGCAATAATACAGGCGGCCACTGAGTCTATTCCAAGAGGAGCGAGGAAAAATTACAAACCATACTGGACTGAGGAACTACAAATTTTGGAGGACAAAGTTGAAGATGCTAGGAAGACCGCAGAGAGAGAACAAACAACTGAAGCGAACATCTCTCTCAAAGCCATCTAAGCAAAATATAAAAGAACAGTTAATCAAACAACAAGAGATTGTTGGAGGAAAAAAACAGAAAACCTGAATTTTGACAGGGATGGAAACAAACTATGGAAACTAGTGAAAGCCATGAACAATGAAGGACCTAGAAACAAACAAATAACAATTAAACAAGGAAATGCCTTGCTTACAGGAAAAAAGGCTGCAAATGCACTAATGGAACACTATGCCAGTGCAAACCACATTGATATTACAGCCGAACAGAAGAAAGCAATCAAAGATAAACAGATACATCATAGATATACAGAGACAGCAGCAGAATATATGATGGCAAATCTAACAATGGAAGAAATGGAACAGGCAATGAATACCCTAAAAAAGAAGACATCACCAGGAAAGGATGGAATCACAAATGAAATGCTAATAGGACTAGGCACTAAGGCAAAAAAGAAACTACTAGCAGTCCTAAATTACAGCTGGAAGAGGGGAATAGCCCCACAGGCATGGAAGGAAGCTATACTAATACCAGTCCCAAAGAAAGGAAAAGACCTGGAAGAACCAAATGGCTATCGACCTATCAGTCTTCTTAGCTGTGTAGGAAAATTAATGGAACGCATTATCAATGGCAGGCTAACATGGCATCTGGAAGAAAACCAACTCTTAACACCTCACCAAGCAGGATTACGAAAGTACAGATCCACTGAAGATCAAATAACCTATATAGCTCAGGAAATAGAGGATGCCTTCCAAGAGAAAAAGCACACACTAGCGGTCTGGATAGATTTAGAAAAAGCATTTGATAAAGTATGGAAGGAAGGACTGAAAGTAAAACTGCAAAACATGCATGTTTGTGGGAAAATGTACAAATGGATCAGCCACTACCTTGAGAACAGAACAGGACAAAAGTACAAGGACAAACCAGCAAAATGATGCTGTTGGAGCAAGGTGTCCCCCAAGGAGGAGTTCTTTCACCAACATTATTCCTAGCATATATAAACGACATCACGGAAAATTTTCCAGCCAGAGTACACACATCATCCTTTGCAGATGACCTAGCCATATGGACATCTGAAGAATATATTAGTACAGCTAACAGCAGAATACGCA
>JACEFZ010026352.1:0-41207 GCA_014155875.1 Cepaea nemoralis | reverse complement strand
TCACAAAGAGAACTGGTTACTCGCGTCAGAAGAAGGTAGTATATATTCTTTGGGCATATCACGAGAAAGGGGAAAGCTGAAGTCACAACAGGAAGGTTGGAGAGGAAGAGAGGCAGAAGGGGACCAAGAGAGAAGATACAGATTGACACAATTACATGGGGGAACTTCAGTATAATAAATTATTGGCAGCACACAAAACAGAGGGCCTGGACATATAAGAAGAAGCATGTGTAAAATACTGTAAATCTCTCATGTGAATGTGAAAACAAGGGAGCAAGCCGAAACAAATGTAATAAAACTCTACATCTAATTAACTTTGCAATTCGGTAACAGTTTAGCAACAGGAATTGATTAAAGGTAGTCGCATATATCTTCTTCTACCCTCCCCCCCCCCCCCCCCCCCCCCCCCCCGATCTCACATTAGGGTACAGGTCCTTAACTTACTCGCGACAAGCCGGCATGTCTGTTACTATCACCTGCATCCCCCTCTATATCCGTTCTTACATTATTCATCTCTGTCTTTGATTCTCTTCTCCGTGTGTATGAGGTCTCCCACTATTTCGTTCGCCTGTCGATTCCAGGTATGGAAGTGTCCTGTTATATTATCCTAAGATTTTCTCAATGTATATCCTACCCAGAGTGTTGAGGGGATACATAGAGCCTGTTCTTTTGTATGGATGTGAAACTTGGACAATGTGCAGTCAAGCTGAAAAACATCTGATGGCTGTAGAAATGTGGTTTCTGAGGAAAATGCAAAGAATACCATGAACAGATAGAAAAACCAATGACCAAGTACTACAGGAGACAAATGAAACTCGCAAATTGATTAGAGAAATTAGACGTAGACAGTCAAAATTTTTTGGACATGTTATGAGAATAAATGGATTGGAGAACTTAGTGACAACTGGCAAGATGGAAGGGAACACACCAACAGGAAGACCGAGAGGACAATACCTGGATGGCATTGCCACATGGCATGGACGAGACAGGAACACTGAGCTGATTCACGACTCTGGTGATCTAGTGAAATGGCGAGTCATGACCGCCCATGCTTCCCGACATGGCACATGATTGATTGATTGATATCCTGCGTCTTTCACTCACATACTGATTTATTTGAATTTGATTACTTCTTTCTATAAGCAATTCATTTGTCATTTTATCATACCACGTTAGTTTCGCTATTCTCTGCAAACATTTATTAATGAATGTTGTAGTTTATTATAATTGTTTTTTTTTTTTAATCGTTCTCCTCTTCTCTGATCCATGCAGTAGTAGGCTACTAATTTAGCATTGGGTTAAACAATCCTGGTTTGGGGCTAAGTTTAATTTCCTTTGACTTCCACACATTTTCTAGTGTTATGAAATTCATTTATTTTGTTGGTACCATTAGCATTGCAACTCTTCGCTGGTAGTCGAAGATGAGGACGGAACACGTGTGGGACCGTTCCAAGGGCTGTGATGCCTGTTCTGGACTCAACTCACTTCCCCCTTGATACTGACAATGCACATCGTGTGTTGTTTAACACAAAATGGTTGCATGTTAAACCTGGCAGAGGCAATTGCCATTCATTTACAAAAACCAATTTTGAGCAAACAAAAAGACATGATTGTCAGTTTAAAAATGCCGTGGTAGACAATTCAAATTATTGCGTGAATATGTGTGTTGTATATTTCAGCTTGGCTTAGAGGTTATGACTTTTCTCCGTAATCTCGTATACTCTCGTCAGGTAACGTGATGACGGTTCAAATCAGCAGTGGTTCGAATCGCATCGGTAACTTACGGGGTATGTGAGCCGGCCGCTCAGAAAGCAATGGCAAACTACTGAGCGTAATCTTGCCAAGAGATCAACATACAGCTGAAAGATGCTGGTGTTGACAGCTAAGTCCTGTAAAAAGGATATGCTAAAAAAAAAAAATATTTCAGCTTGAAGGATTTATCATATTGCTTTAGTTTATGTTGTGTGCTTTCTATGTGTCTAAAGAGATGCAGCTAAATATGTCAGGCAATAAATCACTTTTTTCACCTGTGATTCTGTTCTATTAGACCTTACCGATTCTGCATCTCGTTTTGTGTGTGTGTGTGTGTGTGTGTGTGTGTGTGTGAGAGAGAGAGAGAGAGAGAGAGAGAGAGAGAGAGAGAGAGAGAGAGAGAGAGAGGGAGGGAGAGAGAGAGAGAGAGAGGGAGAGAGAGAGAGAGAGAGAGAGAGAGAGAGAGAGAGAGAGAGAGAGAGAGAGAGAGAGAGAGAGAGAGAGAGATTCATTCAATGAAATAATTATAATTTACAAGTATATCAGACACAAAACACGCCATGCAAAATAGAAGAATAAACAGGGAATTAATATTTCAACATATACAGATACATATACGAACATATACACCAGCAGGTTTTAATTGTGTTCGAATTTGAACCGAAAATCTGCTACAGGAAAGTAGGTTAGAAAACGATTATTCAGGATCTTCATGAAGTGACTGCTCGGTGTATAGAGCCTGCGTATTATTTTTTTTTTTTTTTACATAATTCTAAGGCACTTCCTGTGGCGTGGTTGGGGCACCCAGAGTTGGTATGAGATTCTTGTGGGTGATTGAGATAGTAAGTTGCCTTACTTTGTACTGTGTGCGCGTCACGTGGTCCGTCTTGTGACCTATTTAAACAAACTCGTGCATCATACTGGTCTGGAGCCTGATGTATTACATCGATGTCCGGGGTTTGAATCTCTAACATGTCAGTTCCTATTTATCATTATCAGCAAGGTACGAGAATAACCCAAATAGGACTATAACCTTCTCCTCCTCCTTCATTTTCTTCCTTATTATGCTTCTTTCTTCTTCTCCTCCTCCTTCATTTTCTTCCTTATTATGCTTCTTTCTTCATCTTCTTCTTCTTCTTCTTCTTCTTCTTCTTCTTCTTCTTCTTCTTCTTCTTCTTCTTCTTCTTCTTCTTCTTCTTCTGCTTCTTCTTCTGCTTCTGCTTCTTCTTCTTCTTCTTCTTCTTCTTCTTCTTCTTCTTCTTCTTCTTCTTCTTCTTCTTCTTCTTCTTCTTCTTCTTCTTCTTCTTCTTCCCCTCCTTCTACCCCTCCTCCCCCGGCTCCACTCTTCTTCTTTTTTTCCCCGTTCATTATTGTTCTAGTACTGTCTACGCAAGAAGCCCGATGACATAAATATTTTGCTGTAATCGAGAATTCGGTGAGACTACTAAATAGCTCTGTATGAATGTCTGTCCCTTTAGGCAAAGTTTCAGCCCGCAATTGACAAACATATGTCAGTAACGGGGTATATGTTTCACTGATAGTCCACCTGTGTACAGGGCCGCTTTCATGCTGTATAAATTCGTGTCTAGTCTGTTGTGTCATGTAGTGGCACGGAGAGGGATGGCCCGTTTTGTCCGATCTAGATAGTTATAGCTGTCTCGTTAGTGATGGAGTTCGTACGCGCCTAACAACCGTACTGAGCAATATCATAATTGATCACAAGTTACAGGGCTGAAAGGAAACAGTATGGGCTTCATTGTAACAACCGCAGTGAGCAATATAGTAGTTGATCACAAGTTAAAGGGCTGAAAGGAAACAGTATGGGCTTCATTGTAACAACCGCAGTGAGCAATACAGTAGTTGATCACAAGTTAAAGGGCTGAAAGGAAACAGTATGGGCTTCATTGTAACAACCGCAGTGAGCAATACAGTAGTTGATCACAAGTTACAGGGTCGAAAGGAAACAGTATGAGCTTCATTGTAACAACCGTAGTGAGCTATATCGCAGTTGATCACAAGTTACAGGGCTGAAAGGAAACAGTATGGGATTCATTGTATCGGTGGAGGTCAACATGGAAGAATGGATAAGAGAGCACGTTCTTGAACATCCGGTATGCTGATCCTGAGGTAGCGGGTTTAGCTCCTACACTGATCAGTTGAACTAAAATGTTGACTTCTTGTCCTTGACTTGCGGACGTAAATTACAAGTACCTCTAAAGTCTGATTGGGTTTGTTTGATGGCGAGGGACACTGGTAACAGAGAAAGCTAATCCATGCGCAAAAATCAGTCCAGTGCACCAGAAGACTACACTTGTATTCATAACGAGCGACGGTTAACAATTTTTATCGGCGTTTATCGCATATCGCTCGGTCTCTCCCATTAGAGCGGTTAGCGCCTGTCGACAGCGTCTCCGTAGCTCCAGCGGCGACAGCCGGGGGTCTCCGCAAATATGCACCGAATGACAGAGTCAGAAAAAGAACCCATACCTGCGTAACGCGAGCCGGGCGCATTGACAAGACGCGTACACAAAAGTAGGCGTTTGTAATGTCTTGAAGACATCTTTGTAATATGGTGTATGGTTCATATTCTGATGACCGAACGCAACAGTAGAGATGTTTGTGATATGTAGCATTGATTATCCGTGCATTCAGTTTAATTCAGTCAAAAACAGCAGGAACATTCAGTTAACTCATCTTTACGCTATTGTGAGAACTGGTTTTAAAAACATGCGCTTCAGCATCTTATCTTGATTTTCTTTTTTACTACACCTGACATGATTTATGCCGCAAGTTCTTTTCATCTAGTGAGGATAACAACAGTAATGGCTGGATATGACGTTTTCCATGTCATATTTATATTTAAAACAAAAAACACATTGAAATGTAGTTTTGTTTATTTTCTCAATGATATATCCTTTTATTGAACCTGCTTCAAGTATCATTTAATTATTGATCGACTTAGCCGTCGATGGGATTCAGGGCAATGTATTAACAAACCACATTTGAGTTCCTCTAGCTTGTATCTTGCCGTTGAATTCTGTATTCCGTACTAACAACTTAGTCATTTAATATTTAACTGGCAACCCTGGCCGAATACGCCGTGTTCGGTGAAAGTGATATTTGCAAACGGCCGACACAAAATGTATACTCAAACGATTCTTCCATGCTTCTAACATCAGCTGCATATCACTGCTTCCCACAACGTGCATGCTGAACTTTTACAAAATAAATAAGGTAGTAAGAAAATATGAATATCCGACGAGTAAACATACAGTAAATGACGCTTTTGACACTGAGTGGCGTCGAGGTATGGTGTCCGCCTCGAATGCTGGAGGTCTCGGGTTCAAGTCCCGGTGAGATTTTTTTTTTTCTCACGTGGACTTCTAGTAATAAAATTTGCCCTGGCCTCTGGGTAATTAGGTCGGACGCCCATGTGCATTGTTGCGCACGTAAAAAAAATCGCTTGGCAGCTGGAAATCGAAAAAGAGTAGCCCAACGGCGCTGCCAGGGCAAAATTTCGAGTTAAAAATCTACCCAAAGTACCCTATTTAAGGATCCTCGCCTGTACTACGGAGTTCGTGTACTGAGCTGAGATTCTCCGGACTCAGGCTTTGATACGTCGACTAAACTAAACGCTTTTACACACCTCATGATGTTTGCGACGTATTTTTAAAGACCATTTGGCACTTGCTGGGTGTTATGGTTAATACTATGTCGGCCGCCTTTACTTTCCAGCACATTTTTTGTACCCGTTTATATGAAGAGTAACATAACAAAACCAAAAGTAATAGTCACACTAACAGCAAAAGACAGCGAGAATGTATAGTAAGAGAAAGTATGGCGCTATTGAAACAGGTAGATTAACATATCTAGGATCAATTTTTTAAACGACAGAAAGATAACAATAACATAAGATGCTATCATCATCACCATCCAGTGCAGAACCTTCCTCCCATGGCAGTCTCTCGAAATGTATCTGTAACCTAAGTCAGATGCCCTCCCTTTGTCGCTGTCATGTGTATATTATTCATCACAAAATAAATCCATGAATTCTACATGTCCCTAATACAAGGGTACAAGCCTTATGCAGGTGCGAGGAAATGCAACCTAAAAACTAAATGTCATGGCAGGTCAGACCAAGCCCTTAGCATTGGTCGGCAACTGCTATAGAATCGAAGCTCCGACAGCCGGACAGTTAGAGCCTTGCTTTGTTTATCTGGTTGCTTCTGCAGCTGGGCTTGTATTGGTGTTACGTTTCCTCTGAAATAAACCAGGCAGGCCGAGAGAGGGATCATGCCACATGGGCAACACATGGTCTCTACAATTCAGCCCAGGCTGTCCACCTATCACAGCTTCGATCCTAAAACACTTGCCAACCGCGGGTTAGGGCCTGGTTAGTCTTTAGGTTGCATTTCCTCCCATTAGGATAAGGCGTGTACACTCTCAACTGTGATCCCCCGGTAGAAGTTATAAAAGATGCTACAATATGTCACATAACGCCTATTCAACTGTACTTTGTTGGTACGGAGTACAAATTCAACGATGAGATAGAAGCTAGAGGCACTCAAATTTTGTTCCTTCATAAACTGCCCAGATTCAGACCGACGGATGCATGAAGCAGGTTCATTAAGAGGATACATTATTGAGTATACTATGTGAATAAATGCATTGGAAAACATGGTTACAACCTGGAAGATTGATTGATTGATTGATTGATTGATTGATTGATTGATTGATTTAGGAACCTACATCACAGCATTTGGGACATTCCCATAAGCGCTCCGTCCCCATCCCCAGCAGCCAGCGAAGAGTTCCAACACTAATAGTTCCAGTAGCAATCTGATTATATGTCCGTCTCGCCTTTCCTCTGAGCGTCGATCGTCGGCCAGATCCCCTCGTCACACCTCGCTGTCTCATTCTTACCAGACCATGGTGATCTATTTGCTCCTCCGAGGTGTACATGTGCGCCCACAAGACCGCAACCACGTCTGTCTTGTCATGCATCAATACTCCACCAAGTTTTGCCGAGCCAGCCAATCTGTCCGCCTGTTCATTCCCCAGAACACCTGCATGCCCCGGAGAAAAGATCCAGGTTGGATTGATGAAGTTAGAAACCGAAAGTGAGTGAGAGAGAGAGAGAGAGAGAGAGAGAGAGAGAGAGAGAGAGAGAGAGAGAGAGAGAGAGAGTGAGAGAGAGTGAGAGAGAGTGAGAGAGACAGAGACAGAGACAGAGACAGAGAGAGAGATGGAGAGAGAGAGCGAGAGAGAGAGAGAGCGAGAGAGAGAGAGAGAGAGAGAGAGAGAGATTGGTAAAGGTGGTACGGAAGAAGAACTTATTATAGGAGGAAATAGATGGCTGTGGAGAAACAACATTACCTGCCTAGTATGACATGACACAGTCTGCAGAAGTGACAGAGTGACCAGCGTGACGCATCAAAACAGTATTGAGAAAATATGAACAAATACACGCACGACTGAAGTATGACATGTTTTACATCTAAACGCTTGGAATAAATGAGAACATAAAAAGCCACGGATGAATAGGTTTAGCAAACAGTAACATCAAATGAAAAACATAACAGAAGACTAAGCCTTTTCAAATCTTCGTTCCCAGGCCGATTTAAATTTTGCGAGAAGTAATTGCTGAGTTGAAACTTGTGCGGCAGATGTACCTTTTACGAGTACAACAATGTTTGCCTGATATTGAATGCTTCATTGCTATGTAGTAGGCACACGGGGTTTCACAATCTGTGTTTATTTCACACGAGCTATTGAAGAGCGTGGGGGAGTTTCCATATCCTGCATAAGAGTGTTCTATTGCAGTATTCGTGTGAATCGGCGGTAGACTGGATACCAAAGCACAGCCACGCCTGGCCTCTTGTCCTTGCAACCGCACCTAGTTTTCGGCCAAGTTAGAATGGTGTACTGAATACCGAATATTAATTTTGAGAATCGATATCACTATATTCAGGACACACCGTCACATGCACAGCTCCCTTCTTTAAAAGCCACAGAAGAATTTTCATATATTCTGTAAAGGAGAGAAGGAAATAGGGTAACAATTAGGATAGGGTGGATTGGTGTAACAACTGAATGTGACTGAAAAGGTTGAAACAGTAACACTGAAAGGTAGCTGGTGTTACAGTAACGTTTAGACAGAGTGGTGAAAATGAAGGGTCCAAACAGATTATAGTGGAGAAAGAGTTACAGTACCATTTAAGATATAATGGAATGGGTGGAACTAAAGTGGTTGATAAAAGTATATAAAGCATGGAGTCATTTTGAAATATATGGCGTGTTGCTTGGTACAGAATGGAATAGTCTTATTACTTTGGGGTTGTTTACTTCGAAGGTTCCCTACAGGTCCTTGTGTATTTTTGTAATACTTGGTTAACCAATCCAATCTCCACTGCTCAGCCATGTCTATAGGATCAGTGTCCCGAGTTTCCCCGTTCATACATATCCGTAGAGCGGAAGACAATCTGAGTACACACTCCTACTTAATACTTGGATAATGGAAATGCATAGCCATGTTCAGTTGTCTTCAGCATTGTGATTGTGTGAACAGGGGAAATATTGTTCACGATATTTTCTTAGCTCCTTCTTTGTTTAGTTTAGTTTAGTTTAGTTTAGTTTAGTCGACCGATCAACATCACGGTATACAGGTGTAACAGATAAGTGATCCGTTTTACTCCTAACTCAAGCCTGAGTCCAGAGAATATCAGCTCAGTGCACGAACTCCATAGCACTGGCGAGGATCCTGAAATACTTTGGGTAGATATTTAACTCGAAATTTTGCCCGGGCAGCGCCGTTAGACTATTCTTCTTCGATTTCCTACTGCCAAGGGATTTTTTTTTTTTTCGTGCGCAACAATACACACAGGCGTCCGATCTCACTACCCAGAGACCACGGGGAATTTTATTACTAGAAGTCCACGTGAAAAAAATCCCGACCCTCACCGGGGCTTGAACCCGGGACCTCCAGCACTTGAGGCGACACCACACCTCGAGACACTCATACCCCCCCCCCCCCCCCCTTTCCTAGTTATGACTAGTTATGCACCTCAAAGGTCAGTGTTTCCTACTGCGTCATCCATTTGTGTAAATTTTTTTCCCCCACCAGATTTCATCCAGGGTAACCTGGAAGCTTTGGGGATGTGGTTTTATAGAAAAATGCATAAAATTAATTGGGCAGCCAAAATAAACAATCTGGACATTTTAAGGGAAGGTATGCCGCAAAGACAAACATCAGAAAGAAGCAGTCATAATTGTTTGGTCACATTATGAGAAGACAAAAATTGGAACATGTTGTGACAACCGGAAAGACTTGTTGAAAGAAAGATCAGAGGAAGACAGCGTGAGAAAATTCTTAACAATCTTATATCATGACACGAGAGGATGTCAACACACGAATTGATCCATGCCGTCGGAGATCGCAATTTATGGAGGGGCATGATCGCCCACGCCAGCTGACAAAGCCCCGGGTGATGATGAACGGGCTCTATCTACCAGTGTGAAGGTTTTCTTTCCTATAAATTTTGCCAGGGCCATCGGTCTTATGGTCAATTCTTTGCCATGTTCACCTGCCATGGGGTTTTTAACACGCACAAATTACATACGGGATATTGTGTTTTTTGCCCTTATCCAAGAAGACTTTTTAACAATGTCACTACCCAAGAAATTAGGGTACAAGAAATTGGGGTAACGTGTGATATCATTCTGGAAAAGATCCCAGCCCTATGATGGGATCTAACTTGCTAACTTCTGAGCCCGAGGCAAACACTGTAGCCTCTCAGCCACGGCTGCCCATCTACTCACACAATAACATCTTGATTGCCTGGTTTTCACAGGCATTTTTTTTTTTTGCTGTCGCTCGCTTTGAACTCAAGCGTAGTCTATACACACTATTTTATAGTAGTGATGGACTGAATTTCGCGTGTGGATTAGCTTTCCCTATCAACAGTGTCCTGTAATGATCTTGCATTCAGCAAGTACTCAGGCTCGTATTCGTAGACAAATGTGATACAAAAACACAGTCACAGAATGACTTGACGTGACACGATACAACTACAATTTCAAACACTTTATTCTCGCAGCTCTTTCATCACACCAATTACATACATCGCACAATTACAACATCGATGTTACAATACAATCGATGAATATATATAAATACAATACAACTCACAAGCCTACAACCTAGGCGCACGGTCTCCTATTCACACAGGCGTTCTATCAATACGCTTTCAGACACACAAGCGGAGCACCATTCAAACGTCCGTCCTGTAGCACAAAGCCACAAACCCCAGCCGTCTGAAGGTTAACCCTTGTGAGCACACGCTATTCGGAGTGGTGTCCCTTCGTGGCCTACATGTTCCACGCTTACACCAACTGACCCTCTCTGTCACATCGTGGTTACTATTGCTCATAGTTTGAATCTGGCCGTAATAACCAGGCGCCGTTAAAGACGACGCGGCATAACTGGGGGAGATTATGACAATCCCTCGCCATCAGGCGAACCCACTTCGACTTCAGAGGTACTTGTAATTTACTCCCCCAAGTCAAGAGCGACAGGTCAACATTTTAGTCCAGGTTTCCGATGTAAGCGTTAAACCGCTTACCTCGGCATCAGCACAACTGATGTTTAAGAACACGCGTTCTTACCCATTCGGCCATGATGATCTTCGTCATGCATTTGTGTAAGGTTTATTTCCTCCAGATTTCATCCAAGGTCACGTGGAAGCCTTGGAGATGTGGTTTTATAGAAGAATCATCATCATCAAGTGCCCTGCCACCTGACGTAGACGTTCATGGCTCTCCACAGATCTCGGTCTTTGGTGTTCTGGATCAACTCTGCTGATGGTATTCCTCCATGCCACCGTCTCAATCAGTCCAGTATCATTTCTCTTGATCTGCCTCTGCCTCTCTTCCCCTCGATCTTTCCAGTTGTCACGATGTTCTCCAATGCTTCTCTTCTCATCACATGACCGAAGAAAGATGTTTGTCTCTTTGTTATTGTTGTATATAGTATGTATGTTATAATTGTATATATATATTGTTGTGGGTTCACCAAGCACCACGTAGTCCTGTGACAATCTGGGGGTTCACCAAGCAACACGTAGTCCTGTGATAATATAAGGGTTCATCAAGCAACATGTAGTCCTGTGACAATCTGAGGGTTCACCAAGCAACACGTAGTCCTGTGACAATATAAGGGTTCACCAAGCAACACGTAGTCCTGTGACAATCTGAAGGTTCACAAAGCAACACGTAGTACTGTGATAATCTGAGGGTTCACCAAGCAACACGTAGTTCTGTGACAATATAAGGGTTCACCAAGCAACACGTAGTCCTGTGACAATATAAGGGTTCACCAAGCAACACGTAGTCCTGTGACAATCTGAGGGTTCACCAAGCAACACGTAGTCCTGTGACAATCTGAGGGTTCACCAAGCGCACGTAGTCCCGTGACAATCTGAGGGTTCACCAAGCAACACGTAGTCGGGTGACAATCTGCTGGTTCACCAAGATACACGTAGTCCCGTGACAACCAGAGGGTTCACCAAGCTACACGTAGTCCCGTGACAATCTTAGATTCAGCTCCCTGTGCAAAAAGTTCACAGATTCCGCGAAACGCGATCCACGTACAGCACAAAGTCAACTAAACGATACGTGTATAAACCCGTTTTACAGCTCAGCATCCACCGCTTTGCCTAAGCATCTGGCCGTGATAGGGTCTGTCTGTGTGTGTGTGTGTGTGTGTGTGTGTGTGTGTGTGTGTGTGTGTGTGTGTGTGACAGATAGAGCGAAAGAGAGAGATAGAGAGGGGAGGGAGTAAGAGAGAGCAGCATTCAAAAGATTTGGGTTAAAAAGCAGCAGTAATTGTCATCGTAAGTAGTTATATATGTTGCATACTCCCCCCAAAATTGTGGAGCCTCCACGTGGAGCTTGTGGAGCGCTCCGTGTGGAGCTTGTGGAGTGCTCCACGTGGAGCTGGGTGGTGTCTGGTGGTGCTGGGTGTATGTGGTGCCTGTGGAGTGTGTCTTTGGCTTGTTAAGCTCGGTGTTTTTGGCGGGTAAAATTTAAAATAAAATGTACTAAGGATTGGAAGGAGCGGGTTCGTCATGTGTGTCGTGTCTCCTCATGTGTGTGGTCAGGGTGGAGTGGAAGGAGCCGGCGTAAATAGTAAGCGCAAAGAAGGTGGTACCGTTCCCCATGTAGGTGTCACCTGGCCGGTCAGCGCCCGAGTGACCACGAGTCCGGTCATGGGTCTAACGAGTAGCGGTGTATCTACTGGTGCTAACAACGGACAACCGACTGTGTCTTTAAAATGTCAAAACTTACAAAAACACACAGAGATGTACATGCACAAGGTGGGACAAAAAATCAATACGCATCTTCATAACAACTAATCCAGGGTATTATCGTCGTCGTAATGAACTAGGTGGATTATTACTGATATAAACCGGGCGGGGTGATCGGGGCGATCGCGGGTGACGAACGCGGGGGCGACCACGACCGGGTGGTCGCGTGGGCGCGGGTTCGAACCCTCGAGCCGCTCCGGGTGTCGTATGAAAGTTGTAATAAGTAAAAATGTAAATAATTCGGATGTATGAGCTATAGTGGTTCGTAGTGGTTTATACATTATCATCATATAAATTACACCGCTTCAAATGAAAACCTTAGCAAAGAACAGATGGCCGCTAGTACGTGTTGTAGTGGTATGGCTTAGTGTTATACATTGTTACAGAGTGGGTGAGTGAATGAATAGCTAGGTAAGTGCTTCCAAATACTTTCTCCATACGGTATCAGATCGTTAAAGATAAACCTTAAAGAAACATGTCAAGATGGCCGTCGATGTCCTCCGTAGGTGCCAGGTTCGAGTCCCAGTTGGGTGATCTAGTGGTAGAAGAAATATTGACTTAGTAACTTGTTACTTAGTTGTGATGGCGATAGCTGGTGGTAGTAACAGGCTATGTGTAGCAAAGGAGAGGTGGTATGCAGGGTGAGGAGTATGTATAGGGGGTACCCCAGACGAGATCACAGGTTCGAATCTCGGGTGCTGTGCTACAGGTAAGGGTAATAGGCGTCAGCGTGTGGGGTGTCTAGCTGGTCATACGGGTTATGATTAGGGACAGTCTGTCTCTCCGTGTCGCTGTGTCCACAAGTCCAAAGGAAAAACAGGCATCCGACTTCACAGCTTAACTTAACATAACAAATTGGAGAACATAAGATACCCATACACGTCGCCAGCTGTTACAAAATCAATAATAGCCAGATGTATATATGAATAATCCTGGGGGATTATCGCCGTCGATAGAAAGGGGTTGGGAAAGCAATAATACTCGTCATATCTTCAGGGAGGGGATTATAACATATGTCGTCTAAGCCCAAGGTATATCTCCTGTAATATAAGGTGGTCGGAAAACCAATATCACTAGGCCTCGATTCTTCTCATAATTGCGACTAGTGGCTTATAGATATAACCATTATTGCAGACGAAGCTGTGGGCAGACTAATCTACCAGGTCACGTGGTCTAGGCCATATCGACAAAAACGGGGTATAAATGTTAAGGAATAGACGCTGTACGAAGCACTCTCTGCCAGCTCTCTGATCCTGATACATCAAGGGAAACTGACAGAACAACCTTTGCAGTCGGTGAGTATGATGTCTCGTTGGTAAACACTGCGCATGTGTGTGTGCATGTGTATGTCTGTATGTATATAGGTATGTGTGTGTGTGTGTGTGTAAGTGTGTGTTTATGTCTATGTGTGCGTGTGTACATGTGAATAAGTGTAACGATGGTAGATATAACCAAAGGGTAATAGAGCGTGGGCTACTCTAGTGATATGAAGATAACAAAAGAACCTCTCTCTTTCACATGGAAACGGCCGCTGTGATCATCCTGTACTAAGGTGATGTTTTGCTGTTATACTCAAGTTGGGTCTATTTACCCTCTACCGGTTAACTTCACTCAGCCATATCATGTGGAGTTTCATATTCACTGTTAACAAACATGAGCCGGCAGTATAATTTCTAGACCAACCAATGTGTCAAACTATACTGACTTTGTCTTTTTTCACGTTAGATCAAATATGTCTTCACTTCATATTACCACAAATATTAACTTTATATACATCACTGTGCTCATGGAGACTCAGTATGATATCATTCATAGATCATAAAAAATCTTCACAATTAAAAAAGTATTGCTGGTCACTAAAAGTTTTCTTGTTCTTGTTGTTTTTCCAGGTGTACGTTGTCAACGTGTTGAAAGAACCCATATTCTTGACTTCAATCTACTATAAAAATCAAAAGGAGGGCTGAAAATATAAAGACCTTGTACCGAATTACTACTATCAACCTATAAACCTCAACTTTTACGGTATTGTCAAACAGAATTATGTCGACTCAGCAAAAAGAAATCCACTTATGTGTCACATGTGGGAAAAGTTTCACAGAAAAGCGCAATCTGCTTCGTCATCTTTGCACAGTTCACAGCACTGAAACGCATGCATGTCACCTATGTGGCAAGCTATTCAACAGAAAAGACAACCTACAAAAACACAGACGAACATACCACAAGACACACACTTCATCAACAACTATGGACACTAAACCTTCAAACCCTGAACCCAGTCTACCATCACTTTCATCACGCAAAAGGAGGACACCCTCGAACGCATATACCAATAAAAAACGTAGACACACTACTGATCAAATGGTAGCAAAGGAAGCGGACACCCAACAAACATATAGGGACAACTGGACAGCCCTTAGGACTTACTGCAAGGCGCTGTCGATCATGTTACCCAAGAATATAGTGGTATTATAAGAAAGCGCCGACCAACACCACCTAGTGAGCATAGTAAATGTATAAACCTAACAATTTTACCTGCTCGGTCTTATAAGAAGTAGTATTCTGATATATTTGTATGATAGCCCTGAGTCACCCCAATTAATGTGCATGTCTTCATTTTGGCGTGGATCTGTTTAGCGTGCCTCCTATGCAAACGATGACAGAAGAGGGTTAGTGTGTGGAGATACACCGGCTCACGGCTCTAGGAGCACCTGTGAGGATCTAGCGTCATGTCGTCTGCAGGCTGTACTACAATAACATTTCAACAAAGATGAAATAATCACGCTAAGCCACAGTAGTATCGCTGAGTGCCCCTTCAACTATAATCGCCAACACGAAAACTCGGAACCATCTCCAACCAACAGAGAGTGTTAACCACCACAGACAACCTTATCTTTCAGTAAATCCACACTGGTCGATGGGTAGTAAGCAGCTACCTATAAAGAAAGAGAGGCAATATAATTACAGATAGGTCGTCAATACCTGAATAAGTCTCAATATGAAGAAGCTTAGGGTGGATGTAAGGAGTCTTTTTATATAAATATACATAGGTGTTGTTATTTCTTCGCAGGTTGTATCCCATAGGGGTGGCTACAGAGTGGTATATCCATCGAAGGAACATCACTGGCGCAAACACCCCAGGCCACCACTGATGTCACTAGTGGTAAATCGCTGTGTCCTAGTGCGAAAAGAGTGAATAGCATTGCACAAGCTACCACAGTATTTGACCAAACACAATTGTCTGTCGCCCTAACAACCATTTGTATGATCCTAGTGTGACGTCAACAATCTGCTCAAGACCTTGTTATTATTCGTGAAGAACAGACTAAGCAATCTTTATAAGTTCGGTGACACTGGTGTCAATTCCACAAGAAAAAACATGTCTACGCAACCAACAGAACTTCATCTGACTGCCATAAGACCGGTTGTCACTAAACAATATACACTGAACAAAGAAAGAGTGGTCAAAAACAATATCAACAGAGATGCACACCCGACTGGTTTACTCGTTAAACGGACTAACTCAGGTCAATGTGTTACTATAACTTTCGACAGTACAAGTCACTATCAGTCGTTTCGAACCCGTATGTTTAGTTATTACAAGCACCAGTGCATTGAATCCAGACAAGACCTGAACGGGGTACCCGTGGAAGACCTGTTTTCACCACCCCTGGTTAAGATACATATGTATCACACGAAGATGAAACTTTTCGCCCAGGGAAAGATTGACAATATTAATTCTTGGTTAAAAATAGACTTTATCGAACTTGGAAACTTCGATACAGACGAATAGACACACAAAGCAACCTTCCTGGGTCAAAAAGGAGAAGAAACCCACAATAAGGCACAAATTCCAAGTTAGTATATTTGAGACTATAAGCCTGTATTTCCACAACTAATCAAAAATAGACAAAACTTTGACGCTTTTATCAAAACAGTACACGAACACGACGTTCTTACCTACGCTATGCAACAACGTCCAAATACCAAATACACTACAGAGATGATTCCAGCTATATGTTTTTATCTCTATCATATCCCAGAATTCCGACTTGTTTAATAAATAACCACCCTTTTATGACCCACGTTAGGCATCACTGTGCATGATCATACTAGTTATAACATCCCATATTTAGCCAACCATTTTGTATACTGACATTATGCTTGCTCATTTTTTGTAAAATGTACTGGAAATATTGTAAAATAAACAGTTTTATGTATTATAAGTGCGTTCACATGTTTGTTTTTAGTGTTGACGGTACATATGGGTGTCATGTGGTGAGCGGGTGTTACATGTTGATGGCCAGGTAAAGAAATATCGCAACCAAACTTATAAAAATTAGGAAAATTTGTTAACCTAATGAGAAAAATATTGACCAAGTAAAGAAAAATTTACACAAAATTTACACAAATTAGGAAAATGTTACCCATATTAGGAAAAATATTGGCCAACGTATGAAATATCTCGAACAAATTTACAAAGAGTAGGAAAACATGTCGACCAAAGTAGGAAAATTGTTCGTCAAATGTGAAAAATATTGGGCAAGTAGGAAATCATGTTAACCAAAGGTGAAAACTATTGACCAAGTAAAGAAAATTCTCGTCCAAACTCATAAAAAGTAGGAAAATTTGTTAGCCAAATGGGAAAAATGGTGGCCAAATACAGAAATATCTCGACCAAACTAATAAACATTAGGAAAATGTGCTAGCCAAAGGTGAAAAATATTGGTCAAGTAAAGAAATATCTCAGCCGATTTATAACAAGTAAGAAAAACATGCTAGTAAAATCAAGAAATATGTCGACCGAAGTAATACAATAGGCAAAACGATGGACAAACTTATAAAGATGTCGACCGTTATAAAAATATGTGTTACCCAAATTAGGAAAAATATTGCCCAAGTGAAGAAATATCTCAACCATACTTATGAAAAGGAGGAAAATGTGTTAACCAAATGGGAAAAATATTGGCGAAGTGAAGAAATATCTCATCCATTCTTATAAAAATTAGGAAAATGTGTTAATCTAAGGAGAAAAAATATTGACCAAGTAAAGACAAATTTACACCAAACTTATGAAAAGTAGGAAAATTTGTTAACCAAAGGGGAATAAATATGGGCTAAACTAAATATGTTGACCCAAGTAAGAAAATATGTTAGCCAAATGGGGGAAAATGTTGGCCAAAACATGAAACATCTTAATCAAACTTATAAATATCTCGTGTAAACTTTTAAATAAGTAGGGGAAAAAATATTGCTTCTGTAGTTATGTCAAAAGTATCTTGAACTTTTATCTGAACAGACATTTCACAAGACATAATCATCAACGTCAACACTTTCCCTCTTTTTACATTACCGAAAACTTCAACTTACCATTCCAACGTATCTGCTAAAGACGCACTTATACATACTAATCACCCATCTCTTCACACTCTTGGTTGTTGTCTTCTAACATAAAATATCTCTGTCTTTCGTAGCTGTCTTCACAACTTTTCCATGTCACATCACCAAGATACTCCAAACATTCGTTGCACATGAGTTCTAATGAAACAGTCATAACAACATTTATGGTAATGCAATCTGTGGCTCCACCTGGGATAGTTTCAATATCATCTGAGTATTCGTCAGCAAAGAGCTATTACCCATGGCTGACATCTTCAACTTTCTATACCACAATGACTTCTACACTAACCTTCCATTGTTCCATCTTTCAACAATACAAAGGGTGGTCTCGAAGTTTAGCTAACATAACATTTTGTACTTTATCCACCTCTTTCACACGTTGTAATTTCACAGCTGCAATAACGACAAGTCTGCAACCAACACTGTCTGTTATGAAGTCGACCATTCTTAAAACCACGTCTGTCTTAATGAGCCCTTGAATACTCTCTACCAGATCTTATAACCGACTTTCATCTTTTCATACCAAATAACATTAACACTCTTTTTGATTACAGAACAACCGATTTTCTGCTGACTAGGCAGGTTTCTCAATCTAATGGAGATACATCACCTGTCCTCCTAACACACTAGGCACTATTCTAGACAACGAATATGGTCATCAACCAGCACCCCTAAGAAGAACTTGAAAACACCAACAGAGATTGGGTTCCTGAGACGAATTCCTTGGACTACCAGAGTAACTAACGCTGATCGCCTAAAAGAGCCTACAAAACATAGAGCCTTATATACATCAAACACAACAAACTTTTTCTTACTAACCCTAACTATGCATCATCTAGCCCTAACCCTAACCCTAACTATACATCATGTAACCCTAACTCTAACCCTAACCCCTAACCCTAACCCTAACTATACAGCAAATACAACAACTTCCGTCTTAAGAGACATAGATACAAAACAGTGTTAGAAATGGAAAAAGTTAAAATTTAATTAAAATTTAAAACTAATAAATCGCAATTTTATTGCTCGCTTCACTTAATTTACAGATATAGGCTAGGTATATGTATAGGTTAGGTATAGGACATATAGCAAGCTTACATCTTACGCAATAAAATTGCGATTTACATGGTTGCTGACGAATACTCAGATGATATTGAAACTATCCCAGGTTGAGCCACAGATTGCATTACCATAAATGTTGTTATGACTGTTTCATTAGAACTCATGTGCAACGAATGTTTGGAGTATCTTGGTGATGTGACATGGAAAAGTTGTGAAGACAGCTACGAAAGACAGAGATATTTTATGTTAGAAGACAACAACCAAGAGTGTGAAGAGATGGGTGATTAGTATGTATAAGTGCGTCTTTAGCAGATACGTTGGAATGGTAAGTTGAAGTTTTCGGTAATGTAAAAAGAGGGAAAGTGTTGACGTTGATGATTATGTCTTGTGAAATGTCTGTTCAGATAAAAGTTCAAGATACTTTTGACATAACTACAGAAGCAATATTTTTTTCCCCCTACTTATTTAAAAGTTTACACGAGATATTTATAAGTTTGATTAAGATGTTTCATGTTTTGGCCAACATTTTCCCCCATTTGGCTAACATATTTTCTTACTTGGGTCAACATATTTAGTTTAGCCCATATTTATTCCCCTTTGGTTAACAAATTTTCCTACTTTTCATAAGTTTGGTGTAAATTTGTCTTTACTTGGTCAATATTTTTTCTCCTTAGATTAACACATTTTCCTAATTTTTATAAGAATGGATGAGATATTTCTTCACTTCGCCAATATTTTTCCCATTTGGTTAACACATTTTCCTCCTTTTCATAAGTATGGTTGAGATATTTCTTCACTTGGGCAATATTTTTCCTAATTTGGGTAACACATATTTTTATAACGGTCGACATCTTTATAAGTTTGTCCATCGTTTTGCCTATTGTATTACTTCGGTCGACATATTTCTTGATTTTACTAGCATGTTTTTCTTACTTGTTATAAATCGGCTGAGATATTTCTTTACTTGACCAATATTTTTCACCTTGGCTAGCACATTTTCCTAATGTTTATTAGTTTGGTCGAGATATTTCTGTATTTGGCCACCATTTTTCCCCATTTGGCTAACAAATTTTCCTACTTTTTATGAGTTTGGACGAGAATTTTCTTTACTTGGTCAATAGTTTTCACCTTTGGTTAACATGATTTCCTACTTGCCCAATATTTTTCACATTTGACGAACAATTTTCCTACTTTGGTCGACATGTTTTCCTACTCTTTGTAAATTTGTTCGAGATATTTCATACGTTGGCCAATATTTTTCCTAATATGGGTAACATTTTCCTAATTTGTGTAAATTTTGTGTAAATTTTTCTTTACTTGGTCAATATTTTTCTCATTAGGTTAACAAATTTTCCTAATTTTTATAAGTTTGGTTGCGATATTTCTTTACCTGGCCATCAACATGTAACACCCGCTCACCACATGACACCCATATGTACCGTCAACACTAAAAACAAACATGTGAACGCACTTATAATACATAAAACTGTTTATTTTACAATATTTCCAGTACATTTTACAAAAAATGAGCAAGCATAATGTCAGTATACAAAATGGTTGGCTAAATATGGGATGTTATAACTAGTATGATCATGCACAGTGATGCCTAACGTGGGTCATAAAAGGGTGGTTATTTATTAAACAAGTCGGAATTCTGGGATATGATAGAGATAAAAACATATAGCTGGAATCATCTCTGTAGTGTATTTGGTATTTGGACGTTGTTGCATAGCGTAGGTAAGAACGTCGTGTTCGTGTACTGTTTTGATAAAAGCGTCAAAGTTTTGTCTATTTTTGATTAGTTGTGGAAATACAGGCTTATAGTCTCAAATATACTAACTTGGAATTTGTGCTTATTGTGGGTTTCTTCTCCTTTTTGACCCAGGAAGGTTGCTTTGTGTGTCTATTCGTCTGTATCGAAGTTTCCAAGTTCGATAAAGTCTATTTTTAACCAAGAATTAATATTGTCAATCTTTCCCTGGGCGAAAAGTTTCATCTTCGTGTGATACATATGTATCTTAACCAGGGGTGTTGAAAACAGGTCTTCCACGGGTACCCCGTTCAGGTCTTGTCTGGATTCAATGCACTGGTGCTTGTAATAACTAAACATACGGGTTCGAAACGACTGATAGTGACTTGTACTGTCGAAAGTTATAGTAACACATTGACCTGAGTTAGTCCGTTTAACGAGTAACCAGTCGGGTGTGCATCTCTGTTGATATTGTTTTTGACCACTCTTTCTTTGTTCAGTGTATATTGTTTAGTGACAACCGGTCTTATGGCAGTCAGATGAAGTTCTGTTGGTTGCGTAGACATGTTTTTTCTTGTGGAATTGACACCAGTGTCACCGAACTTATAAAGATTGCTTAGTCTGTTCTTCACGAATAATAACAAGGTCTTGAGCAGATTGTTGACGTCACACTAGGATCATACAAATGGTTGTTAGGGCGACAGACAATTGTGTTTGGTCAAATACTGTGGTAGCTTGTGCAATGCTATTCACTCTTTTCGCACTAGGACACAGCGATTTACCACTAGTGACATCAGTGGTGGCCTGGGGTGTTTGCGCCAGTGATGTTCCTTCGATGGATATACCACTCTGTAGCCACCCCTATGGGATACAACCTGCGAAGAAATAACAACACCTATGTATATTTATATAAAAAGACTCCTTACATCCACCCTAAGCTTCTTCATATTGAGACTTATTCAGGTATTGACGACCTATCTGTAATTATATTGCCTCTCTTTCTTTATAGGTAGCTGCTTACTACCCATCGACCAGTGTGGATTTACTGAAAGATAAGGTTGTCTGTGGTGGTTAACACTCTCTGTTGGTTGGAGATGGTTCCGAGTTTTCGTGTTGGCGATTATAGTTGAAGGGGGCACTCAGCGATACTACTGTGGCTTAGCGTGATTATTTCATCTTTGTTGAAATGTTATTGTAGTACAGCCTGCAGACGACATGACGCTAGATCCTCACAGGTGCTCCTAGAGCCGTGAGCCGGTGTATCTCCACACACTAACCCTCTTCTGTCATCGTTTGCATAGGAGGCACGCTAAACAGATCCACGCCAAAATGAAGACATGCACATTAGTTGGGGTGACTCAGGGCTATCATACAAATATATCAGAATACTACTTCTTATAAGACCGAGCAGGTAAAATTGTTAGGTTTATACATTTACTATGCTCACTAGGTGGTGTTGGTCGGCGCTTTCTTATAATACCACTATATTCTTGGGTAACATGATCGACAGCGCCTTGCAGTAAGTCCTAAGGGCTGTCCAGTTGTCCCTATATGTTTGTTGGGTGTCCGCTTCCTTTGCTACCATTTGATCAGTAGTGTGTCTACGTTTTTTATTGGTATATGCGTTCGAGGGTGTCCTCCTTTTGCGTGATGAAAGTGATGGTAGACTGGGTTCAGGGTTTGAAGGTTTAGTGTCCATAGTTGTTGATGAAGTGTGTGTCTTGTGGTATGTTCGTCTGTGTTTTTGTAGGTTGTCTTTTCTGTTGAATAGCTTGCCACATAGGTGACATGCATGCGTTTCAGTGCTGTGAACTGTGCAAAGATGACGAAGCAGATTGCGCTTTTCTGTGAAACTTTTCCCACATGTGACACATAAGTGGATTTCTTTTTGCTGAGTCGACATAATTATGTTTGACAATACCGTAAAAGTTGAGGTTTATAGGTTGATAGTAGTAATTCGGTACAAGGTCTTTATATTTTCAGCCCTCCTTTTGATTTTTATAGTAGATTGAAGTCAAGAATATGGGTTCTTTCAACACGTTGACAACGTACACCTGGAAAAACAACAAGAACAAGAAAACTTTTAGTGACCAGCAATACTTTTTTAATTGTGAAGATTTTTATGATCTATGAATGATATCATACTGAGTCTCCATGAGCACAGTGATGTATATAAAGTTAATATTTGTGGTAATATGAAGTGAAGACATATTTGATCTAACGTGAAAAAAGACAAAGTCAGTATAGTTTGACACATTGGTTGGTCTAGAAATTATACTGCCGGCTCATGTTTGTTAACAGTGAATATGAAACTCCACATGATATGGCTGAGTGAAGTTAACCGGTAGAGGGTAAATAGACCCAACTTGAGTATAACAGCAAAACATCACCTTAGTACAGGATGATCACAGCGGCCGTTTCCATGTGAAAGAGAGAGGTTCTTTTGTTATCTTCATATCACTAGAGTAGCCCACGCTCTATTACCCTTTGGTTATATCTACCATCGTTACACTTATTCACATGTACACACGCACACATAGACATAAACACACACTTACACACACACACACACACACACATACCTATATACATACAGACATACACATGCACACACATGCGCAGTGTTTACCAACGAGACATCATACTCACCGACTGCAAAGGTTGTTCTGTCAGTTTCCCTTGATGTATCAGGATCAGAGAGCTGGCAGAGAGTGCTTCGTACAGCGTCTATTCCTTAACATTTATACCCCGTTTTTGTCGATATGGCCTAGACCACGTGACCTGGTAGATTAGTCTGCACACAGCTTCGTCTGCAATAATGGTTATATCTATAAGCCACTAGTCGCAATTATGAGAAGAATCGAGGCCTAGTGATATTGGTTTTCCGACCACCTTATATTACAGGAGATATACCTTGGGCTTAGACGACATATGTTATAATCCCCTCCCTGAAGATATGACGAGTATTATTGCTTTCCCAACCCCTTTCTATCGACGGCGATAATCCCCCAGGATTATTCATATATACATCTGGCTATTATTGATTTTGTAACAGCTGGCGACGTGTATGGGTATCTTATGTTCTCCAATTTGTTATGTTAAGTTAAGCTGTGAAGTCGGATGCCTGTTTTTCCTTTGGACTTGTGGACACAGCGACACGGAGAGACAGACTGTCCCTAATCATAACCCGTATGACCAGCTAGACACCCCACACGCTGACGCCTATTACCCTTACCTGTAGCACAGCACCCGAGATTCGAACCTGTCATCTCGTCTGGGGTACCCCCTATACATACTCCTCACCCTGCATACCACCTCTCCTTTGCTACACATAGCCTGTTACTACCACCAGCTATCGCCATCACAACTAAGTAACAAGTTACTAAGTCAATATTTCTTCTACCACTAGATCACCCAACTGGGACTCGAACCCGGCACCTACGGAGGACATCGACGGCCATCTTGACATGTTTCTTTAAGGTTTCTCTTTAACGATCTGATACCGTATGGAGAAAGTATTTGGAAGCACTTACCTAGCTATTCATTCACTCACCCACTCCGTAACAATGTATAACACTAAGCCATACCACTACAACACGTACTAGCGGCCATCTGTTCTTTGCTAAGGTTTTCATTTGAAGCGGTGTAATTTATATGATGATAATGTATAAACCACTACGAACCACTATAGCTCATACATCCGAATTATTTACATTTTTACTTATTACAACTTTCATACGACACCCGGAGCGGCTCGAGGGTTCGAACCCGCGCCCACGCGACCACCCGGTCGTGGTCGCCCCCGCGTTCGTCGCCCGCGATCGCCCCGATCACCCCGCCCGGTTTATATCAGTAATAATCCACCTAGTTCATTACGACGACGATAATACCCTGGATTAGTTGTTATGAAGATGCGTATTGATTTTTTTGTCCCACCTTGTGCATGTACATCTCTGTGTGTTTTTGTAAGTTTTGACATTTTAAAGACACAGTCGGTTGTCCGTTGTTAGCACCAGTAGATACACCGCTACTCGTTAGACCCATGACCGGACTCGTGGTCACTCGGGCGCTGACCGGCCAGGTGACACCTACATGGGGAACGGTACCACCTTCTTTGCGCTTACTATTTACGCCGGCTCCTTCCACTCCACCCTGACCACACACATGAGGAGACACGACACACATGACGAACCCGCTCCTTCCAATCCTTAGTACATTTTATTTTAAATTTTACCCGCCAAAAACACCGAGCTTAACAAGCCAAAGACACACTCCACAGGCACCACATACACCCAGCACCACCAGACACCACCCAGCTCCACGTGGAGCACTCCACAAGCTCCACACGGAGCGCTCTACAAGCTCCACGTGGAGGCTCCACAATTTTGGGGGGAGTATGCAACATATATAACTACTATCGTACTTGTTGAATGTTCGTGGCGAGATCCTAGACATGCGCGTGCCCTGGTATTGATGTTATACACAATGACGACTGCTGAAATTGGAGTCTTTAACAAATGAAACTCGTAAAGCAGGACACCATCCCACTAATGCCATTCATTACCAGTGGCATTCGAGCACCATGTGATTTTCACATTAAATCACTGTTATCACTAGTTGTGAATTGGTTCTAAAATACTGGTTGCCTGGACTAAAAGGTTATTAACATTGTTAACTTATTATCTATTGTTTAAGGGAAATCGCTTCATTAGGGACATGCTTGCCATCGGGCTAGTTGACATCCTTGCCAGTCCGCTACGGGTTACGTCCTTTGGTATTACCTATTATCATATGCTTATACTGTGGTATGTACGCTTATCTACCGGCTCGGTGGTCACGCTTTGCAATCACCATCGAGGTGAATTTTTAAATTATCTGGGATCCCAGGTCCACCCAGCCTAGTAACATCGGAAGTAAAATCGATCGGTGTGATATTTATCACGTCACACATTCAGTGAAATCCAGGCAATCAAGATAGCAACAGAGAAATTACTAAATACCAGCCATGGTACACAGCCCGTGGTGCTATTGACAGTTGTAAAATCAGTACTTGAGGCGCTCCTGTCTGGGAAATTGCTAATCCCACGGACACCACTTGTTTTTTTTTTCTTTAACTAGGCAGTCAGCGTAAGGTCACCATACGGTAGATACCATCTCACTGTGGAGTATCCAGAAACAAGAGAGCTGATCGATTAGCTAAGGAAGGAGGAATAGAAGAACAACCTGATGTACCCGTTACCATACCACCAAAAGAAAAGAATGATCAAATCAGTCAGAAAGCAACCAACAGAAAAGAATAATCAAATCAGTCAGAAAGCCACCAAGACCTGCTAAAGGTGTCGTGTGTGTAAAGAATGAATGTCGTAATAGTTATTTGTTCTTCTTTACCACTTTAGTGTCATCCCTGGAGTGAGGGGAATCAACACCCACATTTGGTTTAATTCAATATCTCTATCCTGGAGATATCCAGCAGACTCCGTCCACACACTCCTTCAATCTGAAGACACCTTCTTCTCACTCTTACTCACCCCTGGATCATGCCCCCTCTCATTTTTCCCCAACATAACATACTTGACAACTCTAGCCTCAACAAATAAAAACAAGAAATTTATTAAAGCAAAGAGTATATGTAGGAGAAGTGTGTGTGTGTGTGTGTGTGTGTGTGTGTGTGTGTGTGTGTGTGTGTGTGTGTGTGTGTGTGTGTATAAGGTGAAGAATGTGTGACGTGTACTCTACAGTGTCTATAGACTCAGATCAGGGTTCAGGAGTATAGTCATTCTCATCCCTGTGCTGAAAACACACCAGCACCATGTATCCCATACAAGTAGCCTCACCCAGGTGATGCTCCTCCGGTCACGTGAAGACTTCCTCCGTTGTCTCTTGAACCACTAGGATGCTTGGACACCCATGACAAATACTGTCCAATGAGAGTCTTCAATCTGATTCACACTATGAATTTCCTCGGTTATTTAACTCATAGTTAATCAGAAAATTCTAACCCTATTGTCACTGTTATTGGGGAAATCTCAATGGATCTAGTGTCACTGGTTGTAAAGATTCCCCATATTAACACTGTCACACGTTGTTCTCGATGATAATATCACGAAGTTCTTACGATGATATGCTCATGATATTATTGTGTGATGGTCGTTGTCTAGGTAACGATACTCATGGTGTGTCAATGGAGATATCTACCTGTCTTGCAATATAACTCACCCCCGCAATGCATATTCACCAGTCATTAACCAAGATTCAGTTGGCGCACATAATCCTTTATTACAGAAAATAACACAGACTCACGGAACATATGTATATATCCAGAAACAATGTAATCCATAGACTATAAATATCCTCCTCACAATTTAACCAGCACACCTCAATGCCTTCTCACGGCCTGCTTCTTATCACATCCACAAGACAGGTAATCCAGCTACTATCCACGGCTGGATCTCCTACAATACAACCCACACATTGGGTCGGAGTCACTGCTCACTCTGGGTTTTGGCCCTCACTCCCTATAGAACCCACTCTGGTTCAGGCCTGTCTTCACAACTAGGAGAACAACACAACACGGAGATCTCTAACTCCGCTTCTCCTTAGAATACCGACCAGTTCGGCATCTACACATCAACTGTCCTGAAGTCCCTTGACTTCACACAAAACTAAACTGTCCTTCCCCCATCCCCTGGGGTCCACACTCACCCTTCCCATTATTTCTCAGGACTGGCTGTTTTCTCATAGCCAGGTCAGTCACTTTACTGTCTCCCACTCTCATCTCCATTCTTCCTCATGCCCGGTCACTCAACTCAATGTCAGTGACCCAGGCTTATGTCATCACCCCCCTCTTAAAAGAAAACTTCGTTTTCAAATATTGGGAGACTAAAACTTACTAAACATGTGACCCAGACATATAGCCTGGGTAGCCCTAAGTATGGCTGCACCTTACTCTAGCTACCACACTACATAATACATCAAATGCTCATAGTACACTCCTATATTCATCACACATAAATACAACCATCTTTCTATCTTGTGTATCAATGCATGAACTAATACATCACATAATAATAATACATCATAGGAAAGCATTATACTTATGTACCCACAGGTCTCTTTCTACTTCACGACCACACAATACTATTTGTGTACCGACCCTATATCAGGTGGTTCTGTTCTTGCATTAACCCACCTCTGATTCCTGTCGATGCTGTGTCTACCTTTCATGTACCCATGACTCATGGTACCTCTACAATTACAACATCTGTTTGCTATCCCTAGCCCTGGGTCAGTAATGTCGCGAAAACTCTTTTGACCTGACTCAACTTTCCTATCTGTATATTGCACCGTTACACTTGAGTCTCTGTTTAGTCTGAACTCTTTATTCAATCTTGGCCCATATATCCTGGCACCTTGCTTTCTGCTGCATACGCCTTATGCCTATGTGCCCTGCACATGCACTATCCTGAGCTGTTCTAGTATATCGGTCTCTAGTGTGCTAAAGGTACTGCTCCTTGCCCACGTGCAGTTCCACTATCCGAAAACCTGCAAGTGAGAACATTGTTCTTCCCCTCGAAGCACCATCTACCTTTCTTTGACTGCCCATGTTCTACTCTCCTACACCCTTGGGAACATTTGTTCAGAGTAGTATCTTGTCTCTGGGATTCACTAGCACTATATTTGGGATCCATTCTCATCTGCTCAGCTGTACTATCCTTGTCCTGAGTTCCTGTGTCTACTTCAAGTGCCTCTTCTACCTCAGCTATACTCTCTAATTTAGGTTCTCTTGTGGTAACTACCTCATTACTGCTTACACTATATTTTTGGTCCCAATACACTACTTCCTCTTCTGTACAATCTTTCACTCCTATAACATTTCCTATGATCAAATCAGCCACTGGTGAGTCCAAAACACACGCTGTCACTCTTCCAGTGATATATGGTGTTTTTACTGTTATTATGGCTAATGGGTAGAACTCTACTGTGCCGTTGAATGTTATGCATCTAATCTTTTTCCCTGTATAATCCGAGGGATCTATTAAACTTCTCCTCACTCCGATAGACGTACATCCGGAATCCCTAATTGTTAACGCTGGTCTATCATTGACGAATCCCTGATGCAGCTTCAGACTTCCTCCTTCATGGACTGCTGATCCTGCTTTCACTGTATGACCACATATTAGGACTGGCTGACTGTCTTTTTCAAAAAGAGGTTTGCACCCACTACAATCTTCATTGTTCAGCGTCTCAATTACTTGCGCTGCATTTGAGTGCTCTGTTTCTCTCATCCTACATTGATGGCTGACATGCCCATTCTTTCCACATTTGAAACAAGTAATCTCCCTTTTAGTGTTGTTCGTTGGTCCATCTGATGGTTGTGCATCACACTGTGCTGCCTTGTGTCTCCAGCTCCCACAATTCCAACATCCGGCATAATTTGGACGTCTCTGGAAGTTCCCTCTTCTATATGGGTACCGTCCTACTCTACCAACATTGTTTCCTCGGAAACCATTATCTTGAAGTTCTTGCTGCTCACCTTTCTGTGCTGAATCCACACTTTTCGCCCTTGGTCTGATGACTGGATTCTGGTCCTGTTTAGTGTACGCTGCACAGACTATTTCCTCACTCATTAGTTTCCCAATAGATACGTTAGGATGTGCAGTCATGTAGTTTTGCCCTAACTGAGACATTGTGTCTATGTCCTTTGGCTTACGTTCCTCAAAGAACGCCACTAAATTAGAATTGCATGCAGATACTACCTTGTCTCTTAACATTAGATCTACTAATTTATTAAAATCTTTCCCTACTTCTGCAAGCTCCATCCATTTGTTAAATGTATTCTTTACTGTGTTAACAAAGTCTGTGAAATCTTGATTTGTCTCTGGCCCTAACTGTCTAAACTTTGTCCTATATCCATGCTCAGTTAGTTGGAACTTTGTCAGCAAACGTTGACGTAAGATAGTGTAGTTGTTTCTTTCTTCTACAGGTAAATTGAACATGGTGTCTAGTGCCTTTCCCGTTAGAAGCTCACCTAGTCTAATAGCATACTGTTCTTCTGGGATGCCTAACACTTTCGCTGATGCCTGATATCTGTCAAGATAAGATTCAAGGTTGTCTCGGTCCGTAAAGTATGGCAGTTTTAATCTCTGTGACGACTGCGACGGTCTTCTGCTTTCCTCACTTTGACCTTTCGAAGATATTTCTAGTTTTCTTAACTCGATTTCAGTTTGCATCTGACACTTGATCTTCTCTTTCTCAATTTCCATTTCAGCTAACTTTACTTCCTGTAGACGTTTGTTTTCCATTTCAGCTAGTTTTACTTGTGTCTCTTCCTGTAGACGCTTGTTTTCTATCTCAGCTAGTTTTACTTGTGTCTCTTCCTGTAGACGCTTGTTTTCTATTTCAGCTACCTTTTCTTCCTGCAGACGTTTTGCCTCGCGTTCATTATGCCTCTCCTCTCTTTCAATATGTTTTTGTTCTTTTGCTTCGACATACTCCTGTAACTCTTTACCCTTCAGGCCTATTCGTTCACCTGCTTCAATATATTCCATTAAAGTAGGCATCTTGTACTTGTGGACACGTTGCTGTCTGTCAGCCAACTATAAATGTGAAGACTCTGCTGTTAGTCTTTGTGTCACTTCCCTAAGTACACCAGCACTCCCTGTGTACGTAAATTCGTAGTGCTAAAATATCACTCTGTACTCACCCAGTCACTCTATAAGCACTAGGTAGTGAGGGAAAATATCCTCCCTAATCCCTCGCATATATCTATAACAAATAGTTGTATAATATTTCTGGAAATATTGTTAAACATACATATAAATACATATACAAAACGAATGAATGATAACACTAAGTGTTTTCTCTAAAAACGTTAGACTCACAAGCCAAGTACACGGAGACGGTGATCACAAAGAAATAAACCACAGTAACAACCACAAGCTTGTGTAGGGACATCCACAGTGCGCGTAATATATAAATATAAATTGACCAAGACCACTAGACAGCAGAAATGACGAAAGATCACAATAAAAACATATATCCGAACACAACAAATATCATATGTAAATATAACGAAAAGAAAGAGAGAAAGAAAAGGAATATATACTGAAAATATACACAGATCTGACGTTAGACCCAAAAGGCACGGTATATAATCTAGGACCACCCTGCTTCACTGCAGAATCAAACAAACCGACCTTACGATTTACTTCCCAGAAAACACATGGTGCACAGTAAGAGAATAAATTTTCGCCCCGCCTCTCGGCCTTCGAGAAGCAACACAAAAATCCCCTACTCTTGACAAACACTGGACCACATACAAATAATTGCGTAACACCCGACAACAATAAATATGACAATGGGAGCAAAAAAATAATGTGTAACTGGTTGGCCGACAAATATGTGCCTATTAATCCGTAGCCAAAAGTTCTTATTTTGTTCGTGTTAATAGTTATTCGCAATCCGCTGGAAATGTCTACGACGCTAGATTTCAAACCGACTTCTTGTTTTGTTGAGTGGTTATTGAATTCACGTGGTGATCAAAAGTTCCAACTGTCGACAAAAGTTGAAGATGATAGTGATATCCAAACTGTTCTGTCTCGACACAGTCCGTAACGTTATTGTACTTTCTCTGTACGTGGTGGCACCACAGTAATAATCCAAAGTGTTCTTTCGATTGTCGTACGAATTGAAGATGATGGTAATTATCCCAAAATGTTCTGGATTGCCGTTACCCGACAAGATTCACCAAAAAGAAAAGGAGAATGGCAGCCAATGTTCAGCGCTTTAAATTTTGGGTATATAAATCCTTATCGGCAAAGAAATACAACCATGGTTGCGATGACGATAAGTTAAAACTGTTTGCTCATAACAGAATAATGATGACAAAGGCTTGAACAAAGACGAAACATTAAATCTGGCTTTCATTCATAAACAAGTTGTTTATCCAGTTCTCTGGAAAATTTCAGTAACTTTCCACTGTGCCCACCCTTGACCTTGCCGGACACCTCAAGTCAGTACTCTTTGTCACAATAATACACACTGTAAACTGACCGGACACTTTTCCCGTTTTACAAAAACACTTTCCACACAACTTCTCAGCCCCGATCCGGCTGTGAACAAAGTAATGTCCGGAAATTTTCCGTTATCCACGACACCTGCCGTGCCCCAACCCCTGTGGAACACTACCCCTGTATGTCACCCTTCCCGGTAAACAGCAAATGCCAATTTTCTCAGTGTATTCTACACATTCATTAACTCTCCCCCGTACCTGGACGCTGGTGTCTCCACCCGACCTATTTGCTGCGTCGATCAATCTTAAATTGTCGATCTGCGAACACACAGTGCGCTTGTCTCGCACACACACACCTGTCAATATCTTTGATTTTCTTCAATCCTGTCTTCGTCACACCCACACACACATGTCATGGTATCATCCAGCCAGTATCATGGCGCCGACTTTTATGTGACTCGTCTGCTGGCGCTTTCGTCTCTTGACCTATAAACCCAGGCGCCTGTCTGCGTTAATTCTCTGGCGTGCCCGCTAGCGTCGCAATAACGTGTGCTGACCGTCGTCAATTTACCTGTAGTATGACCTTCACTTGAACTGTCTGCTAGCTTGTGATTTCCGCCGCATACCCTCCCCGCGCGGTGACAGTTTTTCTTCGATGTGGCGTCTTACACACCCAAAAGAGTTGCTGTTAATCTCTTGACGCAGTACTGTCTAAATTGATGGAATGAAGTCACTGATACTAACTCCTCTCTCAGCGAAAAGCCCACAGATATCTCAGAATTACAACAATGTCTATAATGCTCTTGACCGTACGTAGCCTTCCAGATATTCCTTACTAAGCGACAAGCTCCCAGGTGATCAATATATCCCCGTCGTCCTTGAACGGAGGAGACCCCAGAATGTCACACGTCGTTCTAGATGATAATATCACGAAGTTCTTACGATGATATGTTCATGATATTCTCGTGTGATGGTCGTTGTCTAGGTAACGATACTCATGGTGTGTCAATGGAGATATCTAACTGTCTTGCAATCTAACTCACCCCCGCAGTGCATATTCACCAGTCATTAAACAAGATTCAGTTGGCGCACATAATCCTTTATTACAGAATTAACACAGACTCACGGAACATATGTATATATCCAGAAACAATGTAATCCATAGACTATAAATATCCTCCTCACAATTTAACCAGCACACCTCAATGCCTTCTCACGGCCTGCTTCTTATCACATCCACAAGACAGGTAATCCAGCTACTATCCACGGCTGGATCTCCACAATACAACCCACACATTGGGTTGGAGCCACTGCTCACTATGCAACCACTGGGTTTTGGCCCTCACTCCCTATAGAACCCACTCTGGTTCAGGCCTGTCTTCACAACTAGGAGAACAACACAACACGGAGATCTCTAACTCCGCTTCTCCTTAGAATACCGACCAGTTCGGCATCTACCCATCAACTGTCCTGAAGTCCCTTGACTTCACACAAAACTAAACTGTCCTTCCCCCATCCCCTGGGGTCACAGCTCACCCTTCCCATTATTTATTCTCAGGACTGGCTGTTTTCTCATAGCCAGGTCAGTCACTTTACTGTCTCCCACTCTCATCTCCATTCTTCCTCATGCCCGGTCACTCAACTCAATGTCAGTGACCCAGGCTTATGTCAAACACCACAGTCTAAATGTTCTCTGTATCAGTATAACTTTGGTGTGAATGTTCCTGGTATCAATAGTGTATCTCTACAATGATCTGACTGTTCAATGATACCACTATCAATTGCTAATCATAATCTCATCAGCATGTCCTGCTCAGCAGAAGCCAGGTTCCCGCAAACCAACTTGGGTATAAGCCCCATGTAGCGGCCTCTCGGCAACTTCTGTCTTCAAATTCTGAGCCATCATCTTCTAAAATGTTTTAGCTTCACTCTTGAAAATCATAAAACACATACTGGAACCTGTAGAATAGAGAATACTATGGTGAGGGCAACTCAGTCCTGGTCGGAATTAGGTAAGTGTAGACCAATAGCAGCACTCAGATATATAACAGAGATCCGATCTCTGTCATACGGCCAAATAACTCAATCATATGATCTGAGACATGGCAACACCAGGAAAGAATAAAGGAACGGGTAGAAACCCAGCAGATGCCCTACTGGAAGATCCTACCATTTCACATACCTCTTTCCCCCTCTCAACCATCTTTAATCTCTCTAATTATTATTCCACCACATTGTCCTCAACTCCCTGAGTAAAATGATATATCACACAAGCCAGTTGAAGCCACACAATAGGATACCAGTGCCGACGCTCCTATGATACTTTCTAGCACCGCACTAATAGAACATTCTATCACTAATCATAATACATTATATCACTGCACCTATAATACATTAGATCACCGCACAGCACTGTACTCTATTCCTAATCATACTCTTAAATTAGATATTATAAATAGCCTACCATATGCCTATTTCAGTTGCTACTCGAGAAACTATGCAATCAGACTGGATCTATGTCCGCGGATAACTATCACCACTTAGACATTATAGTCTCTCTTATGTAACGCAACTCGGAATAATACACCGATCCTAACACTTCAGAATGTTTTTCTCGACTCCCTCCACCTGTTTACCGCAACTGGGTTTTATATGGGTGCTTGAGTGACGTCACCAAAAAGTCCAGACGCCAATCAGTCCAGAATCTGGCTTTGTCCTCCTGTTTCTAGACTATCCGGAGTCAATTCGCTGTCAAGTTCACTTTCATCTGGGAAATACTTTCATCTGGGAAATTCTTTGTCTCATACAACAAAGATCCTGGCTGTCTGTGAGCCAGAGACCTTCCCCCCCATATCACAGAATCCTTCCGACCTCTGGCAGACATTCTGTCCATCACTTTCAACGGCCGATTCCCGCCCTGCAGACAGATGACGCCAGTGCACGTCTCTCGAACAACAACCTGTCAACAAATTGTCGACCGTGTGCAGACATCACGACGTGACTCACTTTGATCTCATACACAAATGCCGACCAGGTGCAGACAGTTTTAACGACGTATTTTTCTCAGTCAATTCAACATCAAAGGGTCTATTGTGTTTGCAGACTAATGTCGGGCTTGGTTGTCATCGATCGCAACTAACAAGTTTATTTATCTCGCGACACAAGGCGACTACCACGTTATGGACAGACCAGAAAAAGTCATTATTTTGCGCTTTAGAACAGGACACAATAGATTACGCAGCCACGTGTATACAAACTTCAAGGTTATCAGATCAACCATGTGCACATGTAGATTGGAGCCCAAACAGCAGATCACATACTCTAAGATATGGTGCGGATGCCAGTCGTTCAGAAAGAAATGGCAAACTACTGGACGTAAACTTGCCTAGGAATTACGAACAGCCAAAAAATGCTGGGGCTACTTCCTGTACAGGATATGCAACTAACTGACTGACTGACTGACTGACTGACTGATGACTGACTGACTGAGTGACTAGGCAAACCTTCTGGCTTAAAGAAACAACAGTAGAAGATAAACTTTATGGACCACTGGGTGAACTAAAAAAAGACAGTTAAATTCATACAAGAGACCACATTGCAGTTACAGACAAATTTCAAACAAACTAAAGAAGAAGAACACATGGAGTGCCCTTTAGACTATACAATATGAGGTTTATACCATACACACAACACGCCTCAAGCCGTGTAAGAGAGTCCTTTTATACCTTTACACTTCGGTCCAACAAGAAAGATTGCCAACAACATAAGAAGAGCTTTACAGCAGAAATTAAAGTTAATCTAGCTTTCCTCCATTTTGAGTGTTGTGAACAATGCACGACTATCGATCTCAATGCGAAACTGGAACAACAAAAGAATATGTCGCCATGATTTAAAAACATAAAAACATAAAAATAAAACTTAAATTCCGGATACAGAATGAAACTTATTTCGGAATGATGGGACTTAACTCAAAGCCGTGATTAATTATATATTCTCAAGGTGCTAACGGGCGCCTCAGATATAGCTTAAGAATATAATAGAAGTCTTTATTAAACTCTTTACTATACCCTTTATTTTATCCTCTGACTTAGTTATGATCAAGTTAATGTTGGCAAAACAAGGGCTGAGGAAATATACCAGCACTTTCTTTGTGAATACATTAAATTGCACTCAATAAACAGTGAAGGCTTATGTTGGAGCCGCTGGGTTTATATTGGATTCTGTCGCAGCCAACCACTATTAAGTATACACATTTGTCGGGACAATTGGGTTTCTGTTCGCTTCTGTCAATGTCAACTTTTTAATTTAGTGCTTTTGCCGTGACGCGTTGCAGAGAGAAGGTTGCTATAATTTCCTGTTTTTCGCTTGCCTTGTTGCTTGTACTTAGTCATATTTGATGTCTTCAATGTCTCAGTCACTCCACCTTGCCAACCTTTCCTGGGTCGTCCCCTTTCCTTGCAACCCTATGTTCTCATGTAGAACGCTGTAGCCGTTAGTTGATTGTGTTCCATTCTAGCTAAATGTCTGAACGGTGTAATTCTTCGCTGTTCTGTAAAGTCAGTAATTAATGTTACCTCTACACTTGTTCTTAGCTTTTCATAATTTAATGTAAATGTGTTCGGACAGCTGGGTTAATTAAGGTTATGTCCCAGGCTAATACTAACAAGTGTTAGTAACTTCTGCAACTATGCCAGAACTGGTGGATTAATTTTCGGTTCTGGCCCAGGCTTATTTTAACAAGTGTCAATAGCTTATGTAAATATACCGGGTTGGCTGGGTTTACAGTTAGTTCTGTCCACGCAAGTATAGATATATGCCAAGTAACTTGGGTTTAAAGTTGGTTCTGTCTACACAAGTGCAGATATATGGCAAGTAACCTGGGTTTAAAGGGACTTGTGTACTATGCAAGTGTAGGTATATGCAAGGTCAGCTGTGTTTAAAGTGGGTTGTATCCTAGGAAATTGTAGGTATATGTCAGGGCAACTGGGTTTTAAGTGGACCCCGTCTCAGGCAACAATTATTTCACATTAATGACATATGGGGTTAAGGGAATTAAAGAAGTAACTATGCCAGTCTGAAGATGAAAAACTAGAAGTCTAAGATGCAAACAATTAGAGTAGACAAATAGAGTAGACGCATTTCAAGTAACAAATAGGGTAGAAACAGTGAAAGTAACAGCTACAATAGACGATTTAAAGTAACAGTTAGTGTAGAAACATTAAAAGTAACATATATCATTTAAAGTAACAACTGGGGTAGAAGTATTTAAAGTAACATTTAACAAATGAAAGTAAAAACTAGGGTAGAAACAAGTAACACCTAACATATAAAGTAACAGCTATGGTAGAAACATATAAAGTAACATTTAACAATTTAAAGTAACAACTAGGCTAGAATTATTTAAAGCAACAATTAGGGTCTTCTTCTTCTTCTTATAGTAAATACCGTGTAGCGTTGGTGATCAGGTCTGCTCACGGCCCTCTGTCTCGTGTGCTGCGAATCATTTTTGATACCAACATTCTATGCGATAATGTCAAACTGCCCAGCGTTTTTTCTCTTGGTCCCCCTGTCTCTCTTCCCCTCCAACCTTCCCATTGTGACTACAATCTCCAGCTTTTCCCTTCTCATGGCACGCCCACAGAATGTGCACTGTCTTCTTCTGATGCCAGTAGCCAGTTTTCTGTGTGAGTTAACTTCTTTTAAGACGTCTTTATTTATCCCTCGACCCGTCAGTTGTGTTGTCATCATTCTTCTGTAAAACAACATCTCTGTAGCTTCCACATAATTCTTCACGTTTTTGCTAATTGTCAATGATTCGCTTTCATACATCAGGATTGGCTCAATGTAACTCTTTAGAATTTATTGCCTCACATGCATTGACACAGATAACATGCAGGAATATTCTTTATCTTCTGCAATTTCTTGGGCTATTCTACATTTAACTTCTTTAATATGCTGTTATTAAATTACTCAAATACTTAACTATATTGACTTGTTTCGGATTGGTTTTCATGCACTTTGATGTTGTATTTAGGTATATAATTTTTCTTTATTATAACCATTACTTCTGGTTTTCTGTTATTCAGACTAAGTGTCAAGGTCTCACATCCGAGGTTGCGACACGTTGTCTGTACCAACGCCAGACAACATAACAACACGCAACCCTGAGTGATGTTAAACACTGCAGAGGGAATGCGGGCGTCTTCGACGACGCCCGTATAAGCAGCCAAGCACAGCAATTGTGCAACGCTTAAAACGACCGCTGGTCAGCAGTACACCCCGTGAACCTTGCAGGGGTCACACCAGCTGGCTCGAGCGCCGTGTAGCGTGTAGAACGCCAGGGCTGGCAGACGGGCTTAGGTGTTTGAATGGACAGGTCGCATGAGTCTGCAAGTGGTGTTTGAATCTGCATTGAGAGCTAGCCTGTACGACAGTGGGAGACTGGTTCGAACGCTTGAATAGTTTGACTTGTAAGTGAGATGTTTATTGCTTGCATGTATTTTTATGTATTGTATTGATATTGTTCATGCCGTAATGATTGCTATGGATTGTTATTGCGCGATGTTTGTGCGATAATGAATGCAGCGCGTAAATAAAGCTTGTGAATAATAGTTTCGGATATTCACTTCGTGTGATTTGATAGTTTGATATTGCTTCACACTTGCCAGAAAACGAGCTACTTATCTTGCTCTACGCAAGACTCTGACACTAAGTCCTTTGTTTTGATTTTCCGTTGCAACTATATCTACCATTTCTTGTAACTATGTTTCACTTTTGGCGACCAAAAGCACGTCATCAGCACAACACAGGCTTTTTACGTTATGCTCACCAACTGATATTCCTGGCACGTTTTTATGGGTCATTCCATTATTTCGCTTTACAAATAAAACAGGTTAGATGATAGTATACAACCCTATTTAATGCCTTGTTTAATATGTTTAAAGATTCCCAATTGATTGTCAGTTCTTATGGCTACAGTTTGTTGCCAATACATGTTCTTTATTATAATTAGATCTTTACCATCTATGATTAACGATTCCAACATTGTAATCATGTCTTCGTGTTTCACCGTATCAAATGGCTTTGGGTAAACAATATATAGCACACATATAATTCTCTCTTCGTTTCAATCATTCTTTCTGTTAATGTTCTCAATATGTATTTGGTATTGTTTGTATCTTTACGTTCCAAATATCCACACTGCTCATCTCCAACTTCTGGCTTTATTTTATATTGTATTCTTCTCATACTTCTCTTTAGTATTTTAGTTACATGACTCATTAAATAAATTGCGCGATGCTATCCAAAATCCGTTGTACCAGTTTTCTTTGGTAGAGCTATGCCAATAGATTTCAAGATGATATATAATTCAACAGTTTTGTTAACACTTCTATATACAATTCACCAATAGCTTTAATTTATTGAACACTGCCTTATGCAGTAATGTGTGGCTGCTGGTTTTCTAGTGACAGCCTCTTTCATCGACGATGAACTGTATTTTTAGTGGCGGACTTTTGTGTTGGCATTCTGGCGGCGGCATTGTGCATAGTATACCTGTGCGGGTTGTTGATTTGTCGAAACTCCTTTGTTCTACTTTTCACATGGGACAGTGAGGAGCATTTTGTGTGATATTCACAGGCACAGGAACATGGCATTATGAGGCGACCTTTTGCCCTGAAGATGGAACCGCGACTAACTAACTAACAACACTGATGTTATCTGGCCCCGGGAATATACCTTTCTGAGTATGTTGTATAGCATCAGTATTTGTGGTCTTTCATATTGATTGAAATTGTTTGTTTCTGATCAACCATCATCATCATATAACTCTTTTATGTATTCTGTCCATCGTTCAGTTATCTTATTTTTGTGTCCATTAATATACTCCATCCTTTTGTTTTTAAACAACTACTTTCTGTATGCCAGCTCCGTAGCGAAGGGTTTACGGACGCGATTCATGATCCTGTATACCCGCGATCGAAACACAGCTGTGCGCAATTTGGCAGCAGACTGCGCGTTGCGTTGGTTTTTTACGAAAAAGGCATGGGTGCCGGTCTTTCAGAAAGCAGTGGCAAATTACTGAACGTAAACTTGCCAAAATATTACAACAGCAAAAAATGCTGGTGTTGACTGCAACGTCATCTAAAGGATGTGCAACTAACTTTAACTTTCTGTATGTTTTCTAATGCCCGATCATTCCTGTGTCTTTCGGTACATAGATTTTGTTTCTTCTCGTTGTTCTTCAATATCCATTGTTCAGTGACAATATGCACTGACTATTTCGCCAGGCTTCTTTCACCGCTATACATTTTTGTACTATTTTGTATGTTTTCGTTTCCATTCATCTTGAATGTGTTTAATTTTCCTTGTAATGCCCATCCACCACTTTATCTTCCATTGTTTTTTCTTAGTCTTCTTTATGTCTGGCATTTTTTCCCTTTTATGTCTATTTGTAATGAATCCTTTAGCATGTGCCGTTGTTCATCTATACTGCTTTTTTTTTTTTCTATAGCAATGAATCTATGCTGTACAATAATGGCGTATTTATCGTTCATTTCCTGTTTCGACTGGAGCATTGCCAAATATAGCAATTGGAGCAGTAGCACTTGAAGCCCTCTTTATTTTATTCTGTTTTATTCTTAGTTTTCCAACTACATGTGTTTGGTCACGTTTGCAACCGTCTCATGGTCTTGTTTTTACTGACAGCTGTTTATAAATCGTTCGTTTGTTAGTATTAATCAATTTGATGAAAATTGTTTTCTGGACTTTTCCATATTCAAAGTTGTCAAGAATGTTGCTGAAAAATGTTTCCGATTATCATATATGCCCGATGGTCATATGTGCCCTTGCCAAGTCACCATTCCCCCCCCCCCCCCATCTCTCTCTCTCTCTCTCTCTCTTTCTCTCTCTCTCTCTCTCTCTCTCTCTCTCTCTCTCTCTCTCTCTCTCTCTCTCTCTCTCTCTCTCTCTCTCTCTCTCTCTCTCTCTCTCTCTCTCATCTCGCCTAGGCCAAATCCCCCAGTAAAATCGTCATTATACCAACTTGCCAAAATTAAAAATTTCCTTGACGAAAACACAAGAAAGATATTCTATACTTTCCACATACAAACATATATTGATTATTGTTCCACGATCTGGGATGGACGCTCCAAATCAATAACAAAACGCCTTTATTCACTCCAGAAAAGGGCAGTGCGTTTAATTAATGGCGAAAAGCTCACCGACAATTCTTACCTACATGAACGTTTTCAGTTACTGTCACTCCACAAACGTCTACTTTTTAATAAGGCTAAACTAATTCACAAAATCCTATTTCAAAATACCCCAAGTTACCCTTGGCTATTGTTCAAATATAACGCAAGATATAGCGAATGAATAAATGTACTTAATGTCCCGAAACCTAGAATAGACTTATATAAAACAAGCATAGCATACTCTGCCGCACAGTTGTGGAACAATCTTCCACAAGAAATCAAAGACACTACCAATCATTATACATACAGTCGCAACCTGTTTTAACACTACCTCAGTACAGACTACATGCCCACCTAAAAAAAATAAAATCAATAATAATGGAAAATTATCTCAAACGACAACTAGCCAATAAACATTCCCATATGTATGGTACGTTACATTTTCCTTAGGTATGTATAATACCCATGTTAAACATTGCCTCAGCGAGTCATGTATTATTGATTATTTTTCATGCGTTTTAATGCTTATTGTTCTTTTGTTGTCTAAGATTAGCTTCATAAGTGATCAATAAAATAATGTATGAGAGGAAACAGAGAAGAAGGGCAGAATGTCAGATGGGCCTGCGTGCCCAATTTTTAACCCTTTGAAAATAAAATTTGTTCGTTCGTTCATCTTT
>JACEFZ010026351.1:15000-31806 GCA_014155875.1 Cepaea nemoralis | reverse complement strand
AGCAAGAAATTTTTTGTTTTCCCCGGGGTTTTTTGGGTTTTATTTTTAAAATTTTAAAGGTTTCTTTTTGGGTTCCCCAAGGTTTTTTTTTTTCCCCAGATTCTTGACTCTTTATTCATTCAGTCTCAGTGTCAAGTTGTTTCTTTCAACTGTAATTCTAGTTCTTCTCTCTTACTCTGAGCTGCTATTTCTGCTTTCTTAAGTTCACTGTCTATCTCAGCTTGCTTTAGAGCTGTTTCTGCCTCTGCTTGCTTGGCAGCTATTTCAATCTCTCTGCCTGTTTTAAGGCTGTTTCTGCCTCTGCTTGCTTGGCAGCTCGTTCTGCTGCCCTTTCATCGCGATTCAGCAGCTTTTTCCTGAACAAGTAGGTATTCTGCGTATTTATTCTCATCTCCATTTTGTTAATTCATCACCTTGTAACTTTAATTTTAACCCCATATCGATGAAATCAAATAATGACGACATGATGGAGAAAATACTGTCAATGAAAATCAACTACACAAATATGTTTGTAAATGGTTAGTAGAAAAACAATTTACAATTGATTTGACTATACGATGCGTGCCCACTAATGCATACCGTAAGTTAGAGTAAAGAAAATATACTCAAGTGCCCTTGTGATACGGTGACGAATGTTGGACAATCGGGCTAGGAAAACTGTATGGTCGTTATTTTGGGAACCACAAAACCTCTACGAAAGGGTTTTATGGATGGTCCCAAAAACCTGCTTTGTTTTTGGAGATAAATAAGTTAGTTTTTTTTTGGTGTGTGCCTGCAAGTCACTAAGTGTGATTTGGTTTGGATGGCGTCGAGTGTAATTGTATGTCGTAAATTTGTCGTCAACAGTGTTTCTTTCAACAGAATTACACTCTTCCAAAAATCTTTGCGTTCCACAAACTCAATGCACAAAGACAATCTATCTGTATTTGAACACTCAATTTAAATTTATGACACATCACTTACATCCCAAAAGGACATTCAGAAGGACATAGACATCAAGTTACAAGATGGCGACAGGTCAAATGGCGACACAATCCCAATGTTGACAAGGTCAAACGGTGACACGTTTTACAAATCACAAATGTTTTACACGTTTACGGATCAAACAATCTGTACTGTACATCTACTGATAGTTTTAAAATATTTAAACAATTGTATTAATGGATCACACTGAGACTTTTCGATCACATTTACATAGATATAACCTTTACAAAATTTTTCAAGTACAAGAATTATAGTTTAAATAAAAAGACGAGCAACACACGTCTAAATTTTAGGTTCTTAAACAAAGCGAGCAACCCACGTCCACACATGTCAGGATCTTATATTTTGGCTCGTTTTGGGTAACCGTGTGAGACAGTAAAAAGTATAACGTATTCGACGAAAACACAGCAACACAAGTTCTATGGATTTATTGCCACATTAAATACGAAAAGTAATTACAACGATCTACATATATAATCACAACCACAAAACAGCTCATAGGTCTGACGCTCAAGATATCAAATGGGGTTCGGCTTTCAACCACGGAGATTCACACAAAACGCCTTGCTCTCGTCACACATGTCCTTCCAGTCTCCTGTCCCAGCTCGGTCTGAGCTATTCACGCACACTGCCCACTGCCTCTGTGGGGTCACGTGGCTTGCGTGCGTCTGTCGTCAGCCTGACCGCTGGTCGCGTGTCAGGTAGCAAGCTTGCCAGCCGACAACTCTTGTCCGCCGGGTGCCGTAACGATGTTGCTGCATAGCTAGGCTCTGACATTCATCTTTACTTCTCTTAATATTCGGGTTTCTTCTTATTTAATTTTTTTTTTTTTTAAAGTTAATTGTCGATGGAAGCGGTGGTCATTAGAATACCACCAGTAGTACACACATTACTGCATAAAGCAAAACCAGCTGGTTCAACAAACGACAATCCGCCAGTGTCGCTCCATGGACTTAACTCAGTATCTGGGCGACGGAACCATGTACATATTCGAGTTGTTCGTTTATATATTTATGATTATGTTGTTCTTGTTTCCTTTCCTGTTACTGAAGATTTGGGTCGAAACGTTCTCCAGTATCTGTGTGTTTTTATTCATCTGTGGAGCTTCTTAATTATATATCGAATTTTACTTTCAGTAGTTTCCCATTGCTTTCCGAACGACCGATGCTCATACCATCGAAATCAGCGCAAGGCGAACCTACTTCCAAACTGTCTGCATCTGATTTCGAACCCTCTACTTCCAAAAGTCGGGGAATTCTGAAACTGCGTTCACAAATCTCTGAATCACAGACCCCGACAAGAATACACTAGACAATAACTGAACGACATGGGCAAGAGCACACCATTGCTCAAAAAAGAAAACAATATAAATCCATAGATTATAATAATTTTACAAATAAATGTCTTTCCTAAATCTCTCAGTTACATCTCTGACAGTGATTTTCGTGCAAGATCTGTCATGCGAAACAAATCTGATACTTTCATTATATTTGCTGACATGGGCAAAAAGTAGAGTAATGCTGCTGTAATTGCAACAGTGTTGATGTATTTGGCGAGGAGAGGACTTCACTGCGGGGCATAAATTGCTTTGTCATTTAGCCTGACGAAGAGAAAATTACCAAGGTCTATCTCCGTCCAAATCTAGGATTGGCATTTATTGATAACATTCTTTTGTTCCTCTTATCGTTATCCTCCTCTCTCTCTCTCTCTCTCTCTCTGCTCTCTCTCTCTCTCTCTCTCTCTCTCTCTCTCTCTCTGTCTGTCTCTCTGTCTCTCTGTCTCTGTCTCTGTCTCTGTCTCTCTCTCTCTCTCTCATTCCGGCTCACATTCCCCTAAGTTACCGACGCGGAGAGAACCGCTACCGATTCTCACGCAACGTCACGTTACTCACGAGAGTATACGGGATTGCGGAGAATTTTGTGTAACCTCTAGACCAGGGAGATCGGCAATGGCAAACTACTGAAAGTAAAATTTGCTGAAAAATGCTAGTCTTGACTGCAACGTCCTGCAAGGGATATACAACATTTTAAAAAAAACAGACTCTTTTCGCCCATGTTTCCTTTATTCGAAGAAATATTGTTCTTTCCGTAGTTGTAGATTATGGTCTCCAGCTTCACGAGGGTAGGCAGAGGACCTCTTTTTGGGGGAGACATTGGCTGTGGTCATTGACCAGTATGGTCACTGCTAAGAAGGAAAGAAATGGCAAACTACCTTCTTTAAATAGGCCAAGAACATTTTGTTGTGCGATTGAGCTGATCCATAACTCTGGTGATCGAGCGAGACGGCAAATCATGACCGCTCACGCTTACCGGCATGTCACATGATAATGATTGTTGTTCTTTCTAACACTTGTTCTTACACATCGCCCAGATATGCTTCCTTCGAAATACATTGTTCTTTCTCTCTTTCTTTCACAATTCCCGTGTATGCTTCCTTCGAAATATATTGTTCTTTCTCTCTTTCTTTCACAATTCCCGTGTATGCTTCCTTCGAAGTATATTGTTCTTTCTCTCTTTCTTTCACAATTCCCGTGTATGCTTCCTTCCAAATACATTGTTCTTTCTCTCTTTCTTTCACAATTCCCGTGTATGCTTCCTTCGAAATATATTGTTCTTTCTCTCTTTCTTTCACAATTCCCGTGTATGCTTCCTTCGAAGTATATTGTTCTTTCTCTCTTTCTTTCACAATTCCCGTGTTTGCTTCCTTCCAAATATATTGTTCTTTCTCTCTTTCTTTCACAATTCCCGTGTATGCTTCCTTCGAAGTATATTGTTCTTTCTCTCTTTCTTTCACAATTCCCGTGTATGCTTCCTTCGAAATATATTGTTTTTTCTCTCTTTCTTTCACAATTCCCGTGTTTGCTTCCTTCGAAATATATTGTTCTTTCTCTCTTTCTTTCACAATTCCCGTGTATGCTTCCTTCGAAATATATTGTTCTTTCTCTCTTTCTTTCACAATTCCCGTGTATGCTTCCTTCCAAATATATTGTTCTTTCTCTCTTTCTTTCACAATTCCCGTATATGCTTCCTTCGAAGTATATTGTTCTTTCTCTCTTTCTTGCACAATTCCCGTGTATCCTTCCTTCGAAATATATTGTTCTTTCTCTCCCTCTTTCACAATTCCCGTGTATGCTTCCTTCGAAGTATATTGTTCTTTCTCTCTTTCTTTCACAATTCCCGTGTATGCTTCCTTCGAAATATATTGTTCTTTCTCTCTTTCTTTCACAATTCCCGTGTATGCTTCCTTCGAAATATATTGTTCTTTCTAACACTCTTTCTTGTATGTACATCGCACATGTATGCTTCCTTCGAATTATTATATATTGTTCTCTATCTCTTAATTTTTAATTAAACTTTTAATTCTATCTCTCTCTATCTCTTCAAGATGTAGATGATCAATGGGAAATGCTGAAGAATTCAATCAGTTCTGCAGCAGTAAAAAACTATTCCAAAATTAAAGAAAGTGGGCCGTAAGACATGGATGACTGAAGAAATTTTACAACTAATGGAAACAAGAAGACAGAACAAAAATAATCCTTCTAAATATGAAGAAATTCACAGAAAAGTCTGAACCTTATGTAGGGAGGCAAAAGAAACATGGCTTGAGAAAAACTGCGAAGAAATTGAAAAACAACACAACAGTAAAAATGCGAAATTAATGCACAACAGAATCCAGGAGCTTACACGTACATCAGCAGGCTGCCTAAAGACAAAAGATGGAAGAGTCATAAAAGAAAAAGATCAGATCTTACATGTATGGTCAGATTACGTGAAAAACCTTTATGACGACAACAGAGACGAACACTACGATGTTCAAAATAATAATGAAGGACCAGCAATTTTGAAGATGGAGGTTCAGAATGCTCTTAACCATATAAAATCTGGCAAGACCCCCGGTTCAGACAGTGACACAACAGAAATGATTAATGCTTTAGAAGAATATGGAATAAATAAAGTTACCAGTCTGCTTAGTACAATATATTATACTGGAAATATACCTCATGAATTATGTAATTCTGTATTTATTGCAATCCCAAAGAAATCAGGAGCCTTGGAATGTGATCAACATCGAACAATTAGTATAATGAGTCATATCACGAAGATTTTGCTAAGAATTATCATGCAAAGAATTCGGAGGAAAATATAACATGAAATAGGAGAAGAACAATGTGGGTTTGTAGAAGGAAAGGGTACAGTAAATGCTGTATATTTACTGAGAACCGTAATTGAACGATCTATAGAAGTAAACAAAGATCTACACCTTTGCTTTATTGACTACACAAAGGCTTTCGATAAAGTGAGACATGTCGACATGATAAGGATGCTTGAAGATCTACAAATTGATGGAAAAGACCTTAGACTTGTAAAGAAACATATATTGGAAACAACAAGCTGCCATAAGAGTTGATAATGAAGTAGGCCAATATCAGCCTATCAAGAGAGGTGTGAGACAGGGATGTGTAATGTCTCCAGATCTGTTTTCTCTATCAGTCGGTCTTTTCTCACTGTCGTTCTCTCTCTCTCTCTCTCTCTCTCTCTCTCTCTCTCTCTCTCTCTCTCTCTCTCTCTCTCTCTCTCTCTCTCTCTCTCTCTTGCTAAATGGGAGAAACAACGAGCAAGGCGTACAGGCAACCAACATGTGCAGACAGTACGACCCGACTGTACACATATTATAATAGGCGGCTCTCTAATGAAAGGTCTATACAGCGACCGGATGGCTACTACAGACAAAGACATTGTTTCCATAATTCCATTGCCTGGGGCTGGTGTTGACCGGCTAACAGACAAGATTAGGAGGTTGGCTGTAAATCTTAATGTAAAAATGGCAATCGTTCATATTGGTATCAATTACACCATAAACAACCAGCAAATCACAACATCTCAACTGCTGGCGCTCTTGAACGGATTACGTCACACTTTACCTAACTCGTCCATTTTCTTCTCCTCCATCATATCACCGAGTTATGGATTCCAGCGTCGTCTAGCTGACATAAATAACAACATATTGCAGAAGTTTTGTTCTCACAACAACATACAGTTCATCAACAACACACCGGTGTCTACTTCACAGTCTGGAGCACCTAAAAAGCGACTTTATAAGGATCAAGTACATTTGTCTACATTGGGCACCAGCTTGCTCGCCAAAGATATTAAATACCCAGAACGTACACAACCTACATCCAATACTGGATCGCGTAGGACACTTTTAGCTAGACCACCTCAAACTCATGCCAGACGACATACTGCCGCCACATCAAGTACCAATAGGCCAGAAGAGAGCAGACCACTCATAAACTCGGCACCTGATATCCAAGCCAGACGGAACATTTCCACCACACCAAATCCGTACAATACGCCTTCTTACACGCAGGAGGGTGATAATTATGAAGATACGTTCCCTCTTCTCCACAGCAAGGATCAATCCAGTAGTAACAACAACGTGCCACCACAGCCTCCTGTTAGCCACGAATCAGGGCCTGTAGAAATTGTAACCCAGAGTTGTTATACCTCACACGGTTTAGCCCAGCTTCACTTCGTCAGGCACTTATGATGTCGCTGTACCAAGGATCAACACAGCCTGGTATTTACTAGCAATTCAGCACAAAGCAACACCGGATCTCGGTACAAGAAAGAGCCTCACCTAGAAAGTTTATGCGCATACTTGGTTATTGATTTATATAGCAACGTATTAGATTGTACGTGGCTGTAAACATTGACTCGTATTGAAGTCACAGAGATTGACACTTAGTTAGATATCTTTTATAATACTTTTTATCGCGTTTATACTCTGAGTGAGGGGATCTTCACTGATCATCCTTACTTATCTTTATACTGTTGTGTGTGTGTGTGTGTGTGTGTGTGTGTGTGTGTGTGTGTGTGTGTGTGTGTGTGTGTGTGTGTGTGTGTGTTCGTTTATATATTGATAGAGATATTACTGTTTATCTGTACTTTAAAGTGTGTATTTGTTATAAAGGACGTAAGTTGTATTCATTTTGTGTTTAACAATATTCATGATTACGCATTGTTAAAATGTCCAATAAGTATGAACACTGGCTCAGTAATAATGGGCTCAGAATCGGGCATTTAAATATCTGCCATCTATTAGGGACGCTGCCTGAACTATCACTTATAGTTAATCAAAATTTGCACATGTTCGGCGTTAGCGAAAGTCGATTAAATAGCAATATCTCAGATGATGACATCGCTATCAGAGGCTTTAAAACCATTAGAATAGATCCCTATCAGAAACAAGAGACGGGTATTACAGTTTATATTTCTAAATCGCTTATCGCCCACCGTAGGCTAGATTTTGAAACCTGTGAGATTGAGTGTGTAGGGCTTTAGGTTAAGCTTTATCGAAACCCCAGTGCAGCAAATATCTGATATGAAAAATTCACCACTATGATGGATGTAGTCTTTAGTAAAGCTAGAGAAATAATACTGCTAGGCGACTTCAACATAGACACTAACAAATCAAACAAAACATGGGAAAACATAATAGAGTCATATAACTTCCAACAGTTTGTCAAACAAGCCACTAGAATAACAAATTCATCTGCAACTCTTATAGATCATATCTATACTACGTGTGCAGACAACATCACAGAATGTACTGTACCTATAAATGCAATGAGCGATCACTACCCAGTATGTTGCACGTGGTCGAAAAGAGGTACCAAAACTCCCAAACACAAACATATAAGTATAAAATATAGAAATTACAAAACCTTCAATCAAGATGCCTTCTTACAAGACTTACTCAACTCATCTCTGGACTATGTTTACCAGCTTCCTGACCCAGATGATGCTCTGGACAACTGGCTGAAGACCTTTCTATGCGTATTTGATAAGCATGTTCCATTTAAGGAAGTTCGTGTTAAACATCACACTAAGCCCCAGTGGATCACACAGGAGGTAGTTGAACTTATAAGAGACAGGGACAGGGCACATAAAAATAGAGATCTAACTGTGTACCGTAGTCTGAGAAACAAAGTTCAATATGTTATTCGAAAGGAAAAGAAAAACTATTTTAAGAACTTAATAATAGATAAAACCAACACTAAAGATATATGGAAAGCAATTAATACCTTGACAAACAAACACAAATCATCACAATCGTTACCATAAAATCAGGTTACATGTGATCAATTCAGTAGTTTCTTTCAGTCTGACATAAACCAACTGAAGGCCGCAATACCAGATGTGCCTCATGGCATATCTTTATTATCATCATTCTGTGAGAGCAAATGCTATGGAGACATTTCCACAAACATACCGCTAATGACGACCACTGAAGTATTTACTCATCTCATTAGCCTAAAAAGCAATAACTCATCAGGACTAGATGGAATCGGTAATCGGATCCTTCGCTATGCTGCACCGGCGATCTGCGAGTCACTAACTTTTATATACAATCAATGTCTCACCAAAGGCCACTTCCCACCAGCCTTTAAAATCGCTAAAGTGTATCCTCATTTAAAAGCTGGTTCATTAGACGATTGTATCATGAGTAATTATAGGCCAATTTCCATATTATCCTCTTTATCCAAACCGCTAGAAAAGCACATCCACAAAACAACACTAGAGCACTTAGTTCGCCACAAACTAATAGCTGACTGTCAGTCAGGTTTTCGGCCAAAATATTCCTGCCATACGGCCCTAACAATCATGATAGAAAACTGGCATCAAAATATTAACAACAATACTCTATGTGGAACGATGTTTATAGACTTTATAAAAGCATTCGATATGATAGATCATAATATCCTAATTAAAAGACTAGAAACAATGAAAGTAAGCTTTAATATAGTGGCATTAATAAACGCATTTTTATTAGACAGAAAACAAGTAGTATCACACAATAAATCTCTATCCCAAGCTATTACCATTAATATTGGAGTACCTCAGGGGTCTATTCTTGGCCCTCTGTTATTTGCCATTTATATAAATGATTTTCCCTTATACATGTCATCGTCCTGCGATTTATTTGCAGACGACTGCACAGTATATACAAACGCTATTGATCGTAATGTGGTAGAATTATCCTTGCAACAGGAAATAAATAGTGTAGTTAACTGGAGTCATGCAAACCGCATGCAAATTAACATTTCTAAAACAAAATCCATGTTAATAGGAACGAGGCAAAGACTTCACACTCTAAACTCGCAGGTAACTCTTCAGCTGCACATTGGTAGCACACCTATAGAAAGTGTAACCGAGCACAAGGCACTGGGCCTTATCATAGATCAAAATCTATCCTTTAATTCCCATGTTCATACTCTAGTTAAACAAATAACCAAAAAAGTATACCAACTTGCCAAAATTAAAACCTTCCTCGACGAAAACACAAGAAAGATATTCTACACTTCCCACGTACAAACACATATTGATTATTTCTCCACAATCTGGGATGGATGCTCCAAATCAAAAACAAAACGCCTTTATTCGCTCCAGAAAAGGGCAGTGCGTCTAATCGATGGTGATAAGTTTACAGACAATTCTAACCTACATGAACGTCTTCAGTTACTGCTACTCCACAAATGCCTACTTTTTAATAAGGCTAAGCTAACTCACAAAATCCTATTTAAAAATGCCCCAAGCTACCTTTGGCCATTGTTTAAATATAACGCAAGACTTAGTGAACGACTAAATATACTTCATGTCCCTAAACCTAGGATAGACCTATATAAAACAAGATTAGCATACTCTGCCACTCAGTTGTGGAATAATCTTTCACAAGAAATCAAAGACACCACCAATCATTATACATACAGTCGCAACCTGTTTGAACACTACCTCAGAACAGACTACATGCCCCCTTAAATTTAAAAAAAAACAGCAACAAAGACAATAATAATGTTAAATTATCTCGAACGACAACTAGCAACAAATAAAAAAAACATTCCCATATGTGTGGCACGTTACACCTCCCTTAGGTATTTATAATGCCCATGTTAAGCATTGCCTCAACGAGCCATGTATTATTTATTATTTTTCGTGCGTTATTGTTCTTTTGTTGTCAAAGAATTGCTTCATAAGAGATGTTGAATGAAAGAATGTATGAGAGGAAATAGAGAAGAAGGGCAGAATGTCAGACAGGCCTGCGCGCCCAATTCTTAACCCTTTGAAAATAAAGATTTTCGTTCGTTCGTTCGTTCTCTTTTCTCATAGGCAGTGCTCACCATTTTCATATTCTCTCTCCTCTCTGTTTCTTTTTCTTTCCAATCTGTCTCCTCATACTGTCATTATCTTTCTTCTCTTTCTTTCCTCTCTCTCTCTCTCTCTCTCTCTCTCTCTCTCTCTCTCTCTCTCTCTCTCTCTCTCTCTCTTTCTCTCTCTCTCTCTCTCCCTCATCAGTATTCTCCGTGTTCTAAACTATACCACGCTTCCGTGGTGATTGTTACCCTTCTATTGTTAACTCTAATCCAGCCTGTTCTTGTCGACTGTAACTTGCACCGTATATCATGTGTTGGTACATGGCATCCTTTTCTCTTTCGTATCTCTCTTTCTTTCTGTCTGTCTCCTCAAACTGTCATTCTAGTACTCTCTATTATCTCTTCTTTCTCCATATCCTCCTCCTCTCACTGCCATTATCTCTCTCTCTCTCTCTCTCTCTCTCTCTCTCTCTCCATCTGTCTCATCCAAATGCCATTCTCGCACCCCACTTTCACATCGATAACATGCCAGTAGAAAGTGTAATTGAGCAAAAAACATTAGGCCTAATCATTGATAGAAACCTAACCTTTAATTCCCATGTTCAAGCGCTCATTAAACAAACAGCGAAAAAAGTCTATCAACTCGCCAAGATTAAAAACTTCCTTGATGAGGACACAAGGAAATTATTCTATACTTCTCATATACAGACACACTTTGACTACTGCTCTACAATCTGGGACGGTTGTTCTAATTCAAACACCAAGCGACTTTACTCACTCCAGAAACGGGCCATGAGTCTAATTTATAGCAAACATTTATCTGACAATCCTAGCCTGTATAAACGCCTTCAGTTACTACCATTCCGCAAAGGCCTGCTTTTCAATAAAGCTAAACTAATTCACAAAATCCTTCAAAGGAATGCCCCAAATTACCTTTGGCCTTTGTTTAAATATAATGCTAGACACAGTAAACGTTTAAATATACTACACATTCCGAAGCCTAGGATTGACTTATACAAAACAAGCTTAACGTACTCTGCATCTCAGCTGTGGAACAATCTTCCACAAGAAATCAAAGACATCACCAATCCCTATTCATATAATCGCAAATTATTCGAACACTATCTCAGTACGGATTACCTTCCCCCTTAATAATTGAGATAATAATAATAATAACAAAACCCTAGTATAACAGCCAATCACCTTTTTGTAGGCCAGTATATTCCACATGGCTAATAACAAGTGTCAGACCATTATCTAATATTACTGTGTCGTGTAGTTTTGATGTTTGCATTTTGCCCATGCCTTTATAATGCATATCTTTTATATTGTTACTGTTCTTTGTTAGCCTTGAATGATGTGTGAATGAAATAATGTATGAAAGAGAGTGATAGAAGGGCAGAATGTTAGACGGGCCTGCGTGCCCAATTCTTAACCCTTTGAAAATAAAGTTTGTTCGTTCGTTCGTTCGTTCGTTCTGCCTATTGTCTCTTTCTCTCTTTTACTTTCTCTCTCTCTCTCTCTCTCTCTCTCTCTCTCTCTCTCTCTCTCTCTCTCTCTCTCTCTCTCTCTCTTTTTTTTTTTTTTCTCCACTCACCACTCTTTCGTTGCCCTATCATCCTTTTTTGTATATCTTATAAATCTCCCTTCTGCTTCTTTTTCATTTGTTAATCATTTTCTCTTACACGGGTCTTTTGCTATTGTTTATATCTCTCAAATTTTTCAAAGTTCTATTGTTATAAATTTCGTATTCTCCAATATTTAGATGTATTCACAACTCACATGCCTTTCCTTCTTATAAAACGATCTTAACTCTCTACATTGTTTACCGTCAGATGTTCACGATCAATTGTTCACTGTCAAATTTCACCATCAGAAGTTCACCGTCAAATGTTCATCTTCAGATGTTCACCTCTAGATGTTCACCTTCATATGTTCACCATCATTTGTTCGCCGTCTATTCTTCACCATCAGATATACACCATCATATGTTCACCTTCATATGTTCACCGTAATTTGTTCGCCGTCAGAGGGGGTGGAAACTCAAGAATGTAGTGATCATCTGACTGGAAATGTCATCCAAAGTAGAACTTCTACAGTCAAGACCCGACAACGACCTCTTGTGGCGGAATGGCACATCTTGCAAGGACCACGCCTCTCAGCAATAGCTATGGTCAGGAGGGAGGTCCAGCCTTAATAGAAAGAGCCCAGAGGAAGAGCTGGCTTCTGTTCGGAGCGTGCAGGAGTGTAGATCCGCAAGCGGTGAACGGGGCACGAAGAAGGCAACATGGCAGCAAACACATCTAGTGACAGGGCATAGCTAGCCACCGAGGTTGAAGTGAAGGCTGCGGCTAACTGCCGGGAAAAGGGGTTGGCTTTTCCACGGTCAGCCACGGTGCAGTGTCAACGCTGGTAGTAGATGCACCAGATGCTCGATGCTCGGCCCCGCTGGTGGGTTGGCTTCTGTGCAGACACATTTGCTTTGCGAGTCGATAAAGCAAATGTCTCAGTGAATACGCTCGACAGGGTAAAACCATCCGCGAGGCATGACCCAGACGGGCCCGCCCCATGACAGTGTAAATAAGTAAAGGGGCAGAAGAATTCGGCGAAAGGGGGTGGGGGTCCACTTTTGGTGACCAGTAGTGTCCTGTCGTCCTTGCTCCAACAGTTTTTTACCACTGCTTCGATATTTTTGAGCAATCAATTATTGTGCGTCGAATACAACATATGAAATGCGTTTTGTTTGTGAACTCTATTATCTTATATATAAAAGGTAATCTCCGTCTTTATGTATGTATGTATGTATGTATGTATGTATGTATGTATGTATGCCCTTTATTTGTTCGCGAACGGCCCATCCGATTGAGATGAAATTTTCTACACGCCTTCCTTTCATTCCAGCGCTGCCAACTGTGATATTTTGTTAGTGTGAAATCGCCTGCTTACTCAGTATTATTTCATTTTTCATTTTTCATTATAATTTCATATATCTCAGGGGACCTAACTCTGTAAAAGTTATTTCAAGGGGCATAACTTTTCTGTATAACTTATAGTCATATTGTGGCATCGTTTTCAAAGATTTATAAACTCTTTGTCCATAGTTATGTACCGGCATATGAGTTATAATAAATGATGATACAATTTGTAAGGCATTTTCAAAGTTTTCATAAAAATAATGCACAATGCATAACATTGTAACTCATCTTTTTTTGCTTAAGAAGTTACTGTAGTCATGCAGGTGATTAGAAAGAGTTTTCATTAAAAATAATGGATGGTGTGTGGAAGGACATTCTTTTAAGTTACTTTTTGTTGTTGTGTGAATTTAATGAGAACTTATATGACTACTTATATGAATTAAATGAGATGCTCCCCACCAGGGACTGGGCGAAGCCGGACAGGGTCAGGCAGACAGATAGACAGACAGACAGACAGATAGACAGTCGGGAACAGGAACTTATATGACTACTTATATAAATTAAATGAGATGCTCCACGCCAGGAGCTGGGCAATGCCGGGCCGGGTCAGACAGACAGACAGACAGACAGACAGACAGACAGACAGACAGACAGACAGACAGACAGACAGACAGACAGACAGTCGGTAACGGGAACGAGAACTTATATGACTACTTATATGAATTAAATGAGATGCTCCCCACCAGGGTCTGGGCGAAGCCGGGCAGGGTCAGCTAGTTATAAATAAGTAAATGTTACGTGAAGCCGAATTCAACCTTCTGTGACCTCTCGCCTGCACATGGTTTCCTGAAGACTGATTAACTCTATTTTCCACTCATACTGGTATGTCATTCGCAATTCGATTTGCTAATTGTAGTTCCGTTATGCCTATGTAAGTTGTTTGACACTCACACTAGAATTGATTAATGCAGTTTGATTTTGTGTACGGAGACAATGGTTCTTTCACAGCTGGAGTAGGTATCGGAGTGGTTTTATATCTGATTATTGATTCACAAGTAAAGAATGTTTGTCTTACTGCTGTTGTATATCTGATCATTGGTTCAGCAGCAAAGAATTTTTGTCTTACTGCTGCTTTAAAGTAATTGTGTATTCATTTCATTACGTCGTTCCCTCGAAAGGTCAGCTGAAGACACTCTTGAAGTGTGTTGACCGTTGATGCTGTGGGGGTAGATTTTGGCGGCTGGTTGTGACGCTTGATGAAAGAGTTGGATGTATATTAGATTTTATAGTCTGATGAAGGATGTCTAGTTCTTTCTTTAGTAAGTCATCAAAGCAAATCTTCCTAGCCTCGATTAAAACGGGTCCGCACCAACTCACGCTTGCATAGGATGCGTGCAATTATTTATGGCGCCTGTGTCTCTAGTGCAGTCAACCCTAGTATTTTTTTATTGGTTGTGATTTACAGAGACAACACTAGTTCAGCAGTTTGTCATTGCTTTCTGAGCGGCCGAAAGGTTTATACCATCGAAATCAACACACGGTGGTCGGTTTCCAAAACGCCCGCAGGTGATTTGGGGACCACGTCTCGGTGTGTTCGGGAATTGTGAAACCGGGCTTCCATTTCCACAAAAGTCACAGTGTTACAAACATTTATCATTCTCTCCATCGTTAGCTCTCTCTCTCTCTCTCTCTCTCTCTCTCTCTCTCTCTCTCTCTCTCTCTCTCTCTCTCTCTCTCTCTCTACCTTCTCTCTCTCTCTATCTCTTTCTTTCTCTCGCTTATCTTTTTCTACCTCTCACTTTCGCTATCACCTTTTTCTCTACAATCTCTCTCTCCTATCTTTGTCCCTTCTCTCTTTTCCTTCTCTATCTCCCTTCTCTCCACCCTTCGCTCTCCGTTCTCTTTCCTTTCTATCTTTCCATTCTTTCTCCCTCGCCTTCTCTCTCTCTCTCTCTCTCTCTCTCTCTCTCTCTCTCTCTCTCTCTCTCTCTCTCTCTCATTTGTCTCTTTCCCTTCTCTCCCTTCTCTCTCTTTGTTCTTTCTCTTCCTTCTCTCTCCCTTCTCTCTCTCTCTCTCTCTCTCTCTCTCTCTCTCTCTCTCTCAGTTCTCCTCCCTTTCTATCTTTCTCTTCTTTCTCTCTCTTCATCTTTCTCCTATCTCTCTCCCCCTCTTTCCTTTCTTTCTCCCCCTTCTTTCTCTCTCTTTACCTTCTCTCTTTCCCTTCTCTTTGTACTGTTCTCTTTTTTCTCTCACTCTACAGTCGCTCTCTCGTCTTTCTCCCTTCTTCTCTCTTACTCGCCTTCCTTATCTCTCTCTTTCCTCTCTCTCTCTCTCTCTCTCTCTCTCTCTACCTTTCCTCTCTCTCTCTCTTTCTTTTCTCTCTCCTTTATCTCTCTCTATCCTCATTCTCTCTCTTCCTTTTCTCTTTCTCCTTTCTCCCTCTCTCGTTTCTTTCTCTCTGCCATCTTTCGCTCACTTTACATTCTCTCTCTCTTTTCTCTCTCTCCTTTCGCTCTCTCCTTTCTTTCTCTCCCTTCTTCCTCTCTCTCCAATCTCTCTCCCTTCTCTTTCTCACTTCTCTCTTGTCTCTCCCCCGCCTATCACACCCTCTCTTCCTTCACTCTTTTTCTCCCTTTTCTCTCTTTCTTTCTTCTCTCTTTCCTTCTGTCTTTCCTTTCTCTTTCTCCCTTCTTTCCCTCACTCTCTGTGTCTCATGTTTCCTTATATGTGTGTTTGTATTGTGTTTGTGTGCATGTGTGTTTGTGTGTGTGTGTTCACTAATTTCTGTAGCTGCTCTAGATTCATTACCCTCTGTGTCCGCTGATTTATCGTCATCTGTCGTGCCTGTGTGGAACATTCTCCCTTACAGAACAAATATTTCTGGTCTCTCCTAACTGCCTCTCTCTCTCTCTCTCTCTCTCTCTCTCTCTCTCTCTCTCTCTCTCTCTCTCTCTCTCTCTCTCTCTCTGAGAGTGGACGAATCTGTCCCTCCCCTCTCCAACAGACCAGGCGGATGTGAAAGAATGGAACTGGGATATTACATCAACGTAAAGCCATATACTGTGGCGTATCGAATTGGGACATTACATCTAAGTAAAGCTATATTATGTGGCGTAGGAATCTGGGACATTACATCTAAGTAAAGCCATATTCTGTGGCATAGGAAACTGGGACATTACATCTAAGTAAAGCCATATTCTGTAGAGTAGGAATCTGGGACTTTACATCTAAGTAAAGCCATATTCTGTAGAGTAGGAATCTGGGACTTTACATCTAAGTAAAGCCATATTCTGTAGAGTAGGAATCTGGGACATAACATCTAAGTAAAGCCATATTCTGTAGCATAGGAATCTGGGACATTACATCTAAGTAAAGCCATATTCTGTAGCATAGGAATCTGGGACATTACATCTAAGTAAAGCCATATTCTGTAGAGTAGGAATCTGGGACATTTCATCTAAGTAAAGCCATATTCTGTAGAGTAGGAATCTGGGACATTTCATCTAAGTAAAGCCATATTCTGTAGAGTAGGAATCTGGGACTTTACATCTTACTAAAGCCATATTTTGTGGCGTATTGAACAGGGACATAACATCTAAGTAAAGCCATATTCTGTAGCATAGGAATCTGGGACATTACATCTAAGTAAAGCCATATTCTGTAGAGTAGGAATCTGGGACTTTACATCTAAGTAAAGCCATATTCTGTAGAGTAGGAATCTGGGACTTTACATCTAAGTAAAGCCATATTCTG
>JACEFZ010026351.1:0-10000 GCA_014155875.1 Cepaea nemoralis | reverse complement strand
AGATATGATCACAAAAGCCACACGGCATGAACTAGAAGAAGGTACACGGCTTACTTTATCCTCAATGCAAAGTCCTTTGAATAACACGGATTCATCCATTCATCAGTCAGTATCTCCATATAGCCATGTATTTGTCCATCAGTCAATATCAATTAATTAATCAAGTGCCGTCTCCACAATGAAGGTTCGCTGCAAAGGTTCTCCAGCACTCTTTGTCTCTCGCCTTGATATTACATTCTGTCAGACTGATGTTCGTCCATCTCTTGATGTTATCTGCTCACTTATATTGTTGTCTACCTCTTGCTCGCGTGCCTTCAATCGTACCCTCCAGTTTATAAGAGTTCTATGTCTTTTGTCGTCAACAGAATGTTTCCTTTGCTTCTTTTTTTTTTTTTTTTTTGGTTAACTTTCTTTCATCAACTCTCTTTTCCTTCCCAGTTTTTCAAGAACCTCTGATTTCGATTGTTTTTGTTTCCATGAAATAAGACATATTCTTCTGTATATCCAACTCTTTTTCGACTTTCTAATCCCTTTGTTCATTGTCCAGGCTTCCGCGCCACATAGTAGTGTTGAACCACATAACATATGAAATTCTTATTTTTATGTGTTGGTAATCTCTCTTGATGTTTATACTGATTTCATGATGTTGAAAACATTTTTTGCCATTCCTATTCCTTCTGCCATCACCTGTTATTACACGTCCAAAATTGGGGAAACTTGTTGTTAGTCAGTATATCTTTCACCATATACCCTTAGATTTGTGCATCGGTCAATTTGTCTTTCACCCCCACATTCTCCGATTTATCCATCAATTAGTCTTTCACCATATACCACCTGATTTGTCCATAAGTCAATTTGTCTTTCACCCCACATTCGCCGATTAGTCCATCAGTTAATTTGTCTTTCACCCCACATTCGCCGATTAGTCCATCAGCTAATTTGTCTTTCACCCCACATTCGCCGATTAGTCCATCAGTTAATTTGTCTTTCACCCCACATTCTCCGATTAGTCCATCAGTTAATTTGTCTTTCACCCCACATACTCCGATTTATCCATCAGTTAGTCTTTCACCATATACCACCTGATTTGTCCATCAGTCAATATGCCTTTCACTCCATATTCTCGATTAGTCCATCAGCCAATATGCTTTTGACCCCACATTATCGTATTTGTCCATCAGTCAATATGTCTTTCACCCCACAGTCTCGCAATTGTCCATCAGTCAATATAACTTCCACCCCACATTCTCGTAATAGTCCATCACTCAATATCTCTTTCGCCCCACGTTCTCGTATTGACCAGTCTGTCAACATTTCTAACACTGAAACACAGTGGATTCCTCTGTCTGTCCGTCAGTGGTAACTTCAGATCATGACTGGCCCGATGACCAGCTGTGGCAGATTGTGTCACTGTTATTAAATGATCATTGTCTCCTGAACTGAACTATGCCTGATCATTTCCATTGATCAATCGTCAATTGATTCCGCTCAGGTGCCCGGTTCAGTTAACATAATCGTTTCATCCTCATTAATATTTTTTTTTCTGTCCAAACGGATTTCCGTTTCTGTGTTTCATTTACTTTATCTTTGACTCTCTCTCTCTCTCTCTCTCTCTCTCTCTCTCTCTCTCTCTCTCTCTCTCTCTCTCTCTCTCTCTCTCTCTATCTATCTCTCTCTCTCCTATCTCTTATAGTGTCAGTCTCTGTATTTGTATATGACTATTTCTCTCTGCCGCTCTATCTGTCATTTTCTCTCCTTTTGAACTACAATCTTTGTCCTCGTGAATCTTTCTGTCTTTCTGTGTGGGTGTTTCTTTCTGTATGCACTGTCCTCCCTGTTTCTTCTCTAGGCTGTATATTCTCTTTTTCTATATGACTTCTCTCTCTCTCTCTCTCTCTCTATCTCTCTCTCTCTCTCTCTCTCTCTCTCTCTCTCTCTCTCTCTCTCTCTTTCTCCTTTATGGGTTTCTATATTTCCATGTCTTTCTCTTTCTCAGTTATGTGTTTCAGATTGTTCTCTCTCTCTCTCTCTCTCTCGCTCTCTCTCTCTCTCTCTCTCTCTCTCTCTCTCTCTCTCTCTCTCTCTCTCTCATTTATGGGTTTCTATATTTCCATACCTTTCTCTTTCTCGGTTATGTGTTTCAGATTGTTCTCTCTCTCTCTCTCTCTCTCTCTCTCTCTCTCTCTCTCTCTGTCTGTTCCTATATGGGCTGCAGTATCTTCTTTTATTTTATCTTAGACAAACAATGCAATATATGCACTACGGACACTAATAGAAAGGCCAATAGAGAAACGGAGAGACATACATTTGTGCTTCATAGATTATACTAAGGCACTTGATGGAGTAAAACATGTTGAGCTGATTAAAATGTTGGAAGATATCAACATTGATGAGAAAGAGTTAAGAATAATAAAGAATATTTACTGGAACCAAGTAGCAGGAATTAAAATTGGAAATAAAGAGGGTAGTTACGAACACATAAAGCTAGGAGTACGACAGGGATGTGTCTTGTCACCAGATCTCTTTTCCCTATATAGAGAAGGAATAATGAGAGAGATCAAAGAGATGCCAGGAATACTAGTTGGAGGTTATAATATAAATAATATACGCTATGCAGATGACACAGTATTGGTGGCAGATAAGTCAACAGACCTACAACAATTGTTGGACACTGTAGTAACAGAGAGTGCAAGGAAAGGCCTCTCCTTGAATATCAAGAAAACAGTAACAATGGTAATATCAAAGAAAGTGGTGACACCAAAATGTGACATAGAAATAGAAGGAAAAATTCTTAACCAAGTGGATAATTTTAGATACCTAGGGACATTTATAACATCAGATGGAAGATGTACAACAGAGATTAAGAGCAGAATAGGGCAGGCAAAAGACGCATTTCAGAAAATGAAGAGTATCTTGTGCAATAAATCACTATCACTGAGTGTAAGAAAGAGAGTGCTGAAATGCTATGTAGAACCAGTTTTGCTGTATGGCAGTGAATCTTGGAATATAAATGAACACATTAAGAAGAAATTAGAAGCAACAGAGATGTGGTTCCTGAGACGAATGTTGCGAATTCCTTGGACTGCCAGAGTAACTAACAACGACTGCCTGAAACAGGTTAATGAAACTAAAACATTATATACAACAATAAGAAAGAGACAAACAGCTTTCTTTGGTCATGTGATGAGAAGAGAGGCATTGGAGAACATCGTAACAACTGGAAAGATCGAGGGGAAGAGAGGCAGAGGCAGACCAAGAGAAATTATGCTGGATGGATTGAGACGGTGGCATGGAGGAATATCAGCAGCAGAGTTGATCCAGAAAACCAAAGACCGAGATCTATGGAGAGCCATGAACGCCTACGCCAGCCGGCACGGCACTTGATGATGATGATATGTAATACAGAAAGAAACAAACACACAAACAAACAAACAAAGAATCTAGGACATACGCAAGCAAAGAAAAAAGAAACAAATACAGACAGACAGACAGACAGACAGACAGACAGACAGACAGACAGACAGACAGACAGACAGACAGACAGACAGACAGACAGACAGACAGACAGACAGACAGACAGACAGACAGACAGACAGACAGACAGACAGACAGACAGACAGACAGACAGACAGACAGACAGACAGACAGACAGACAGACAGACAGACAGACAGACAGACAGACAGACAGACAGACAGACAGACAGACAGACAGACAGACAGACAGACAGACAGACAGACAGACAGACAGACAGACAGACAGACAGACAGACAGACAGACAGACAGACAGACAGACAGACAGACAGACAGACAGACAGACAGACAGACAGACAGACAGACAGACAGACAGACAGACAGACAGACAGACAGACAGACAGACAGACAGACAGACAGACAGACAGACAGACAGACAGACAGACAGACAGACAGACAGACAGACAGACAGACAGACAGACAGACAGACAGACAGACAGACAGACAGACAGACAGACAGACAGACAGACAGACAGACAGACAGACAGACAGACAGACAGACAGACAGACAGACAGACAGACGAACGATATGGTTAATTAGAAATAGTTTACCGGGCTAGTTAGACCCGTGGAAGAATACACTTAATCCCGCCTCTTTCATTAAGGAATTCCATCTTCTAACATAATACCTCAACTACAACAACCGCTTCTCATCATGCTCAACCACAACCTTCAGTGATGGCAACTGAACAATGCGAAAGCTTTGTTTAATCCCACTAAACAATAGATGGGAAAGTGCGTAAGAAACTGCAGATGTTTTCATGTGAGTAGAAAATATGCCCTTTCAAGAAGACGTGAAACAATGAAGAAATGATGAGGGGATGAAGCAGAAAGTAATTACAGTCAGTGTATTGTGTGTTTGTCTTTTGACATATCTTGTGTTATCTCTTTCATTTTTACATCCTCTGCATTGTTTGTTCCGTGTCTGTTATTGTAAGCTTTATTGCTTTTTATATTGCTACTAGGGGAACAAATGCATCCATACGACAAGAGCTGAATATTAAAGAAGGTTGGCTACTAAAGACGATAATACAAAGAGAATTGAAATATATTGGTCACTTGAAACGCTATGAAAGGTTGCAGAGAACAATAATGTAAGGGTATATACCCGGGAAGAGAGAAGGCCAAAGAGAAGATGGGTGCAGGATGTCGCGGATGATCTACAAATAGGTGTATCCGACGCGGGACATCTTGCTTATGATGTTTTTCTGAAAGTTGTTGTAGGACAAGCTACTGAATGAATGAATGAATGAATGAATGAATGAATAATTGAATGAATGAATGAATTAATTAATTAATTAATTAATTAATTAATTAATGACAAGGGAAGCAAGTTTCTAGCAGGCGTTGCCGGCACTCTTCCGAATTCCGGTCCCAAATAGTTCTGCAGTGAATAAGTGATTAGGGTTAGGGTTAGGGTTAGGGTTAGGGTTAGTTAATAAAATTATTCACTGCAGAACTATTTGGGACCGGAATTCGGAAGAGTGCCGGGGTTGCCTATCCGCTCGGAGTTCGTATTTGAATCTCATGGCCCAGTGATCATGTGTTTAAGGCTGGGATTTTTTTGTTTAAATAGTGAGGTGTTAACAATTAGGCGGTTCCAACTGGTATTGTGCAAACAGAAAGAGTTCGTGTTAAATTTGAAATTATCATGAGAATAACAGATGCTGCACATTCGAACACTACCCGCGACTATGTGTTTTCATTGTTTCACCTTAAGTATTATTTATTTATTCACTTTGTATGATATATACCTCTGCAGTATGCACCTGCCGAGACAACACAGGCCCACCACAGTATAACCACGGAGTCGTGCAGTACCATGGCTAGGACATTTGCCTTGCGGTCTGGGTGTCATGAGTTAGAGTTCACTTCGCGACAGGTGTTTTATGTGTATCTGGGCTGCTGTGTTCACTTAGCCTAAGGTGGGTACCAGAAAATTGAGTTAAGTTAAAAACCGACATCACTGCAATCAGGACATTCCCATACGTGCTCCATCCCCTCGTTCAACAGCCAGCGAAGAGTCACACTACTAATCGTTCCCACCGCTATCTGATTAAAAGTTCCCCTGGTCTTCCCTCTCAGTTTTGAGATTCTTCTAGAACCCCTGCCGATCGCACGCAATCTCATTCTTTCCACGTGTGGCTATTCAATCTGTTCCTCGGCCTTCTCCACCTGGTCCCACAAGCGCACGACCACCTCCCCCTTGTTCATAGGCAATCAGCCACCAAGAGGTGCATTCCCTGCTAGCCTATTAGCCTGTTCATTGCCCCGCACGCCCGCATGGCCAGGGCAAAATATCCATACAATTTTCACAATCTGTGACCTCTGAAGCGACGAGAGCCATTCCACACGAAACATTCCTTTCTCCACCTTGCTAAGCATACTCTTTGAATCCGTAATGAATACAACGTTTGTTGCAGTAGTCTCCTCTAGCCACCGGAATGCCGCTATTACTGCCTCCACCTCCATTCTCATGCTGGAGGTCGTAGTCTCATATGCCAGACTCTCCTTTTTCAAGACTCGTCTATTAGCCTTTGCAATAAAGCCTCAGCCACTACGTCTGTTTCTCACCACTGACCCATCGGTGTAGAAGACTGTCACCTTGATGTGTGTTGCTCTGGATCAGCTGTTGCACTTCAAACTCAGTGCGACCCGCTGCGGAACCAGAAAATGTCATGGGAAGTGGAGACGGCCGTCGAAATATAGACCATATTTTACCTGGAGTACTGATGGGTTTATACAAATACAGCACCATATACCTGGCCCACCTCTAGGCTTGTACCGGGGTCCTGTACTGTGGTCCTGTACCGGAGTCCTGTACCTGGGTCCTGTATCATGGTTCTGTACTTACTTGACTTACTACAATATATCTGACCCATCTCTAGACTTGTGCCACGGTCCTGTACCGAGGTCCTGTATCATGGTTCTGTACTTACTTGACTTACTACAATATACCTGACCAACCTCTAGATGTGTACGGGGCCATGTACTTACTCGACTTATTACAATGTAACCGTGAGCTACAGTTGGGCTTTGGCAGACTTCGTCTTCTAGTTACAGTTAGTTGCATGTCATCCGCAGGACGTCACACTCAACCCCGTCATTTACTGGCTGTTTAACATTTTCGAGGCAATTTAATATTAAGTCTTTTGCCATCGTATTCTGAAGGCCGACGCTCATACCTTTGTGGAAATCGGCGCTTGACAGCTGTCTGTCTACAGAAATACCACACGTGAGGAAATATAACAAGATCATCATTTATATTTTCTTTGAAAATGTAAGATTGAGGAAAATTATGAGAGATGGTGCATCTCACTGTCATTTATCCAGGATTGTCTCTGTGTTCTTCGTCTCATTACCATTTCGTAGAGCATGACCTTTGGGACGCTGAGATGACGTGTGACATGCCCAAACCTGGCAGGCACTCCGAGTGTCATCACTGAGTTTCATAAGTGAGTTTCAACATTGAGTTTCTCCATAGTTTCATCATTGAACTTCACCACAGGTTCATCATTGAGTTTCTCCATAGTTTCATCATTGAACTTCACCACAGGTTCATCATTGAGTTTCTCCATAGTTTCATCATTGAACTTCACCACAGGTTCATCATTGAGTTTCTCCATAGGTTTATCATTGAACTTCACCACAGGTTCATCATTGAGTTTCTCCATAGTTTCATCATTGAACTTCACCACAGGTTCATCATTGAGTTTCTCCATAGTTTCATCATTGAACTTCACCACAGGTTCATCATTGAGTTTCTCCAGAGTTTTATCATTGAACACTTCACCACAGGTCATCATTGAGTTTATCCATAGGGTTTTTATCATTGAACTTCACCACAGGTTCTCATTGAGTTTCTCCATATTTTAATCAATGCACTTCACCACAGGTCCCTCATTGAGTTTCTCCATAGTTTATCACTACGAACTTCACCACAGGTTCACATTGAGAAAAGATTGCGCCAAAATTTGTGACGCGCCCCCCACCTGAGTCACAACCGTTTTCTCATGGAACTTCACCACAGGTCATCATTGAGTTTCCATAGTTTCATTCATGAACTTCACCACAGGTTCATCATTGCGTTACATAGTTTCCTCATTGGAACTTCACCAAGGTCATATGGAGTGCTCCATAGTTTCATCATTGAACTTCACCCAGGTTCATCATTGAGTTTCTTCCATAGTTTACATCATTGAACTTTCACCACAGGTTCATCATTGAGTTTCTCCATAGTTTCACATTGAACTTCACCACAGGTTCATCATTGTAGTTTCTTTCTCATAGTTTTCATCATTGAACTTCACCACAGGTTTCATCATTTGTGAGTTTTCTCCATAGTTTTATCATTGAACTTCACCACAGGTTCATCATTGAGTTTCTCCATAGTTTTATCATTTGAACTTCACCACAGGTTCATCATTGAGTTTCTCCATAGTTTTATCATTGAACTTCACCACAGGTTCATCATTGAGTTTCTCCATAGTTTTATCATTGAACTTCACCACAGGTTCATCATGAGTTTCTCCCTAGTTTTATCATTGAACTTCACCACAGGTTCATCATTGAGTTTCTCCATAGTTTTATCATTGAACTTCACCACAGGTTCATCATTGAGTTTCTCCATAGTTTCATCATTGAACTTCACCACAGGTTCATCATTGAGTTTCTCCATAGTTTCATCATTGAACTTCACCACAGGTTCATCATTGAGTTTCTCCATAGTTTTCATCATTGAACTTCACCACAGGTTCATCATTGAGTTTCTCCATAGTTTCATCATTGAACTTCACCACAGGTTCATCATTGAGTTTCTCCATAGTTTTCATCATTGAACTTCACCACAGGTTCATCATTGAGTTTCTCCATAGTTTTATCATTGAACTTCACCACAGGTTCATCATTGAGTTTCTCCATAGTTTTATCATTGAACTTCACCACAGGTTCATCATTGAGTTTCTCCATAGTTTTATCATTGAACTTCACCACAGGTTCATCATTGAGTTTCTCCATAGTTTTATCATTGAACTTCACCACAGGTTCATCATTGAGTTTCTCCATAGTTTCATCATTGAACTTCACCACAGGTTCATCATTGAGTTTCTCCATAGTTTCATCATTGAACTTCACCACAGGTTCATCATTGAGTTTCTCCATAGTTTTATCATTGAACTTCACCACAGGTTCATCATTGAGTTTCTCCATAGTTTTATCATTGAACTTCACCACAGGTTCATCATTGAGTTTCTCCATAGTTTTATCATTGAACTTCACCACAGGTTCATCATTGAGTTTCTCCACAGAGTTTCATCATTGAACTTCACCACAGGTTCATCATTGAGTTTCTCCATAGTTTTATCATTGAACTTCACCACAGGTTCATCATTGAGTTTCTCCATAGTTTCATCATTGAACTTCACCACAGGTTCATCATTGAGTTTCTCCACAGAGTTTCATCATTGAACTTCACCACAGGTTCATCATTGAGTTTCTCCATAGTTTTATCATTGAACTTCACCACAGGTTCATCATTGAGTTTCTCCATAGTTTTATCATTGAACTTCACCACAGGTTCATCATTGAGTTTCTCCATAGTTTTATCATTGAACTTCACCACAGGTTCATCATTGAGTTTTCTCCCATAGTTTCATCATTGAACTTCACCACAGGTTCATCATTGAGTTTCACCATAGTTTCATCATTGACTTCACCACAGGTTCATCATTGAGTTTCCATAGTTTCATCATTGAACTTCACCACAGGTTCACATTGAGTTTCTCCAGTTTTCATTGAACTTCACCCGGGTTCATATTTTTCTCCATAGTTTTATCATTGAATTTCCCCAATTATCATTGGAATTTTTAAAACTTCACCACAGGTTCATCATTGATTTTCTCCATAGTTTTATCATTGAATTTCACCACAGGTTCATCATTGAGTTTCTCCATAGTTTTATCATTGAACTTCACCACAGGTTCATCATTGATTTCTCCAAGTTTTCAAACCCCCACATCACATTGACTTTTTCATCAAAACCCCCCCACAGGTTCATCTTTGAGTTTCTCCATAGTTTTATCATTGAACTTCACCACAGGTTCATCTTTGAGTTTCTCCATATTTTTTCTTTTTTCATCATTTTTCCCCTTTTTAATCTTTGAACTTCCCCACAGGTTCATCATTGATTTTCTCCACAGAGTTTCATCATTGAACTTCACCACAGGTTCATCATTGAGTTTCTCCATAGTTTTATCATTGAACTTCACCACAGGTTCATCATTGAGTTTCTCCATAGTTTTTAATTAAAATTCCATTGATTTTCCCAAAACACAGAATTCCCCAAGGTTCATTTGAGTTTCTCCATAGTTTTATCATTGAACTTCACCACGGGTTTCATCATTGAGTTTCCCCATATTTTATCATTGAACTTCCCCACAGGTTCATCATTGATTTTTCCCCTTTTTTCAG